>CM014730.1:59064775-59553557 GCA_004329165.1 Spatholobus suberectus | reverse complement strand
TGTCAAAAGCAGGCTACCCTTCCTTAGTCACCACCAGCGTCAAGGGTAGCATTGGTTACCTAGATCCTGAGTGCTATCAAAGCCACCAGTTGACTGAGAAATCTGATTTATACTCACTTGGAGTGGTGTTATTGGAGGTTCTAAGCGCAAGGCCTGCTGTAAGTCAGGTGAAAATGATGAGCATGTAAACTTGGCTGAATGGCTATGATGTGCTTTGAGAATGGCAGTGTAGAGCAATAGTTGACCCCAACTTGAAAGGAAACATAGTTAAAGAGTGCTTTGAGTTATATTTAGAAGTTACAATGAAATGTTTGGCTGAAAGAGGGGTGGAGAGGCCATCCATTGGTGATGTGCTAGAGAACCTTGTTCTTGCAATGCATCTTCAGAAAAATGAAGGTACTGTCCCAGATGGAAATGTACATGGAAATGATAATGCTGGTTTGCAGGGTTATTCAGATTTACACCTGGAGTCGAGTTCTCTGAACTCATGATGCCTGATGGTCGTGAATGTGATCTAAAATCAAATTTATTGATGCTTTTAGATATTAAGACATTTCTAATTCGAATAATTTGCGTAGTAGGAGTCAAGAGTATTGACTAATTCCTATTTTGTGAGAATGTTATGGAGGTTAGACACTAACCAGAAATCATTGTGTATTGTACTACTACTGCTACGTCTTCTTATTATGTAGCAGCAAACTTCAGTGAATATATGTGATGCTTTTGCTGCAATTCTGAGCTCTTTTTTGAACTTTCCCATAAACAACAGGCCAAGTGGTACAGTTCACTTATGGGAATAATTAGTATGAAGGGTAATTCTATTTGCTCCTTCCTTTTTTCTCTTAGCACTCTCTCTGCGTTTTTGCAATTTTTTTTTTTAAATATCCTTCTTCAAAAACTAATTTCCAGAACTTAGTTTTTAGTAATAGTTAGATGTTTGGAATTTAGTTTCTAGAGTGCATTAAATACATTCCGAAAACGAAATTCCAAAATGCGTTAAAATTTAATAATTTCAAAAACAGAATTCTGGAAGTGTTAAAACACATTCTAGAAACTTAACTCGTTTAATTCGCCTCTCACTTTTTTGTTTTAAAAATTATTTTCAAAAATAATTCTACACTATTTAATAATCAATTTCTCATCAAAATTCTATTAAGGTTTTAAAATTGTGTCCGAACAAATGTTTTAAAAACTAAAAACAGAAACAACTTTGATATATTTTCTCATCTTTTTCATGAAGTGCTCTGTTCAAGTGTTTAAGAGAAAATATTTAGAATACAGAAATGTGCTCTTAAGACAAACACTTTTAAATATGCTAAAGGCACAAACAAATTTTAAAACATAGAAAACCATTCTTGAATACAGTAAACCAAGGTTTTAAAAAACGGTTTAAGGCAGTAATTTTGACCGCAACGTCAAAATTTTTCAAATGTTTGCAATCACAATGTGACCGCAATTGTGGCTGCATCAGCCGCATTTGTCCATAATTTTCACAAAATCAATAAACAGACAAAACCACAGAAATATTTAAAACCTTGCAGTGAACAAACAAGGCTTGTGTAACCTAGCGGTGGTGCATAAACTGAGTAGAAACCGTGAGTATTTGAGCGACAAGGAATTTCGTCGTTTCACCTATGACACGATGCTTGCTTGGGAGGCACCCAACGTCTACACCCTGACCGTCCCAGTTCAGACAAGGAATTTTCGGAATTGAAAAATCGGGAGAGGGGAAAAAATCGGTAAATTGGTGTTTTCGGAAATCGATGATTTTGAATTACTTATATTATTAACGGATTGCCAACTGAAGAATTTAAATTGGTTTTTATCTTGGTATACTATATGAACAAGTTGCACATGCACTGTGGTATGTTCCGCTACACTGAGGGCATCCGGGAAGTGTTGGGAGATTTTGACACATTTTGGATTGGTTAAATTATTAAGTAGAATTATTTGCAAATTTTTAAATAAGTATCTAAATTTAATTTTTTTTAATCGCTTCTTTGATTATATAATTTTTTTAAATGAGTTTTTAGTGTTTTTAAAACTACCATAAAAATTATTATTTCTTTGTGAATTTCAAGCCACCAAAACTAACTCTAAGGACATATTTTTTTAATTTAGGGACCTAATTAAAAAAATTTTAATCTAAAGACCTATTTGAAAATTTCAAAATAATTCAAGGACTTACGTAGTAATTTAACCTTTTGGATTCATTACTTGTGTTTTTAATAAGTTATTTCATAGTTGGAATGGTTAGTCGTATATGCACATAATGAATAGGTTTAAGATCAATTCTAACTTGATGATTTTGAATGTCTTAAAATTTGACACTTTCAAAATTCATTTTTTGAATTTAGTTTTTGAAATATATAAATAAATATATTTTGGAAACTACATTTTGAAACATTTAGATATTACTAAAAAATAAGTTCCTAAAATTAATTTTCAAAAAGTAATATTTTTAGAAGAAAAATTGTAAAAACTCGAAAGAGAGTGTGAAGAGAAAAAAGATGGTACAAATAAAATTACCTGTAAGTGAATACTATGATTGGGCATTATTTTATTAACAAACATAGGCTAAATGGCACTTTTTGATCTCCCTAATTTCACTAATCGGAAATTTTCTTCTGTCCAAGAGGTCACCAAATGAATTGAGTCTCCATGTTATAGTGATACCCCACACGACGACATCTTTGTGCTCGAGAGTCAGAGGTGAATGATGTTGCACTCATTTCAATCTCACCCCCATCTATTGATCTTGCATCCCCAAGATGTGTATCACGCCATTAAAAGGTTATGGGAAACAATGTGTTTGTGTTAGGGTTACGAAATTTGGGGAAAATATAGGTTTAGGGGAAGAAGCTACACGACAATCCCATCTTATTTATGACTTTTTTTTTCATTTTTTAATTAATTAAAATACAGTAAATTAATTACCTACTCAACAATGAGATATTAAAAACACTCAACATTAATTGCCACTTACTTGTCAACATTAAACCACAAACCGGTCAACACGTGACATTTAACGACGAGACCAAAATTGTAGATTTTTAAAATAGAAAGACTAATTGTCTCTAATTAAAAATGGAGGCACCAAAATTGTGGATTAGAGAAATAGAGCCCAAAAAATAAATTTCTCTTAAACACACAAAATAAAACCCAAGGCCTAATAATGTTTTTTTTTTTTTTAATTGTGTCTTAATCCAAAGTCAATGTAAAATGTGTTTATTGCATCTTTCTTTTTAAGCAATAGGTTTATTAAGAGATGATTTATTTACCGTATATTTAGTAAGATTTTAATGGTCATGCACTGACAATGTAAAATACTTTTACATGTCATCCAATCACAAACTACTGTTTATTGTAAGTTTGTTGACGTTTATAATAAATACTTTAAAAGTCATATTAATGGTGAATTCTGATGAATGACAGTGTAAAAATTTTACATTGACGGTGTATAACCATTAAACTCATTTAGTAATAGATGATTTCTAGGAACAATCTATTAGAGTAGAAATGTTTTGAGCTGTTAAAATATCCCTTTCTTGTATATATATGCGATAGCAAAGAAAAGTGTGGAACTTATCTTAGCGGTTACAAATGTCAAATAAACATATGTTCACCTTTCACACAATAAAGTTACTAAGAAATCATTGTGTATTATCATTTAAAAGTTAGAAGGAGGACCCTGTCTTCCAAAAAAAAAAAAAAAAAAAGAGGACCTATCCTTAGCAGTTATTATCTAAGAGGGCCCTTATTTCCATCATCAAAATTACTAATTAAATTAATCTCCAATTAGGATTTTCTTACTATCTTTTTAGAGAAAACAGGCTATACACTGAATTATAAAATAATTTTATACTGTCATCCAATAACAAACCATCATTTATTATAAATTTGTTAACTTTATAATAAATACTTAAAAGTCATATCAACGGTGATTTTTGATTAGTTGACAGTATAAAACTTTTAACATTGATAATACATGACCATTAAACTCATTTTCTTATTACTTAAGGTTAATTTAATAGCTAAATTAAACCTATTAAGGTTAGCCTAGTGGTGGAAGATTAGGATAGTATGTACAAGATCATAGGTTCTAACTTTAATGCGACCATTGTACACACACAAAAAATGGCTAAATTATTCTTTCTTCTATTAAGAACTATTTTGAATTTTTACTTTTTAATTTTAACTTCTATTATTTATGGATTGGGTTCTATACTATATTATTTTATTCATAAATTATCATTATTTTCTAAATGCTCTTCTTTTAAATGGTATCTGAATTTATTTATTTTTTGAGGATGGTATTTTTTTTGATACATCAAAAATAAATTTGAAATTTACTAAAACTATTTTCTTCCATATTTCACTCATCCATCATCCAAATATCACTTAATCAAATCTAAACATGATCAAAATCATGTAAATAGGATCATAGATATAAATTTAATGATACCAAGAAATAAATCACCACAAAAGGCCCTCCACTATTGATGGTAATGGCGGTGGCTGTTGCTATTGTTGTTAAAATTACCACAACTATTGCTACACTAATTGTAATATTTGCAGCAATTGTTGCTTCCATTGTAATTGCTTTGTTCTCAAAGTGACTATGTGAGTCCTCAATGCAATAATCTCTAAAGGCTAATCTAACTAGGGCCTAATACTAGATGAGGAATGAGACTCCTCTGAGTGGTGGAAAAATTCAGGGTAAAAATGGCATTAAAGCCACTAGTACAATAAATACACCCATTTGTCTTTGCACCAACAACATTCAATTACATCTTCAAATGCTCTCGCTCCTGATCTAAGGAAGTCTTAATCTCATATAAAGTCACCAAAGACTAGGACAACCACAACTCAAAGTTGTCAACAAATATTGTTAAATAAAATTAATTAGATAATTTAAATTAAAGCAATTAAGTTATATATGGTTTAAAGTTAACTTACTATAGTTTGACTTAAATGCCTATCTATAGTCTCGTTGATGAAGATCTTTCTGCTCAGTTGCCTCCCCTATACATAAAGTAAGTTTGGAAAAAATATAATTGATAATTTATAAATAAAGCAAGATATAAAAGAACTTGATATATACCATATGCAATGCATACTCGACATAGGCCTAAGCAAAATTTAATACCCGACCGAAATCGAAAAAACTGGGGCAAAAAGAGATGAGCGGACGGGTCAGTTCAGGTACTCGAGTTTTCAAGTGAATGGAACAGGTTAATGACGGGTTGTAGCGATCAGGTTCGGGTTTAAAAATTTTCACCTGTCAGTACCCCGAACCCAACCGCCTAGCACTCTTTAAACCTAGGTATAAAAGAAAACTTTCCTTCTTGTCCAACCCTAGAGCTGTTGAGCGTCGCTTTGAGAGAGAGTGAGTCTAGTCTGGGTTCTTCGATTCATCTCATCACTTTCGAATCTCTTGGGCTAGAGCCATTGAGCGCCACTGATTGAGAGAGAGCGAGTCTGGGTTCTTCGATTCATCTCATCACTCTCGTTCTCTTGGATGGTTTGTAACTCGGTTCAATTTGTAACCCTAGCCTTAAAATTGATCCTCACCACCGCCTCCCTCTTCCTCACCAAATCGGAGTCGGAGCTGTGCTTCTCCCCGTTCTATCAAAAAATTTCCCCCTCATACTCGCACCTTTGAAGGATCCAACCGCTTGTTTTCTGGAGAAAGTGACCAACAATGTCTAGAGCCAACCAGAGGTCATATTTTTCTCTTCCGGTCTTCCTTTTTCTTTGTGGGGTTGTCTACCTTTCTTCATTCATGTAGTAACTGTGTCCTTCCTTTTTTATTTATTAAATTTTTTTTACAGTGTCTGAGGTGAGAGACTGCTACTATTCCTGCTTGGTAATATTCTATTCCCTTTTCGTTTTGGGGTTTTCTGCATTTCTTGATTTATGTTAGTAACTGTGTCTTTCTTTTTTTTATTTTATTTTTTTGTAGTCTCTAAGATGACCCGCCTGTTACTGTAACACTCTTTTAGTTTGAAATACAATTCATATTAATTTAGTTATTAAGTTTAAGTAAATAAAAATGTGTGTAAAATTTTTCCAGTTTTAAAAAAAATTCCAAACTTAACAGAATTTGGAAATGATAGTAAAAGATGAAAGATATACATATATATATCATAAAACTGTACATCATGGTTTGAGTAATACATAATAGTCAGAAAACAAATGTACATCGAAATACATATACTACCTAGCCCACTATATACATAAAAAAGATCCTATACAGAGCAGTATTTATCTACCCTATCCCTTATACAAAAAGAAAATACTATAGGTCTTCAGGTCCTCCCCTGTTGAGATGTTCTCTATCTTGTACTCAACATCACGGAGCGTTAATGTCGTCTTCAATAATCACGATCAATCATACATAGAAGAAAATAATGGAGTGAGGTGTTTTGTTCTAAAATCACTTTTACATGTACGGTAGCAAATCTACCATTAAACAAAGATGAAACACAACTGACAACACAAGGGATCCTAAGGTTCGTTCTAAGTTGTATCTAACTACCCTTGACTAGGTATGGATCCATACTTCCCATTAGTGGGTAATAGTTCTCAACAGAACCTGGGAAGTGACTGGAAGTACATATATCTCTCTCAACACCATCACATGGTACAGTCCTCGTCATCATTAAGGAACAAATAACAATTTAGGATATCCATTTATAGAGGTATACTCTCAAACCAATCCTGGAATGCTGAGCAGTTGTCGAGGTTATCGAGTTTGGTCAGGCGAATATCCCGGCTCAAGGGCGTTACCCTGACCATTGGGACTTTCACCACTCGATGCCTATCCCCAAGACCTCCGTAAGTGGGTCCCTGCCTTTCATTCTTCAGCGTACCAAACTATGGCTTCCCTAGCAGGGTGCCATGCCACTGCATGTCACTTGCTTTACATTACTCACTAATTTATCACTTCCTAATTTCTCAAACAGAGGTTTCCCTGGTCTCATTTAATTTGAGCACCAGTATAATCAACATTTCTGCCTTATTTTGCAAAAATTGCGCTATACCAAAATTTTAACAGAATAACGATATAACAATTATAGTATAATTACTAAAATTTTGGCAGAATAACAACTAAATAAATGCATTTTGATTGTCTAAATTTGAGCAGAGTAACAGCTTAGTAAATGTATTTTTATTTTCTAAAATTGAACAGAGTAACAGCTTAACAAGTAAAATTTAATAATTTAAATTTGAGCAGAGTAACAATTTAATAATCATGATTTAATAATTTAAATTTAGGCAGAGTAACAACTTAGTAAAAATTAAAGTTTAACTTTAAACAATAATAATAATACTAAAATTTAAGCCTAAACGGGTTTAGGGGAAAACCCTTCCTACCAACATGCAAAGTGACAGTAATTTAGAACCAACCCCACTCCCCCCATTACCTCTAAGATAATTGATGGAGAGGATGAAATTGTTGATGCAGAGCTCCTAGAAAGAAAACTTTACTAGTTGTTGGAAAACTAGTAAAAATTTAACATAAAAACAAAATAAAAGAAAATTTTTCTAGAGAGATAAGCTCTCTAAGAATTTGGTAGTTTGAGAGAGAGAGAGAGGTGCTGAAAATGGTCCAAGACCATGGGTATTTATAGAGGGGAAGAAGAGGGTTAGGTGTCCCTTGGATGATGTAAGCAATGATGCAATAAAACTTATTTTTAATTTCTTTTTAATTAATTTTAGTGACACATACCCCAAATAGGTGGTGAATCACCTATTTTAGGGTTGGGGACGTGCTCCACCAGCTTTCCCAAGCCTCCATGTGTCAAATTTTATCTGTACGTGAATTAACCAGTATCGATAAAAACGCCTAAACTTGAAAAATTAGCTTTTAATATCAAAATAATGCATTTTAATGCAAAAATGGACAAATACATTATTTTTCATCTAAAATAAATTTCTAATAATAAATTTTAATTTTATTAATTTATTTCAATTATATGTATTTATTTTGTATTTTTAAGCTAGAAAATTCATAGAAAATCCATTTTAATTCAATAAATACCAAAATTTTTATCAAAATTCTAAAATTAAATATTTTACCCATAATTAAACTAAAATTACCATTTTCACCATTTTTGAATGTCAAACCAGTACTGGCCGGCGTATTAGACATGTAGGGGCATTTTGGTTATTTTACACAGAATTTCCGGAAAATTCTCAAAAATTCCCAAAATTATATTTTAATATATATGACATAATTCCAAGCTCAAATTGACATTTTAATGTCAATTGAATCTTTTCCTCATGTCAGTTCTTAATGTTGACAAATAGGGACAAAATTATCATTTTCTAATTTCTCCGGGTTCCGGTTCGGAAAAATTATTAAAAATCACGATTAAATAACTCTTAAAATTTGAGCACAATGGTGGAAGTCAGAATTTCAAAATTCCTTTCCGATTTTTCAGAATTGTATTGCCAAATATTATAAAAAAACAGTGGAATAATTGAAATAGAATTATTATATTTTTCACTACTTTTCTCTCAAATAAATTTTTTATAATGACAGATACTTAATATAACATTTTCAAAATATTTTGAGGTCAAAAAGTCTCTGGTTGGTTCCCACAGTCAACCAGGGGTATTTTTGTCATTTTACAAAAATTATCTCAATAAATTCTAGAAAAATTTCTAAAATTATTATTAATTTTCTAAATACATTGATGACTTAAAAACAATTTTTAAACATACAAAATAATTTAATATACAAAAGTAGGGGTGTTATAGTTACTGCACTTGCTTGGTATGTTTATACCATTAGTCTGTTTTCTGTCACTTTATTTGCATGAATGATATCTCTAAGCCAAATAAGTTGTTTTATTTGTTGCTTTGTTATGAAATTACTCACGTCAATAATGAGTGGTCATTTTGTTGTATGCTGATTTGGAAGACTTATGCTTAAACACTGGATTGGGTTTGTGATGCAGTTCAAGACAATTCCCAAACCACACTAACTGTAACTGAAGTATGAATCACTTCTCTTTTCTATTTTTTTTTCCTAAGCTGGCAGTTACTTGAAAGGTTTATAGTAATGATGCAATTTAATTTGGATGTGTTGAAGTTTTGTAATTTGGAAATAGATTCAATGTGGAATCAATTTGGAATCCATTTTGATATTAAAAAATAGGTGGCTGATTTTCAGTAATTGCAAATATTTTATGAATCTGTTGCATGCTCATTTCTCTTTCTGTTTTACTTTTATCATGATTTGATATGGGACTATCATTGGTCTTACTGAGTACGTTGGCTTGTAATTCACTCAATTTAAGGCTTAGTGAAATAAATATAGTTGAGTTACCTGTCTATATGATGTGGCCAGGAGTTTTCAACAATAGACAAATCCTAGATACTTCCTAGGTAAAGTCAAGCTAATAAGATTATAATGTTCAAAAAATAGAGCAAAAATTATTAGCTATTCAACAATGATATTGATCTAAAACTTTATATTGACATTAATAATATTCTTGACTTGTAATTAATAACTGTTTACATTTTTAATCTGCCAACCTTGAAAAAAAAGCACAAATTGAAAAGGATATTAAATTATGTTTTTGATATCATTTAAAACTTTTGAAAAAAAATCAAAACCTTTTATGAAAGCTTTTGAAAGCAGCTAAATGAAGAGCAATGATGGTTGTCAAATTTAATTCTATAATTTTTGTATACTTAATAGTTTAATTTTGGATTTAATTATTTTTTTTATATCTATACTTGCACTCTCTTGACCTGTTCAAATGATTTGATTTTATGTTTTTGTTTTACTTTATTTAAATTTTTTTGGTAGTGCCTGGCCTTTCGTTAATTGTCTCTAACTGATTGTTGAGTGCTGACTTAGTCACTTAGCCTATACTAAATTAAGACTTCCTAAAATACTACAAACACTTAATATGGTAGGCGGTTATTTACTGTGACTTCTTCATTATAATAGTAATGGAGCAGCCTAGTCAGAACTTGCCTCCACCATTAATACAATATACACCCTCTGAATTTCAAGAAGCTGTAAATCCCACCATTACTGTACCACCAACAGGAGGTGAAAGGTGGTGGTACACAGTCTACCAAAAAGTCAGCAGCTGCAAATGAAGCTGCGGGAGCTGACCTTGATACTCCTCTTCTAAAAAATACAAAGAAGAGGAAAGCAAATGTCAGTGGTGCCCAAAAAACTTCTACTGTGTGGGACCACTTTATAAGACTCCTTGAAAGTGAAGCCAAGGATCCAACTACAGAATGTAAACACTGTGGTCATCAGTATCGTTGTGACCCAAAGATACATAGCACTTCTAGTATGCTTAACCACTTAACTAAGTGTCCTAAATATCCACATGCTATTATTAATGACCCTAACCAAACAACCCTCACATTAAAGAGTGGAGAAGTTAGTGCCCTTGTAGCTACCAACCAAAGATATAATGTTGAAGCTTGTAGAAAAGCGGTTACTGTTTTTGTCATTGTAGATGAACAGCCATTTAAGGTGGTCGAGGGTGAGGGTTTCAGGCACCTTTGTAGACAATTGCAGCCCCAGTTTACTGTCCCCTCAAGATTTACAATAGCTAGAGACTTTTTTAAGCTCTATATGGATGAAAAACTTAGGCTAAAGGCTTTTTTCAAGTCAAATTGTGCTACGGTAGCACTGACCATGGACTGCTAGACTTCTATTTAGAATTTGAACTATTTGACACTCATCGCACATGTATCCACAATTACAGTTGACAATGCATCTTCTAATGATGTAGCTGTGGCATATTTAAAAAAGAGAATCAAGAATATGGGGGGCTTAGTGATGGAGGGTGAATTCTTGCACATGAGATGTTGTGCCCATATACTGAATTTAGTTGTGAATGATGGCTTAAAAGACATGCACACTTCCATAACAAGCATTAGGAATGCTATGAGATTTGTAAGATCCTCACCACAAAGGTTTGCTAAGTTTAGAGAGTGCATAGAATTTTCAAGAATTAAATGCAAAAAACTAGTGTGCCTTGATGTTCCTACACGTTGGAACTCCACATATATGATGCTAGAGACTGCTGAAATGTTTCAAGCTGCCTTTGAAAAGCTTGACAATGAGGACTCAAGCTACGTGGATTTTTTTGGGGCTACTGGGCCCCCAACTAGTGCTGATTGGGATAATGTAAAAGCATTCATCAAATTTTTGAAAATGTTCTATGAGGCCACTAACGTTTTCTCCACATCTTTGCATGTGAGCTTGCACATTGCATTCCATCAGTTGACTACCTTATATTTTGAACTGAAAAAATCAGTAATGAATCTAAATACCATTTTGGCCATTATAGGTTGGGACATGAAGCAAAAATATGATAAATATTAGGGTAATATTGCTAACATCAATTAGCTGTTGTATTTTGGTATTATCTTTGATCCTCGTTACAAATTAGAGTTTGTGGAATGGTCAATTCAAGAAATGTATGGGCATGATGTAGTGTTTGTTGCTAAATTATCCAAATCTTTGAAAGACAATTTGGATAAAATGTATAATTGGTATAAATCAGTGTATGAGCAACAGCATAGATCTAAACAATCCTCTCTTGGTGTGTCAGAATGTATTCCTCATCCTGAAACATCTATCCTTGTTGAAATCCCATCATATGTGGCAAGGGCAGATGCTTTTAAGAGGCACTTGAGGGAAAAAGACTCCATTGATAGAAAAAATGAACTTGAGAGGTATTTGAATGAAGCTTGTATAGATGCTAATGATAAATTTGACATTCTTATTTGGTGGAAACAAAATTCTGAACGGTTTCCTATTCTTTCAACAATGGTGAGAGATGTTTTGGCCACCCCCGTTTCCACGGTTGCTTCAGAGAGTGCATTTAGTACTGGGGGAAGGGTTTTAGACACTTTTAGAAGCTCTTTAAATGCACCAATGGCAGAGGCATTCATTTGTGTTCAAAATTGGTTAAGGCCTACCATAACCCAATTCAAAGATCTTAATATAAGTGACGAGTTTGACCTTTTAGAGAGAATTCTATCAGGTATAAAATTAAATTTTTTTGGCTTCCTAAAAATTATTTAGTGATTACTTTGTAAATGCTAACATTTTTTTTAATGCACCAAAGAATTTGAAGGAAGGATAGGAGGAGGAGTAGAAGGAATATCAAGAGGAATTGGATCTGCTGCTGCAACTGGTCCATCATCTCAGTCACAACCAATGTTGTGACTGGTCTTCCATTTGTTTGTTATGTCACTGAGCCATTCTAATTAATTTTAGTGCTGCATTCTGATTTTGAGAATTGCTAATTGGTTTTTTTTTTTTTATAATTATAAAATTTTTTGACATTTTGATGCCTTGTGTTAAAGAAAAGGCTGACACTGAATCTATTTTCCTTGTTGGAAATATATTGACTGCCAAGTTCTTTTTTGGGTAATGCTTTAAATAATCTTAGTTATTTTTTGTAGTCAATTCATGGCTTATCTAATTTCTTTTTCTACTGCCTGTTGTTGGGTTATGTACACACTAAATAATCTAGAATTTTCATGGGTGCATTGTCTTCATTTCTTTATGCAGACCTGCTAGGTGAAAACACTACAGCATTTGTATTTGCTATCTTGCACGATTTGATCATCACTATGGATGGATGGTTTGTAATCTTTGCTTATGGTTCTCATTTAATATACTTGTTTCTTTGGTTCAATCTAATTTTATTATAAGAACAATATTTGAAGCTGGCATTGATTTTGGCTCATCTATGCATATTAATACTATAAATATCTTTTAACTGAGGATCAAATGATGTGAGCAGGGGAGAATTCTAAGTTGGATCGCTGGGGTTGGCTCTACAAGAAAAAATCATTTCATAAAAACATAAAGGCTGAGAGTGAGAAACCAGTGTTTACATCTGAATCTGTTGGTTCTACCTTGTCTTCTGTGGCACATGTAGGAGATTAGGTATTTTGTTCTTTTTAAATTCAAGACAGAAAACGTTTTTATACACAGTCATTTGCTAATTTTTCATTAGCCTTGTTTTGATATTTTTTCAGCAAGACAACATAGTTAAACAGCTTGGAAGACAACCTTGTAAGCTTGGAAGATCAAGTAAAAGCTTTGGAATCAAAGTTATCTGCAGTTTATTCAAAATTAAACAACAAGGACCTATAAGATTATTAGAATTTGTGTTTGGAATTGTAACCCATTTTAATTTATATCAACTAAAATAATATTGAATTGTAACCCATTTTAAGTGGTGTGCTGTAGAAACATTCAAATTCAAATTTATGCAGATGCATATAGGTGGTGATAATGCCTTCTTTATGCCTATTAATTAATTTGGATCATGCTAGTGCTATTTTTTATTTTTATTTTTTTGATTAAATGGTGAATTGCTGATGCAGTGTATTTTGAACCTCTTGAGTAGGCACTTTTTTTTATTCGTGTCTCTGTGTGTGTGTGTGTGTATCAAGTTGTAATAATTAGAGCAGTCAGTAATTTATATGAGATCAATATTAATGTCATTGTTTGTATACTTGTGTACCAGGTTAAGCTATGGAATTGTGTAGGGTTACCATAGGCTACAATGGTTTCACAAGTATTCTAGACTACCTTTTATGCATCATAATATATTGAGTTGTATTATGTATGGTTATACCTATTGTTAAAGTACTCTTACTTGTTGTACATAGCTTTTCTGTTTCCATTTTCATTGTAGCTTGTTGCTGCTTAGATGATGATTCAAACACTAAACATGAAGTTGCAACTTAAGGTTGAATGTCTCGTATAACTCTCTGATATCAAATTTCAGACTTGGGTTCTTGAAATGTAATTTTTGGTGTAATGTGATTATTATTGACATGTAATAGCCTATGGACTAGAGTGCTAAATTGAACTTAGTTGAAGATTTAGCCTATTCAAATTTTTTTTATGTTTTGCACCTTTGAAGATTCAATGTGTATGTCAATGTAACTTACTGTTTTAGTACTAATTTTATCTTTTTATTTTGAATTGATTTATCACCATTGAAATTTAGCAAAATAGGTCAAAAAAACTGGCCTTTCAGCCATTTTCATTATAATTAAAAAGGCCCAATGTATTTTTTTTTACGGACTCTAAACAATTAAGCAAAAACATGAAAAAAACTGTAAAAATTTATTTTAGGCAAAAATTGGCCTAGCTTAATATGGGCCCAATCCATTTGAAATAATTAAGCAGAAACTTGAAAAAAAAAACTGTTAAAAAAACTGTTTTAGGCCAAATTTGGCCTGGCCCAATATAGCCCAACCCGTCTGAACCCAACCGAGTAACCCATGGGCCCGAATAAATCGAACCCGCCTTCCCGAAGGCCCAAACAGTCGAGATTGGGCCATATCTGTCTTTGGTCAGTTTGGGCCGGACCAGTCAATTTAGACCTGAGCTCGCCCGTTGCTCAGGCCTACTCGACAATAGTGATGTACTCCTATATATGAAGGGATCCACTTTTTCTTTTTTTGCAACACATTTTAAAAGCAAGTGTCATCTAATGGTGACAAAGGCCTTCTTACACAAGCTTGCCCATCCAATTAATCGACCCCTTTTATGGGCAATGCTTAGCATATTAGATAAGCATCGTTAGCCTCTATGGTTTAAAATATTCCAAATAACATGCTTATCTTGATCACACCATATCACTAAACCAAAAATTAAATTACAAATTCAATACATATATATAAGATAAATAATTAAGTAAAGAATAAATTTAAATATATTGAATTTACCCTGGAAGTATTGAACTCGTTTTGAAGAACATCTTGAGCAATCTCACCCTAAGATGGATATGGTTTGTGAAACTATGCCTAGATAACTACAATAATGGCTTGTTACGCTTCATTTCATGCCCTAAACTTGAATAATTAAAAATTATAATTAATCAAATAAAATAATTCAATTAAGTAAAATAATTTAAAAGTTAAGCAAATTCTTACCCATTTGCCAATATGAAAAATGATAGGACGATCTTTTGTATTTATTTGAATCTCTTGATTGATTGATTATGAAATAATTGTCATAAGTAAAAATGTCATTCTCATCATAATGATCTTCATGTGTGGGCAATGAGGATAATGGCATATCCCTATGCGATGGTGATAGTGGTGGAGGGAGTGAAGTAAATTGAGCATTCTCTCTCTAGTTAGGTGGGGATGGAGCAACTACAACAGGATAGAGGGTGATACCTGTGCAGATGTCGAGGGTGACGAGGGTCCCCAAACTAAGGCAAACATGAGGGGACAATGCACTCATGTAAAACTTGTGTACACTTTGTCCTCTTGCCCTTGCTAACGACAGCCTTCCCTTTCCTTTTATAATTAATGTGAAAGGGAGGGTATTGTTATGCTACACAAGCACAATGCCATATATGTATTTGTATTGTCCTCTACCCTTACTGGTGACAACCTTCCCTTTCCTTTTATAATTATTGTGAGGGTGTGTGTGTGTGTGTGTGGAGGGTTGTAGAACATAAAAAAGTATAAGAAAAGGGGTTAAATTGTGTTTTAAAAGATTTTCACAAATCAATTTGCTTAAGAATGTATTTCTTCTTATGTAGGATGATACACTAACAAGTTTCATAAGACGTTGTAGATTATAGCGTCCTTTGAAAATTATGATGATTGAAACAAGTTATGAATATAAGAAACTATAAAAACATATATGCAAAATAGGGAAATAAATAAAGACACATGAGTTTTTGTACTGGTTTTTCTTTAACCTAAGGTTGCGTCCAGCCCTTAATGTTCAACAAAGATTTTCACTAATAAATAAGACTGTTATAAGTATTCTTTATCTTAAGCCTCTTCAGGCTCAAACCGAATATTTTTTTACTTGCTTCTCCAGGCAACTATTATTTATAAACAAGTCTCTCCAGGTTTAATCCTAAGGATTCTTTATATGCAAAGCCTCTTCAAGCTTTCACCGTTTTTCACCTAGAAAAAGTTTAAGGGTAAAACTTACTTGACTACTTCGTCTGACTAAGATAGATAAACAAATTTGGCTCAAGTCTTTTCTTTGTGCTTAGAGATTTACAATGAAGATTTGGAAGATAAGAATTAGAAAACTTGTTTAGTTGTTCGAGCAAAAGTTCTCTTCATCTTTGATCCTCTAATATTTATAGGTAGACTTGAAATATTTGTTGTAAGACCATTGTACCTTCATCTTCAAGCTAAAGGAAAAATGAAAGTGACCGTGGTGAAATATTTTTTATAGATTAGACTTCTACTGGTATTTATCCAAAAGATCCGATTTTATCTTTTGCCTTTATTTTCTTTCTAAAAGACACGCAGATGAAAATGCATCATGTAGAAATTAGTTTGGGGAATATTATTTTCTTGAGTAATAATGTTTTACACCAAAAACTTCACTAACATGAGAAATTATTGTATGGGCCGAGATCATTACATATCTTTAGTTTTTGTCAATTTCCACATGACAAGCAATCAAATATTATTAACTTTTTCTTCTAAATTAAAAATTTCAGTTATGTATCAGCGTAAAAATTGATTAGGTTCATGGATATGTGATAATTCTAAATTATACAATAATTTTTCATTTTTCTATTCTTTCTATTTGTCATATCATATCACCTATTACATTTATATTTTTGTTTCTCATTTATTTCTTTCTCCCAACGTACACTAGCATTAGGCTGTCCATAAAGCATTTTTCTTTTTTTATATATAATTTTTTCGAATGAAGACCAAATAAAATTTAGCAACTTGGAAATATGTTTGGCAATACACTTAAAATGTAGTAAACTCGCAAATGATATAATTTTCAAATCTAATCAATTAATTTATAATTTTTAATAAATTTCAACTAAGAATAACTTGTGTATTTGATAGTGTTAAATAGTTAATTTGTTGTATTCTTCTTATAACATATCGTTTTTACACGTCATTTTTATTACACTATTTTCATATCATTTTATTCTTATCTAATAATAAAAGAAATTAATGGTCATGCATTGTCAATGTAAAAACTTTTATACTGTCAACCAATTAGAAATCATCGTCAATATGACTTTTAATGTAATTATTATAAAAGTCAACAAACTTATCATACACAGACATTTGTGATTGGATGACAATGTAAAACTGTTTACACTGTCAGTGCATAACCTATTTTCTTATAATAAAATTACATGGAGTTTAATTTCTATGTATTGTTAGTGTAAAATATTTTATACCGATAACTAATCAATAATCATCATTGGTATGACTTTTAAGGTAATTGTTATAAAAGTTAGTATACATGTCGATTTGTGATTAAATTAACGGCATAAAAATTATTTACACTAGGAGAAAGAGAGGCTTTCTTCAATTTAAAAAAAAAAAAACAAAATAAAAGATAAAGACAAAAGATGTAGTGGGTAGTTTAAAAAGTGATTAAAGGGTAACGTAATAGATAATTTAGAGAATAATTAAAAGGTATAGTAGTTTAACAAAAAGTAGAAACCAAAAAGAGGATATTCTCTTTATTGTATTTACTCAACAAGATATATGTAATCAATTAAATATATTCTCTTTTTTATTTTTATTTTTTTACAACGGGTGAAAATATAATGCGTTTTATGTTTGTGGTGGCTATGGTGGAATATGTATAATACTAGATTTCTACTAATTTGTCCTTCAGGCTAAGGTTCCGATTTTCACCTCTTAACTTTATTCTTCTTATTTGAAAGAAGAATGTTATTCTTCACTCAACCGCTCCAAAATTATAATTTTTGTTCAAGACCAGATGAATTATTACTTATAGTTAATTCTTTTATGCTAATATTTATATTATTTCTATTGTTAACAATAAAACATGAAAATATAATATAATCTATTAACTCTCTTTTAATCTTTTGTTTCTATAAAAAGTATAAATAATAATATAACGTTCAAAATAACATAACCCTTCGTATTTTGTTCGGTCTACAACTTTAGTACAAATTTAAGAAATATATAACTAAAAGAAACAAGAAAAAAAAAATGAAATTAGAATCATTCCTTCGAACCCATTAGAGTCGGCCTAGTGGTGAGGGGTTTGGGTAATATGCATTAAGTCATTAGTTCTAATCTTAGTACGACCATTGTATACCAAAAATAATCATTCCTTTTATTTTGTCTAATCAATATTTCTCTTTACATCGATCACATCCTGAGGAGCCAGTCTCTTTAATCTCACAGTTTGCCGCAAAATCATAATTGTAAATTAAAATCAAATTAAAAATGATAAAGCAAAAGGAAACTTCAGAACTTCCCAAGTTCCTATCCTATGGCATCTTTTATTCCTCATCCCACTATTAGAAAAATTTAGTTGTTTGGCTCTTCATGTCAGCCTACTACTAACACAATTAAAAACAGGAAAAACTACTCCCCACTAACGACCATAGAAGTTTTGTTTCAATTCCCTTTGAATGGCTTACCTCCAGCTTTTCAAAATTACCCACATGATGATGTTTTCAAAGTATATCTTTAACACGATTTATTAGAACCTTTAACTCACCAAGCAAGTTATACAACCATAGTTCATTATATTAGTAATAACAAGTTCACTTGTACATTCAAGCTAGCCGCAGAAAGAATAGTAGTAGTACGTACCATTACCATCGAGATCAACAAAGAAGGAAAAACAAATTAATTAGAATAAATTATACAGACATACTTAAAATTTTTCGAGATTGCACATAATTTTTGATTTTTTAACATTTATAATAGTCTCTCTTATAGAAATACATGATGTAATATTTTTCAAATAATTAAAGGATATCAATGTAATATTTTTTACACAAAAAGTTAGTATAAAGATAGGAAAAAATAGAAGTACCGAATGAAATTAATGAGAGAGTATCAAGTATAATTTACTCAAACATAGAGCTAATATATCCATGGAGCGCTTCAAGGCTCAGTTAGTGGTAAAGGGATATACAATCAAGTTTAGGGGCTAAATTATTTTGACACCTTCTCCTCAGTGGCCAAGCTAACATCTATTCGTATGATCCTAGATCTTGCTTTAATCAACTATTAGCATTTACACCAATTGGGCGTCAGCAATGCTTTCTTGCATGGAGATTTGCAAGAAGACGTCTATATGACCATTCCCTAAGAAGTGGTTTCTTCTAAACCCAACTATGTTTGTAAATTGATGAAGTCTCTTATGGGCTCAAACAAGCAAGTCGCAAGTGGTATGATCATCTATGTAGATGACATCGTACTTATAGGGAATTCATTGTCTGAATTTCAACATATCAAGGTTGTTCTTGATGCCTCTTTTAAGATCAAAGACCTTACCCATTCTCAACAACAAATTTTAGTGTGTCAACAAAATTATTTCCTGTAACTCCTTGCGGATGCTGGTCTTGAAGGTTGCAAACATGCGAAAACACCTTCTAATCCCTCTATCAAACTCTACCAGGACAATTGTCAAGTTAATACGGATGTTCCCTCTTATAGGTGCTTGATTGGAAGACTCCATTATTTAACCACAACTAGACCCAACATTGCATTTTCCACCCAAGAACTAAGTCCATTCCCATTTAGACCCACATTCTTTCATTACACCGCTCCCTTGTTGGGTTCTCAAATATTTAAAGGGGTGCCCAGATCGTGATCTATTTTTCCCTAGGTCCTCTTCCATCCAATTCATTGGCTTTAGTGATGCGGATTGGGCTGGGTGTCTTGACTCTCGCAAAGTTGTCTCAGGTCATTCTTTCTTTCTTAGCAACTCTCTAATTCCACGGCGCATAAAGAAACAATGAACAGTGTGTAGATCATCTTTGAAGGCTGAATATAAAACATTGGCTTCTACAACTTGTGAGCTTCAATGGCTCTTGTATCTACTTTCTAATCTTCAAGTCACCTGCACGCGTGCTCCAGTTATCTACTGCAACAACCAAAGCGCCCGTCACATTGCATCCAACCCAGTAATCCATGAGAGAACTAAACATCTGGAGATAGACTGCCACCTGATTCGAAAAAAGTTACAAGCTAGAATTCTACTCCTATTGCCTCTTCCTTCCTTAGCTCAAGTTGTTGATTTCTTCACTAAGTCCCTTTCCCCCAAATCATTTTCCACATTTATTTCCAACCTAGGCATGATCGATATATACCATGCTCCAGCTTGCTAGGGGGTGATACATGAAACAAACTCTGGTAGTTCAAGTCAATTTGCTGATGTGGCAGCAAGTTGTGAGTGATTAGCTGATGTGGTAACTAGTTAGTGGTTAGTTGATTTTGTTAGTAGGAGATTATAGCATGTATCAGAGAATAGAGTGATCATGGTGCATTCTTCCTCTTGTTATAAATACCAGTTGTACGTCACTATTCATAATATGAGAATTTTTGTTGTTTCTTCTTCGTTTTCTCTCTTCAATTCCTCTTGCAGTTTCTTATGAATAATCACTGGATGAAACTTGATGCTTAATTGAAATAGAAATACTAAATGGAAACATCCATACATTCTCAGTAAAATAACACATTTTATCCCAAAAATGTCACTGAACCAAAAACAGGAATCCAATAAATATCCTCAAAATTTTATAATGTAACCCAATAAAAAATAAAGGTGAAATATCCCACAATTAAAATCCAAACCAAATACAATTAAATGCAAAACACATTATTCCCTAGACAGATTATTATATTAAAAATATAAAAATATTTAATCTAAAATTTTCATCCAGATAAGTCTTATTATTAGGCTGAAATTTCTATGGTTGATTTCGACTAGACTTTATCATGCATTGCTCCTATGCAAATGCGTGGAGGATACTTAATTAACACATAAATTAGAAAAACAAGATTCCTCATTTGTTTTGCCTAAATCCGTATTTAGTGTTTGTGATGAAAATTGAGGTCAATACCAAAATGACCATAAGGTTGTGTTTAGATGAGGAATTTTAAAATTTCAAAGAATTTGAATTGCTTTAATTTAAATTTCTTTCATTTATTAAATGCTTTGTTTGGCTAAATTAATTCAAATTTTTTAAATTTCAAATTTTAAGTTTGGATATGGCATTTTAATTTCCACCATATACAACTTGAAATTTTAATATTAAACTTTTCTACAAATTGAAATTTGTCCATTTTTAAATATTTAATAATTCACAAATAATTTTACTATTAAATAATATTTAATAATTTAAAAATATAAATATTAATATTTTTTACATCAATCTTGTTAAAGAGAAGAGAAAGAAGAAGAGGAAAAGAAGAAAGAGATGAGAGAGAGAGGAGAGGGAGATAAGACAGAGGGGAGAGAGAAGGGGGAGAGGAGAGAAGAAAGAGAGTGAAGAGAGGGAGATGAGAGAGAGGAGAGAGATAAAATAGAGAGACCATAGAAAAATAGAGAATAAAAAGAGAGGAAGGAGAAAGAAGAGAGAGGAGAGAGAGGGAGAGAAGAAAAAAGAGGAGAGAAGAGAGACAAAATAGGCAGAGGTGAGAAAAAATGAGTAATTTCAAATTCTAATTTTTTTGGTAGAATTTAAAATTCTTTAATTTTAAGTAATCAAAATACTTTTATACATTACTAGAATTTCAATTTTTTATTAAATTCTCTATCCAAAAAACATATTTCACCACAAAGTGTTTTAAATTTCCTATAAAAATGAATTACTTTCTTAAAATTCCTCATCCAAACACAAGGTAAAGGTATTTAAAAATTAAATGGCTGACATTTCAAGTTTTACGGATGATGAAGGTTTGGTAAGGGTATAAAATGATTACGAAATTATTAGCCTTCAACCACGACAAGTGCATCAGTCAAGTAAAATAATATGGTGGGACCAACTTTAGACTGAAGATAAAATAATGAGTACGTAAAAAAAGAAAGTCGCGAGGTTGCTAAAGTCAGATATCAATGTATTAACACAGATATATCATGTCAACGACTTACATTTCTTTTTGTTACCATATTGAAGATTAGTTTTACTTGCTTAATCAATTATGATAAAAAATAATTTATGTTTTAGGGAAGAAGTGTCAAGGCCCAACCCAGCATTGATGATGGTGACAAAGGCCTAAGTTAGTTCAGTGTGGTTAAGCCGAGGACATATATGAGGCACAACACATTAATCTATTGCACACCAATGCTCCTTGTGCTCAAATAAGAGGATCTCTAACACCTTAACATCACATCTCTCATGTTAGAGGTTCTAGGATATTCAATAGTTAAGAGAATTTACATTCTAAAGAATTTACCTCATAATTATGCTTTAATGTAGTGAGTGTGACTTACTCGCATTCAAGTCCTATAACTATAACAAATAAAGAACCATCAGATATGCACACTTTCTCATATGCCATTACTAGTTCATTTTATGATTTGAGAGCATTTTAGTATACCTTTACAAATACCCCACCTTTTTATCACCTTGGACCGATTTCATTACCATCATCTTCAACTGGAAATAGATATATACAGCGGCCTTGAACTATTGTAAACTCAACTAGATCAAATTCATACCGCACATAAATAAAAAGCTTTACAAAACATTTGTAATTTTACCCAATTGGCAAATGAAATTTTTCTATGAAGAGATGAAAAAATTGGAAAAACTACTCCCCATTAATGAGCATAGTAGTTTTGTTTCAAGTCCCTTTAAATGGCATTTTTGCCTCCAACTTTTCAAAATTACTTACATCACATGATGCAACTTCCAAATTTATTTTCAAAGTATCTCTTCAACACAATTTATAAAAACCTTAAACTCACCAAGAAAGTTATACAATAATATTTCATTATATAGTAACCAGTTCGCTTGTACATTCAAGCTGGCTGCAGAAATTAAGGATAGTACTAGTACATACGATATCTCAACAAAGAAGAAAAAACAAATACAAACTTAGTTAGGATACTATATAAAACCAGCCTTTCAAAAAAAAAAAAAAAGATACTATATAAAACCAAACTCAAACATACACATACTTACTTCCCAAAAGACAACCCAATATATACACAAAACTAGCTGAAGAAGCAGTGCCTTCAATTCTCTCACCCCACCTATATTAAGGCACTTGACTTACCATAGTTACGAAATTGAGTAGCTCATCGGGTCCTTTCAAATCCCATGTCATGGTAATTTTTCTTTTCTTATTGTTGTAATAAAAAAGGACTAAAAGCTCACACCCTGCTCATCCACCAAGTATTGGATACAATTAGCTGGGGGATCAGGGTACTTGCAAAGATCATAAGAAGGTAGTCTACGAGCATCGTTGGCTAGTCTATCAGCAACACGATTTGCCTCATTAGAAATGAAAACCAACTCCACTTTCCAGTCATCAAGATGAAAAAGCTTCAATATTTCTTCAACGACAGCACCATTTTCCTTGCGCTTAATCTGATTGTTCACCGTGTTCACCACTGACTTACTGTCTGACTCCACAACCATTTTATTAATATAACTCATCTCCCTAGCCACCTCTAGGCCCGTCAAAATGGCTTGTAATTCTGCCTTGTCTGGTTTGTTATAAGTGAAGGGGTCTAATTTTTTAGCAAAGCCACAAAGCCACTTTCCTGATGCGTCCCTTAGAACCCCACCACAACCAGTAGAGAAACTTTTATTAGGGTCATGCGAACCATCCACGTTTAGTTTCACCCAACCAATCTCAGGTTTCTTCCATGTCACCTGTTGAGGTAGATTCAGAAAATATTCATTAGGATAGTTAAATTATAAAATTAGAAAATTCCTAAAAGTAAAGGAATAACTTAATTTTCATATATTGTTGTGTAAATACTTTTACACTATCACCTAATTAGAAGAGTTTAATAGTCATACATTATTAGTGTAAAAAATTTTACACCATTAACTAATCAACAATTACCATTAGTATAACTTTTAATGTTGTTATTGTAAAAGTCAATAAACTTATTATATATAATTATTTGTAATTAGATGACAATATAAAATTATTTTACACTGTTATTACATAGCCCACTTTCCCTAATTAGACCCCTTTAAATATGGCATTTAACATAATCATAAAAGTTAATAATTTTATCCCACATTACAATTTATAAATTGCACACAAAATTTTTACATTGTCTATATTCTTATTAAATTCTAATACATATAATGGAAAGTTTTTACTTTCTTTATGTTTCACCTAAACAATAATATAATTTTGATATAGCTAAAAAACTTTTGACTAATGATCCATATATCTTAACTACTACTCCATCTGTTTCTTTTTACTTATCGTTTTTTAAAAAAAATATTTGTATTTATCTGTCATTTTCAAATTCAAAATAACATTAATTATTTTTTATTAATTATACCATTACTTTTTACCTAATTTTTAATTAATTTACACATTTATAACTAGTATACATTTATTGTGGAGTAGAAATAAAAAAAGGGTAAAAAAGGAAACTTCAAAATTATTTTATGAAAAACAAAAAAAATTATTGGATTTTTTTTATAGAGATCATAGGTATCCTCTATTATGAACACGACGAAGCTCTCCCTATAAGTATTTAACGAAACTACATATCCAAGACTTGAACTCGACAATGGTTAATTTATTGCATTTCTTGATTTATATATAAAAACCTTAAACGATACTTAAAAATGAACGGAGGGAATAATTTTGTTTTTAAAATAATAAATATATACCTTAATCACAACTTTTATTTATTTATTTCTTCTACACTTCTAAGTGTTATTATTCTTATTATCTTTTTCTTTCCATAATTGTCTAACTTACCCCAAATTAAAATAAGGTTAAATAACCCTATCCAAAATGATCGGTGCAATTTTTTAATATACTTTAAGATAATTGGTTGCAGATATTAATTCTACCAATCAATTTGAATAAGGTTATTTAACCCCATTTTTATTTGGGATAAGTTATACAACCCCTTTCTTTCCTTTTTAATTTCTTCCATGCCTACCAAAATGCATAAACCAATTAAGCATTGTGAAAAAGAAAATTTAATCATACCGTGGTGGCGCCCTCATTATTAACCTGCAATGGAGTTTCGCGGGGACGAGACCAAGGGCCACCATCGTCACCTTCTCGCCGCTCACGCTGTGCACCAAACGGCACTTCTAGCTCAGAGTTAGCAGTGGCCGAGGATGAAAGAAGGGCATATAAACCGCCGGCTACGGCGGCTGTTGCGGCAGCTGCAGTAGCCACCTTCAGAAACTTAGAGCCCCAGCTTCCGCTACCGTCGTTGCCTCCACTCATTTTGACGCTGCAAATGAATTTGGATCGTTTGCTGTGTTGGTTTGATGAGGAAGATTTGGGGTGGCTTTGTGGAATTTGTACACAGACAGACTTCCGCTATAATAATTTGTGGAAAGATTTGGGGTGGCTTTGGGGTTCCAATATTTTCCACCTTTACCTTTTTTAAAGACCATATGCATTATGAGGGATATTAATTATCCTTCCCTCAACCCCACCTACTTGACTTTTTTCTCTCTTGTGGAAAGATCAACGTAGTTTCTTTCTTTAATAATAATATCTATCGAGATATTATTTTTATAACAAATTTTATTTTTTTAATTTTTTTATCACCTTATTTATTTCATTTCATATTTTTTCTTCTTATTTTTTCTTTATTATAAGTATGTTATAAGATTTTGTTGGACTGATCGAATGCTTCGTGTTTATATATCATATGTATATGATTCTCTTTTTTTAACAATAAAATAAAAAATATAATCTGATATATTCATTTTTATCTCTTTTTCTTTAAAAATAAAAATAATAATAAAATGTGTTTTATGTTTCTTAATTTTCGGTCAAAATAATCTTATTCTTTATACTTTAAAAATAATAATTTTAGTCATCATATTTTTAAAATCATTGACTTTCATTCTTCACCAGGATTATAAGTTTCATAAAAATGGACAAAATTCACCAATTAAGAAAAATGCAATAATCAAAATTATCAATTTTAAAATTATAGAAACTAAGATTAATGTTGAATTGAAGGACTTAAAATATATTTTACCCTAAAAGTAATATAATAATATATAACGTTTTCCCCCTAATCCTTCATTGTTTGTTTGGTTGGTTGGTTTAGCACCTTTATGAAAATTTCTATTATTTCAAGAAAAGAAATGGAGTTACAACCTACAATCATTTTCTCTCTTCTATCTAATCAATTTTCTCTTTATATTGATTACTTCTGGAGGAGCTAATTTTGTCACTCCACTGTTTTCTGAAAATCATATATGATTGTGAAAATAAAATTAAAAAGATAAAAACACAGAAACTTCTAAGTTCCTATCCTCTGTCGTTTTTCATTCGTACCTTCTCCCCACTTTTACGATGTTTACCTTTATTTTTCTTTTTGAAAGACAAATTTGAACGCTTTAATTTGAGGAATGCTATTCGTCAGTTAACCATACCCTAATCATAATTTTTTGAGGACTAGTGAATTATTAATTTATAAGTGATACAACTTGAATTTTTCACCTTGTCGAAACATTCAGTCTAGTTTTATTCTTCAGTAATAATATTTTCAAATCATATTTTTGTACACAACTTTAATATCATTTCTGATTTAAAATTAAAAAAATAATATAATCTGACATTCCATTTTCATCTTTTTTTCTCCTATAAAAATAATATAATATTGTAGTGATCAAATAAAACCCTTAAGTCTTTGTTTGGTCAACCACCTTGATTACTCATCTATCATTTTCTCTTTTGATTTAAATTTCTCATGTTTTATTTATATATATTTAGCAAGATGAGAAGTTAAACACAAGTTACGAGTGTTTCCAATAGAGTTACTTAATTCCTCAATTTATAATTTTATATGGGTTTCATAAAGACATGCCACTTCTTTTTATTTCTTACAATTTAAGTAACTTTCATCTCCAATGAAGATGCTCTTAGGATCATTTTCGTTGTTCTTTCTCATTCATTGTCTTTCTCCTTTCATAGATCACATCTTGAATAGGAATCAATTTCCTTAATCCCACAGTATTCCAAAAAATATAATTGTAAGAAAAGCAAAATTAAAAAATATAAAGCTTATATAATTTGATAAGATAAAGAAGCTAATTTTTCACTTATTTGACCAATTTGAGAACTTATTTGACTAAAATATAATTTTTTGGTGAAGGAAACTATTTTATTAATTTGTAACATTTTTTAAAATGTTACTTCATGTAGCTTTTAAGTTTATAATTAAGTTCCTAACATTTTTTTTATTTTTATCTTTATTATTTTATTAGAAATTTTCATTTACTCTTTTATATTTAGGCATCCTTAACACTCACTTCCGCTCTTTCTAGTTTTCTCTCTCACACAAACTCTCATTAAATGTGATTTTTTATAATATAAAATCATCAAATTTATAAGAAAAATATATTTATATTATCTCATTTCATTTAATAAAAACATATTAAAATGAGAATAAACTTAAAAATTCTATTATCCTAATTTTTAAGAAGGTAACTTATTTGAAATAAATAAAAATATAAAAGAGATAATTATATATATATATATATATATATAGTTACTAAATTTCAAAATTATGACTAAATAATTACATATATCCTTTTGTGATATTTTATACTTATCAATTAATTGAATAGTTAATTTTATCAAATAGTTTTAGTTTAATTGACTAAATTATTAACTTTAAATTAATTTTTAAGCTTTGAAATAATAACGAACTCTCAACTAATTTATTCATTAATTTTCTCAATCACACTTCCTCTTTCATTTTTATTAGTCCGTTCCTCTCCCACCTTCTTTTTTATTTTTGTTTAGTCTTACTTTTTCTTTATTCTTTTGTCTCTTTTACAGATCAATTCAGTACTGTGTATAGTCAATTTTTCTTCTTATCCCACTTCTCGACTTGATCATATTAAGTTGCCTATATAATAGACGCAGGTGGGGTAGTTAGACATGTGTGGAGAAATGTTTTATAAGTGTTACATGTATTAATTAAATATTCAATGGTTAGGATTCTTTATTTGTAACTTTTGGTTTCAGTTTTTAACATTTATTTCTTTTTTAAAAAAAATTGTGTATGTACTCTCCCACCCTTCAAGCAACCCTCCTCTTTGACCTTCCCGACGCCATTACCATCGAAGCCTCCATGCACCTCATTGGCAAGTCCCACGCCAACGACCTCTGTTGCCTCTTCTCTAAACCAAGAGTCCACGTCTTCACAACACCGTTTTAACAATCTTCCTTGTTGGTCCCATGTAGTCGAGTTCCTCATCTCCCGAACCCCAGACCCACAACCTCTTGACCAAAGCCACATCTGAATGCACTAAGTCGAAGTTCTACAGTTTTCTTTCTAACTTTCGTTTTTCTCTTTCCTTAGATCTCTTCCTGATTTCTCCAACAATTATTGAAACACCTTCTTCCTCAATCATCTCTCTTCAATCAAATCCAAAAATTTTAATCCATGAAGTTTCATTTCTTTTAATTTGTCCAAGAGAAATTAGAGGACATGAACCCTCCGAAATCCATCAAATTGAAGACCATCAGGTGGAGCTTCAGCATAGGCCTCGCTAGAGCCCCTCCGAACACGAGGAACCCGCCCATTATGTCCCTTTGCCATAGGAAAACCAAGGCGAAGGCCACAATCTAGAGAACCGTGAAGAGGGTTTTGTGCGAGGTGAAGAATGCGAGGACCCAGCGTCGAAGGTTGAGCCTTTGGTGGTGGAACTGCCCCAATGTCGAGGTCTCCACCATCATTTGAATCAGGAGATGCTACCCTTTTGCAAAATGAGGTTGGATTTGGCAGCTCTCTATGTGGGTCATGCCAAACTCATGGATTCGTTTCATGGGGGTTGGGGTTTTCTGAGGTTGGAGTGATAAGGGAGGGAAGTTTGGGATGGTTGGTAGGTGCTATTTTGGTGTGTTTGATTATGAGATGAGAAATAATACACAGAAGCAACAGAGCTTCTTCCTTGTTGGTAGTGATCCCCTGGGCAGTACTATTTATTCCCTGTTTTTTGAGTGAGGAAAGCAATCCTTTTCAGAAAAAGGCTTTAACGCCATTGTGTTATATTTATAAAAAAATTTAATGATGTGTAAAAAAAGAAAAAAAACGTTGCAACCTATTATATTCAGTTACAAATAATGACTCAAGATGGACCATATAAGTGGGTGGTCCATCGAAGAACCAATCTATATAATAAGCTGCATGCTACGGTGGATTCACATAACATATGGTCCACCGGTGGACCATGAAAGGAACTAGCTATAGTAGGTGTAGGCAGCATAGTAACGATTTGCTACAGTAAATGTGAACTTTTTAAATTTTGCAAAATGACCCTTTCTCCTTTGTTATGACTAAGTTATTGATTTCGTTGAACATTTGGGAATATTGTGTTCATAAAGTCCGTCCTTGTTTGCTCTTTAAATATTAATGTTTTATCTCTTTTCACTTTTCTTTGATTATTATTTGAAATGTAATTAAATTTATCACAAAACGTAATTAATCCATCATGTTGAACCAATCAAATTGTCTACAATCAATCAAGAAAAAAAAACCTCCAAAAACAATTCAGAATACCTAAAAAACGATTCAGGAAAACCGTCGATGGCTAAACCCTTGATGGCCACCACCGATTCAGAATATCGAGTAGGGAAGAACTTTAAGAACCATGAAGACGATGCATACGAGGCTTGTTCACATAATGGATCTGGAACTTGTTCAAACATTTCTTCAATAACCTCAAGATGTTGTTTTACACAAAATCGGCACCATAAGTTGGATCAAGTTGCGGAGTGTTGTAGAACAATCACTCGCAGTGGTTGTCACAGCCATGCCACGCAACGGCAGAGTCAGACTTTTGCGTCACAGCCTGTCACTGCAATATTAAGGCCACTACCGTCTCCAGCTTTTGCTGCTGCCATAAGGTTGTTATCAGCCAACACAATTTGCAAACACATCCCCACTATCATCGTTGTCCTACTGATCACCATTATCGACTCTTCTCGAAGCTTCTTCGATGACACCGAATTTGTCAGCGTAGTGGGAGGTGCAGTTGCCGCCAAAAGAGAACAATCATACTGTCCTGACATTGTCCAAAGGGAGATGGAGTTGGTCTTTGTCTTCATTGCATCTCTTTGCTAGGGTTTCAAGTACCCAAATCTGTCTAATAAAATTTTGCACATACATCCATATTTTAGTTTTATACAAGGACTAAATTGCAAAATCCTAACCAAATAATATTAACTGGTCTTCAATCCTATCCTTTGAATTTTTTACTAATATATCTAATGGTTAAGAAGGGTGGTCCATTGGTGGACCATATAAAATGGTAATTCACCGTAGAATTTGCCATATAATAAACGAAAGAATTTCTTTCTATGCATGGGTGTTTAAAGTTTTGACTATTAATTTAAAGTTTATTTTTTATAAATTTTTACACTAACAATTAATTAGAAACAACTCTAGTTATAACTTTAAAACAATTATTATAAAATTTAACAATTTTACCATATATGACAATCTATGATTAAAAGGATAATATAAAAACTTAAGGCTTAAATATATTTTTGATTCTTTATTTTTTTATTAAAATTTGTTTTAATCCTTTCATTTTGGTCTGTTAACTCTCAAAATTGAGTCAATGTTATCCTTTCATTAACTGTGATCATTTCAATTTTGGGACATAATTTTGTTTTTAATCGATTCAGGACCTGAAACTTGTCTCATTAGATTCACTTTCATGAAAATTATGAAATCCAATTAATGTTTGAACCAAAGAGGGTCATGAACATAGTAAAAAACATGTGAAATGAGTCCCACAAGCAACTGAAAAACTGAAAAATCTAATATCAGATTCTTTTCTAGTTGTTCGTGGGACTCACTTTTCATGTGTTTTTCACTATGTTTATGGTCCTTTTTGGTTCAAACATTAGTTGAGTTTCATAGTTTTCAACCATGTAAATTTAATAGGACAAAATTTAGGTCTTGAATCGATCAAAAAAGAATTCAAAATCATGTCCTAAAATAAAAAATAATCATTGTTAATGAAAAAGATAACATTAACTCAAATTTGAAAATTAAAAGACAAAAATGAATATTTAAAAGACAAAGGACCAAAATAAATTTTAGTAAAAAGATAAAAGACTAAAAGTATATTTAGGCCAAAACTTAACAATATCAATGCATCCGAATTAAATTTTTTAAATTATATTAAATTTTAGTCCTTCAATTATTTCTTTATTTTTAACCACATTTTCTTTATTTTTTTTAACTTTTTGAAATAAAAAATAAAAAATTTAAGAAAACGAATATGTGTGCAAGAAGTTCCAGGAACAACACAGTAACCCATTTTGCTTGTAATTAATATATCTCATAAATATCACTACATGGTGTATGATTTAACCAAGATTAATTTAGTAGACCGTGAATTAATATTTTAACAACATTCATAAAACTTGTGATTGACATCATATGAACTATCAATTTGATTAGACAGCATAGAAAGAATCACCCTAACTTTTTTTTTTATTTCTTTTAGTTATATATTTTTAAATTTGTATAAAAGAGAAAATGATAGACGAGTATTCCAGGTTGTAGACCGAACTAAATATGAAGGGACGAAGGGTTATATTATTTGAACGGTACATTATTATTTATACTTTTTATAGAAAAAAAAGATTAAAAGAGAGTTAATATATTATGTTATATATATTCTTGTTTTATTGTTAACAATAGAAATAATATAAATATTATATTAGCATTAAAGAATTAACTATAGGTCACAATATATTCATTCGGTCTTGAACAAAAATTATAATTTTGGACTGGTTGAGTGAAGAATAACGTTCTTCTTTTGAAGAAGAATAAAGGCAAAAGGTGAAAATCGGAACCTTAACGTTGAAGGACAAAGTGGAAATCTAGTCTTGTCCATATTCAGTGATGGATCTACAAATTTTAAATTGTGGGGCAATATTCGTATATACAAATTTTAATTATAATATAATTTATATATTTAAAAGTATTCATTTATTTTAAATTTTAGTTTTATAAAGTAAACATTTATCATGTGTATTGTACAAGTAAAAGATTAGTAAATAAATATAATGATATATATAAATTAGATTTTAGATTTATAATGAATAATTTAAATTTGATATAGAATTATTTTTAATTATTGATAATTTTTTAAAAAAATATAAAAATTTAATTTAAAAATGCAGATAAAAGATAGTAGATTAAAAGAGTTTGACAGTTAAAATCAAGTATACAGATAAACATATAAGAAAAAGAGTTTAATAGATATGTACTATCAGTCAATCAATTAGAAATGAGCCTTTGTATGATTTTGTGGCATCAATACTCATTATAAATTAATTTTCTTCGCTGCATTTCAAATTATAAAGATAATTTATATAAAAAAAAAGGCCATGCATTGACAATATTAAATTATTTTATACTATCATTCAATCAGAACTCATCATATATGATAAGTTTGTTGACTTTAATAATAACTATCCTAATAATCACACTAAAACTGATTTTCAATAAGTTTATAGTATAAAAATCTTTACACTAACAATATATAATAATTAAATTCAATTTATAATTATAAATGTATATTATATTTACAAATGTTAAGAAAGTGTGGGCAACTGCCCCCACAATCTTGTATGTGGATCGGTCCTGGCACATGTTGCACTCCAGCTGCCACAAACAGAAAATGCCCGTTAAAAAACAAAAAAAAAAGAGATTGTATTTAATCGATAACATATATCTGGTTTTATTATTAAAAATGAATTAACTGATATGAAAATAGTATAATAAATATGACGTGTAAAAACGATAACATATAAGAAGATTGCATTCTGCAAGAAATAAACTATAAACACAATTTATTTTTAGTTGAAATTTATTAAAAATTATGAAATTAATTGATTAGATTTGAAAATTATATCATTTTCGAGTTTAATAAATTTTAAGTGTATTGCTTAACATATTTATATGTTACTAAATTTCATTTGCTCTCCATCCGACAAAATTATAAAATAAAATAAAAGAAGAAAATATTTGGCGCACATCCTAATGCTAGTGTACGCCTGGAGATAGAAAAAATAGAAGTGAGAAGAAGGAAATAAAGGTGAAGAAGAAATCAAATAAGGATATCTTAACATATTGTAGGTGTACTGAGGTAAGGAATGAATATTTCTATATTTGTTACAAGATTAAAAAAATCTATTCCAAGGCATAAAACATTTCGAGGAAAATAACAACTTTCATATTTTTATGTTTTCATTGTCATGGAGGTGGGTGTGTAAGTTGATTTCAATAAGGTGAGAATAATATTATAGAGAAGTGTTAGTAAAAATGTCTCTAATAATCTCTGCTATGAATTAGAATCGTCTAAAGTGAGTCTTAGGAATAAAATGAATATATTTTTACCGTTTAATCATTCAATGCCTAAGATTTATTTATATTTAATTTTTTAAAAACTTAAAAAGAAAAAAAATCTGAACAAAATATTCATTCACTCTATTACCACGGAGAATAGTGATTCTTGGGGGGTGGGGCAAATAAAATACGCCTTCATCTTGCAAACAATCTGCAAACCGATATCTTCCAGAAAAACATAGCTTCGTTCCCACAAACAAAATACACGGAAAAATAGAGCTTGATAAGTAATGGAATGAATTATTTTATCATTTGGTTGTCAACTCTGACATTCCACGGTAAAACTATAATCAGTTGATCTGCTGCACCCTTTCGATCGTTTAGCACTTGTGCAAGTTAAGAGGAAGGCTTCGCCAAAGGAAAAGGAACGAGATACATACGGTAAGTGGAAACGGGCAGAAAGATGTTTCGGGCGCAGTAGCGGAAGGCTGGGAAAAAAAATAGGATAAGTGCATTCTGTTAAACTGAGAGGTTGAAAACACGAAAACTAATTAACCATGAATTTAATAATTTTCCCTGGAGACCGTGTGCTCAAATGCAGGAAATAAGTAAACGCTGATATGTGCTATGAGAAATGTAAACAACATATTCTCTAATATACTTTTGTAAATATATTTTTTATTATTTATTAAAATTTATTAAAAATTGAAATTTTTTGTGAGTTTGACTGTTTATTTTAATGAATCCCTTGATTAATGATTTCTCTCTTGATTTTATAGTTTTTAATCAATTTTAATAGAGTGTATATTAAAAAGAGTGTGTCACAAAATATTTTCAAATAGAGACCAGAGATGCATAACTCACTTGGGATCTTGGTACATAGGATTTAATTAAAGAAAACAGAACAATGAAACTACAACAGGATAATGATTTACCCATTGCATAGCGGAGGCGGAAGGCGGAAGAAGAAACCGAACGTGTGCGGGTATTTTGTCCAGATTTTTTGTTTTTTTAAGTTTTTAAAAATTTAAATACAGATAAATCTTAGTCACTGAATAATTAAATGGTAAAAATAAATTCACTCTACTCCTTAAATTAGATGTATGTGAGTTATGTGGAAGAATGGGATAAAGTGTTGGATGCTATCTCCTGATGAATATGTACATAATCAACCCTTGACAAGCTTTGAGGAGATGTGTTTATGCTTTTCTTTTTTCATTAACTACATGAAAAATACATAGTTGAAACCTCATAAGGAGAAGTTTGTCACAACGAATAGATTGGGTGATGCATCCAGGAACTATAACAACTAATAGGTGTTCATATTAACTTGTTTATTGGCTTGACATATGTTGATCATTGTTTATAACAATGTGCTTTTGTTAATAAATGCATATATTTCCTAACAAGGTTAAAGGCACACATACAAGATTGAAGATGTTACTCCGAGATAGCATGACAGACTTGTATAGTTCTTGGATGCAATGAATAATATGCTCTTATTACAGCACACTAAAATAAAGGTGTCATTTCAAAAAAGCATCAATGTATTATAACACAAGTTTAATAACAAATTCGACCAAAAGCTACAAGACTTTGTATCAACAAAAGCACAAAACCTAATGTTTGATGAGTATAAACATGTTAACACTTGTGTTTGTGATTGCACACTTAGAACTATTCATGGACTACCTTGTGCTCGTGAACTTGCTACATATAGTAATATATTCGGTTTCATTTTGTTGCAGTCCATTCATTTGCATTGGAAGAGGTTATCACTTTTTTCAAATGAAATGACTATTGTTGGGGGACTTATCGCTCACATATAAGGTTTATGTATTGTTAAAACAATTTTCAAAACTCAATGTGTCTAGAAAAATCATATTGAAGACTAAAGTCCATGAACTAACATTTACAAATACCACTTCAATATATCCTCCTATAGAGAAGGTAAAAATAAAAGGAGCACCAAAGTTTAAGAAATCCACTAAATGCACATAGTTGTAGATAGTTCCTCACCTCTTAGTGTGCCTCGTAAAATTTCTCATGACACTAAACACAAAAATGATATGTCATGTATAAATGAATTTCCAAGTGAGTTGTATGAATATATTATCCATACTGTTGATGTGAGATCAGACAAAAATTGTAATTACTAGGCAATTGCAATTTTGCTAGGTAAGGGTGAGTAGTCTTGGCCTCTAATTCGTGATAATTTGATTTAGAACTTTAGTAGTGGCACATTGAATATTCCAAACTTTGTGGCACAAAACAACAAGTGATTGAACTAAAGACTTCTTTGTATGTTGACCAGCACACAATAGCAAGTCATTATAAATAGATGTCCATTCTCGACATGTGTAATGTTATTGCTAATTAGTATAATGTCGTGTTGGTCCACTTCTCCAAACTACAAAGTTAGATATTTTTTTCTTTTAGGAGTCAACACTCACTTGTTAGACATCACCGACTTATTGCTATTAGATTTGTTCATGGTTGTCACTTTGTGTAGATATACATTTTTTAGTTATTCTATTATTTAGCATTGTAAGTACATAAATGTACTCACTAACTTTATAGAATTATGTCCTCATTTAGGTTTATTTAAAAGATGGAGCTCCCCTACCTCTTATCACATTATGATGACATAGATACTACAATAACAACACTTGTTCATGGCAAAATCCATACTTGGACCATATACAACATTTCAATTCATTATTTCTATTTAGAGGAGATGAATATGTAGTAGATATTACTAGAGACTCGTTGTAATCATGTGATCATTTATTTTTTCATAACACATAGACTAATTATTGTTAGACTAATTTATTTTATGATGATCAATGTAACAGTATTAATTTTTATTTCAATGGGTTGATATTGGTTTTGGTTTTGTTCTTTGTCTCTAATGCATTGTGGTTTCTGTCTTTGATATGTAATCTATCTAGATATGAAACAAAAATGTATTTTCATTGTGTATTAAATTTTATTACATAACGAAAATGTATTTTTGTCATATATTAAATTTTAATATACAATGAAAATGCATTTTAGTTTTGTATTAAAGTTTAATACATGATGAAAATATGTTTTCATTGTATATTGTACACAACATAAATGCATTTCCATTGTGCACAATACACAATGAAAATGTATTTCTGTTGTGGATGGAGGGCTCACCCTCTCTAATACAACAAAAATGCATTTCTATCATATATAATACGCAACAAAAACTTATTTTCATCTGGAGGTATTTTTGAAAAAAAATATTAACAAATACAAGTTAGGGTAAAAAGAATAAAAAGTGGAGTGGGAATAGCAAGGCCAAAGGAGCGGGGGCCAATCCATCCCTGTGCAGTCATTGCGTCAACTTATACCGTTGCATTCCACTTTTTTATTTTGGCCCTTGTACTTTGGGTTTATACCCAGGATATTTCATATGGAAGTTTTTATTTTTTTTAACTTGATGAATTTCACGTCTGAAAAACCAAAGTTAGAAAGAATTCTCGAATATATAGCCCCTTAATATTTAACACAAGTTTATGGATCCTAAAAATAAAATTTAAAAAAATTGGTGTAGTGAATATGGATTTTGCTTGAAAGCATTTTGATGCTTTACATTAAAATTTTGAAAATCATAGGAAATAAAAATAAAGAAAGCACAATAAGTTCATTACGTAAACGGATTATTACATACATAGAGTATATGATAGAGGCTATTTGAAGGATGGATTGATGTATTCATATGAGCAGATAATTGGGGCAAAGTATAATTACAGTACAGCACACTGTAGACACATCAGATCAGCTTTTGAAATAGTCTTGGCTTTTGACCTAAGCTATGGCTATTGAAGCGTCAACACCTGAAATTCGAGTTGAGAGGAAACTGGTTACCTTCATAGTTTTTGGAATTTTGAAATATGTAGCAAAATGGCAGAAAATTAAATAGTACCCGTATAAGCAATTAATCAGGCAAGAGCCGAAGCCAGTGGCATATGCAATTAAAAATATGGAAATCTCAATTTTATTATATTGTCAAGTTTGAAAAGGAATACTAATATGTGTGAATTAATTCAATAAATAAAAATAAAAAACAATGGACAAAGGAATATGAGTAAATAATTTATGCATTGACAATATAAAAGATTTTTATATCATAATTCATATAATAACTATCTTCAAAGTCATACCGATGATAATTTTTGATCAGTTGGCAATGTAAATTTTTTTATTTTAGTAAAACATAAAATTTAATCTCAAAGAATATTATTGTAAATAGAATGGATATTAAAATTTGATAGAAGAAGCAGTGTGACACACATACATTTGTTTTCTATAGTACCATGTGGAGAATTAAGTCATTTTGCATTTATCTTGCCAGCAAGAAAGGCTGTCTTGATTTTGCTTAGCTCTCTAGTGACATCCACTGTATTCATCCTTTCTTTTGGTGATTCCACTGAACAAGCAAGTCCAATCTTAAAGAGTGAAACAAAGCATTTTTCAGCCATTGGAGTAAGATTCTGATTATTTTCTTTTTCTATTGTTGCTTGTCCTTGTTTTGGTACAAGTAAGGGATCCAAAATCTGTAAAAGATTATTAGGAAGTGAATTTTCCACAAAGTAGTGCAAATTTTGACCATCTTCAAAGATTTCATCTGTAGGTCTTCTTCCGGTAAGCATTTCCAGCACCAAAATCCCAAAGCTATACATGTCGCCATTCATAGACACCTCAGAACCTGCTCCATACTCTAAAATATATAGCAAAAATTATCAATACTTTGTAATTAGCAAGTATCAAGTTTTCATTAAAAGATAGAGGATTCAAAGAATGAAAGAAACACTTATTCAAGAGTTTAGAACATACCTGGAGGAGCATAGCCAATCGTCCCCTTTATTCCAATTGTACTGCTTGTTTGTTTAGAAGTGGTACCATTGATGGTTGAGAGAAGTCTTGCTATGCCAAAATCGCTCACATGAGCAATCATGTCATCATCAAGAAGGACATTGCTTGGCTTTAAATCACAATGAATGATCGATTGCTCACATTCATGATGAAGATAATGTAAGGCAGAAGCAACATCAATCATGATATTTAATCTTTGATCAAGGCTCAATGTTCTTGGATGCTCTGTTCTTAGGGTGCTAGGATGCAACCATTGCTCTAAGCTTCCATTTCTCATATACTCAAAAATTAGAGCTTTAAATTCTTGACCTTTGTAATCCATGCTGGAACAACATGTCAAAATCTGAACCAGATTTCGATGTTTAATATTTTTAAGTGCATTGCATTCAGCAACGAAACTCTTGTGAGCTCCTTTCCTCTGAAGGTTTAGAACCTTTATGGCAACAACTTCGTCTTCTGATTCAAGAGTTCCTTTGTAGACAAAGCTAAAATTTCCAGACCCTATCAAGTTTGTAGTTGAGAACCCATCAGTTCCGTTGTGTAGGCATTGGTATGAAACTTTAGCCAGCTGGTCAATTGTTGGTGAATCCAGAGATGGTTTCTTACTCCTTTTCCTCATCCAGTTGATAGTTAGAATAAATGACAGTATGAGAAGAAAAGAAACCACACTAACAATCGCTGCTATCAACCTGAACTTGTGGTGTTTTGCATGTTTCTTACCTTTGACAGGGCATGGTGGTAGATGCAGTTCTGAAATACCTCCACAAAGCTTACTATTTCCAGTCATCACAAACTCACTTGCATTTTGAAAGACACCTTCAGTTGGCACTTCACCATCCAACATGTTAAAAGATACATTAAAATATTCTAAGGAAGAAATGTTCTGCAGAACGTCAGGAATTGATCCAAACAAGTGGTTTCGTGACAGGTCTAAATGTTGAAGACCTTTGAGTGATGCCAAAGAGGATGGTATGATTCCATGTAAAGAATTCCCTTGCAAAAAGAGGTACTCCAACATTATGCATTCTCCGATAGTTCCAGGAATATGACCAGACAGATGATTCTCAGACACATCTAGCAAATCAATATGTTGTAGGTTGCCCACTTCTTCCCATATACTGCCACTTAAAGAGTTTTGTGACAAAGTCAATTTTATTAGAGAGGAAAGACTAAAAACCTCTAAGGGTATGGTTCCTGTAAGGTTGTTTTGTGAAAGGTGTAAGTATTGTAACATTTGGCAATTTCCTATACTTGGAGGAATATTTCCTTCTAACATATTTTCTGCCACATCCAAATAAAACAATTGACTGAGGTTGCCTATGAAGGCGGGTATATCTCCTGAAAGCTTGTTTCTATTTAAGCTTAACACTTGCATCTTCTGAAACCTCCCAAAAGTTGTTGGTATAATTCCTTCAAAATGGCTATTTTCCATGTCCAAGAAAATTAAGTTAATCAGATTTCCTAATTCTGCAGGAATTTTTCCTGATATCTGATTATCCCCAAGAGCTAATTGAGTAAGTTGGGTGGATAAATTACCCAATGTATTTGGCAAATGACCTCTAAATTTATTGAAGGATATAGATAACATTTGCAACTTACTACAGTTTGTCAATGATTTTAGAAAGTCAAAATCATTAGTTGAATTGTTACCTAGATTGTTCGGAGACAAATGTAGAATTTGAAGATCTTGTAGCTTCCCCAGACTTGGAACTTGTCCCACAAAATAGTTGTCACCGATATCAAGTTTTGAAAGAAAAGATGCATTTGTGATGGAAGGCGGGACTGGACCTGAGATCTGATTGAGAGCAATCATAAGTACTTGGAGATTGGGGAGGGTGCAGAACATGTTGGGTCGAAGAGAGCCATTAAATTGATTTCCTACAATTGAGAATGAAATAAGAGATGACATATTATAAAGACAAGAAGGAAATGTTCCACTCAGTTTGTTGATAGCCAATACTACCCATGTCAAGCTTTTGAGAAGGCATATTTCTTGTGGAATCTTTCCCTCTAACATGTTAATAGAGACATCGAGACCAGTTAGGGATGAAAAATTTCCTATGAGTGATGGGATTCCTCCAGTTAACCGGTTGTTAAAAATGCTCAAACTTTGAAGCTTTCGAAGTGAGCCAATTTGGGATGGTATTTTACCAGTCAGATTGTTCCCATATAAGTGTAAGAGTTTGAGATCTGCGCAACCTGTCAAGTTTGTAGGGATTTCCCCTACCAATGAATTATTTTGAAGAGAAAGTTTCTGCAGTTGTGACAACCGTCCCAATTCTTGTGGGATTTTGCCATAGAAGCTGTTGTCTCCGATATAGAAGATTCTCATATAAGAGAGATTGCCTACGTGGGGAGATATGGATCCCTTCAACTTGTATCCTCCCAAGTTCAACACCCTTACTCTTTGAAGCATAGGATTGCACTTGATTCCATGCCAGTTACAGAAGTGAGTAGAAGTATTCCAAGAGAGCAAGATTCCATATGGGTCAGTGGATATGGCTTCCCTGAATTTGAGCAGTGCCAAATGATCAGTTTCATTTCCTGATGCAAAGGCAGTCGTGTTTGGCATAAACCATAGTGAGCTCAATGTAAAGAGAAAAAACAGGTGAACATATATAGACCAAAATGCATGTAACATGAGAGAAAAATGCTTCATTTTGTTGAGGAATTGGAGGCTGCTAGATGGTGGTATTCCTACTCTAAGATAGCTTTATATAGAGTGAGTTTCATAATTGAAGGTGATCAGGGAAGAGTGCATGTTATTGAGGTCAAGAATAACCAATACACATTAAGGGTCAAGTCAATATCCAATCACATTAAGGTAAGTCAATAACCAATTGGCAATTGCAGATTACGAATATGATAAGATAAATAAAGCAAATTAAGTTATAAAGTTTATCTATATATGTTATATTTTCATCGTATCATAATAGCCATCACGTTAATATATATATATATATATATATATATATATATAGAAATTGATTTATTAGCAAAATAAATTTCATTTATCTGTTCTTATAAAAAAGATTGATTTGTGCTTTAAATTTATACTGAAGTTCAATAAGACAAAAATATCAAATCCAATAAAACTTTTTATATTTTCAACCTCTTAAAAATTCAAAAAGAGGAGTGGAAAGATACATACTTATATTTTTCTTTCTTTATACTATTAGCCACTTGTAAGGTAAAGTTAACTAACCTTATTTATTTTAATAACTTTATGACACTATTAAACACATATCAATAATTGTTTATAATTATGTTCATTTATTCTTAACCAGTTGTGAGACAAAGTTAACCATATTTACATATATAGTTAATCATATGTAATGGTCAATAACGTCATGATACTATTAACTACTTGTAAGGTAAAGTTAACTATTATTATATATCTCAATGACGTCGTGACTTTATTAATCATATATTAATAAATGTATATAATTAGGTTTATTTTTTTAAATCATTTGTATAATAAAATTAATCATATTTATACACACATAGTCAATAATTTTTGACACTATTAACTACTTGTAAAGTAAAATTAACCATTATTATATATCTTAGTAACTTCATAACTTTATTAATCATATATTAATAAATGTATATAATTATATTTATTTATTCTTAATTATTTGTATAATAAAATTAATCATATTTACACACATGATTAACCATGAATTCACGCCGGATGGAAAAAAGTGAGTGGGACGAGTATCGGGCCTGTACATATAATCATGATTATATAGAATTTTCATAGCCACTAACCCCTAGATTCACCCTTTTTTTGACTGTTAACAGTAACAACGTGTTAGACTGATTTCGATAAATTCTCGGCGAATGGTCCATTAAGGTCATATTTCAGTGTATTATCACTTTTAAAAGAATTTCGTACGTGTGCGTGTGAATGCGATTTGAGTTCATATACTGTTTCTGGTGAAAGAAATTGCTAGACCTTTTCCTTAAAAAAAAAACTGTTAACAGTAACAACGTGTTAGACCGATTTCGATAAATTCTCGGCGAATGGTCCATGAAGGTCATATTTCAGTCTATTATATTATCACTTTTAAAAGAATTTCGTACGTGTGCGTGTGAATGCGATATGAGTTCATATACTGTTTCTGGTGAAAGAAATTGCTAGACCTTTTCCTTAAAAAAAACTGTTAACAGTAACAACGTGTTAGACCGATTTCGATAAATTCTCGGCGAATGGTCCATGAAGGTCATATTTCAGTCTATTATATTATCACTTTTAAAAGAATTTCGTACGTGTGCGTGTGAATGCGATATGAGTTCATATACTGTTTCTGGTGAAAGAAATTGCTAGACCTTTTCCTTAAAAAAAAACTGAGAAAATGTTGATGAGTGTCTACATTTCAATTATGTTGGTATAAAAGAAGCTTATGTCATGTAAGTAAATATTACATAATAATACCCCATTGGTTCTTTTTTCACGAAAATGTCACTGAATTTTTTTATTTTTTTAATTTATTAAAATACATAATTATAATAGTTAAGTTGATCACAATATGTATATATTTTGATTAAACTAATCAATTAAATCATTAAATCTTATATAGATTTTGATTTTATGTAATATAGTAAACAATTTATTAAATTTTATGGAATATTTTTTAAATTACTGTCATCAATTACCAAGTGATCAATTTTTTTTCTTTTTTTTAATTCATAAAAAATACATAATTATATTGATTAAGGTAATTATAACCAATATGATTTTCATGATTAGAAAGATAAAATTGAAAACACAAATGTATATATTTTGATTCTAATTAATTGATAATACAAATATATTATGATTCAAATTTACAGCAGATTCAAAAAACAAAAAATCTTGGATGATTTGAGTTTCATGAAACAAAAAGCCATATTGTCAACTTATCTATAAATACCTATGTATATATTGTTGTTTTTTTTATTTTTATTGTTTCTTTTTGAAACTGTCAATTGCTAATATTTTTTTATTTTTTTATTTAGTTTCAATGGAAGAATAAATACAAGAAAGAAAAACAAATCCATTGATTTTTTTTTTTCATTCTTTCTATGAGGTAAGTTTTTATCTTTTTCAATTTTATTTGATAGCTTTTTACATATTTTGTCTAATATTTAGGATTAAAAATTTGTTTGCTGACATTATTTTACATTTTTTCACTTTCAACTCTCTTTTGGTACATTTTCTTTTTTGGTACATTCACTTTCAACTTTTAAAATAACACAAGACTTAATGGAAAAGTTTTACATAATTAAGAAGATATGGGGAGTTCTACTGGATTATTAAAACAACTTTCAGTTTTTTCTTTATTTCCTCTTTTATAATTTTCATTTATATATTTTTTTTCTATATCAAATTTCAAATATATTTCTTTTCTTCAAGCATTTTATCTTTTCATCATTTTTCATTTGATTTGTCTTTTTATCTAAGATATAAGTTTATATCTCTTTTTATAATTTTTTAATATATTTTTCTCCGATAAGTGACATTTAAAGTTTGCTTGCTACCTTTTTTTTTTTTTTACAGTTTATACATTTTGAAATGATGCAACCTTACTTTTTTTTAGATCTCAAACCAATCGTTATTCTCATTCTATTTGGTTATTTTCTCCAAAAATAAATTATTGCTTATTATACAAAACAAAAGTTTTGCCAATAGGCTAATATCATGTGACAAACACTTAATTTATTCATTTTTCTTCCTAAACATTTTTTTAACTTTTAACAACTTTAATTTAAATATTTCAATTAATATATCAAATCAAATATTGACTTGAAACAATTTATAAATTCTTAGTTATGTAATTAATAATCACTTAAATAGAATAAAAAATTAAATCATACCTGTAATATTACTAAATTATTTTATTTATATGAATAAAAATAATCTATCTATCTATCTATTATTATTGTTGTTGTTGTTATTATTATCATTCTCATTATTATTATTATTATTATTATTATTAAAACATAGGTGTAACATTTTAGATACTTGTGGTGTTGTTCTCCAGCATGAATCACGTCACATATTTATACAAAAGTTGTTTATTTTTAACCTAATATTTTTAATTATCTTTCTCATTAATTTAAAGTTTAACATTTTATAAATATTAATTATATAAATTAATAATATTTTGACTAAATAAAATCAAATTCTAACTAAAATGATACCCAAAACATTACAATTAAATTATAAAGCTTATATACACAAAGCAATAAAGTAAAAAATTAAAAATAACAAATAATTTGTATGTAAATCATCCATATTTTAAAATTAATATCTATTAATTTTCAATCTAAGTCAAATTCAAATTCAAATATAAATTACCAAGATATTGGTGGTCCAAGTAACATTGGACTCAGATTTCTTAAGCAAGATCTCGGGATCAAGCCATGTAAATGGAAAAACGTAGTTGAGAGAGAAGACTCTACTAAATGTAACACTCCTATTTTTGCATATCAAATTATTTTCTTAATTACTCTATATTTATTTTTGGAGAACTAGATAAAAATCTCAAAAATTTGATTATTACAGTTATATAGTACTTAGTTTAGATTTTTAATAAATTTTTGAACTAAGCTCAAAATGGATAAAATAATCGTTTTGCCCCTAAACAAATTCAGATAACAGAATAAAAAAAATAGTTAGAAGTATTTATAAATTTCTTTTAAGTTATCAATATATTTAGAATAATTAATAATAATTTTAGAAATTTTTTGAGAATTTATTAAGATAATTTTTGTAAAATGACCAAAATACACTTGATTGACTGTGGAAGCAGCCTAGAGATTTTTTGACTTCAAAATATTTTAAAAATTTAATACTAAGTATGTTTTTTTATAAAAAATTTATTTTGAAATAAAAATAGTGAAAAATATAATAATCCTATTTCAAAATTTTCAACTATTCTTCTAATATTTGACAATGTAATTCTGAAAAATCAGGAAGGAATTTCAAAATTTTGATTCTCACCATTATCTCAAAATTTCAAGAGTTATTTAATAGTGATTTTTAATAATTTTTCTAAGCTGAGGCCCGGAAAAATTAGAAAATAACGATTTTGTCCCTATTTTTAAACATTAAGGATTGACATGAGAAAAAAATTCAATTGACATTAAAATGTAAATTTTAGCTTGGATTTATGTCATATATATTAAAATATAATTCTGGGAATTTTCTGAAATTCCTATGTAAAAAAACCAAAATGTCCCTAGGTGTTCGATAAGCCAACCAGTATTGATTTGACATCTAAAAATGATGAAAATGGTAATTTCAATTTATTTATAGATGAAATATTTAATTTTATAATTTTTAGAAAAATTTTGGTATTTATTGAATTAAAATGGATTTTTTATGAATTTTCTAACTTTAAAATACAAAATAAATACATATGATTCGAATTAAATTAATTAAAATTAAAATTTATTATTGGAAATTTATTTTTGATGAAAAATAATGTATTTGTCCAGTTTTTCATTAAAATGAATTATTTTGATATTAAAAGCTAATTTTTTAAGTTTAGGCGTTTTTATTCGTACTGATTAATTCACCTACACATAAAATTTACACTGAGGAGCTTGAGGACAACTCATATAGCACGTCCCCAAGCCTAGGAGGGGTGATTCACCACCCTAAATGGTGTATGTGTCCCTAAATTAGATTAAAAATAAATAAAAATTAGATTTATGACATAATGATTACATAATGACTAACGTAATTTTGGTGGACACCTAAACCCTTCTCCTCTATAAATAGCCATGGTTTTGGACCATTTTTCAGCACCTCTCCCTCTCTTAAGCCACCAAATTCTTAGAGAGCTTCTCTCTTTAGAAAAATTTTTCTTTTACTTTGTTTTTATGCTAAAATTTTACTAGTTTTCCAACAACTAGTAAAGTTTTCTTCCTAAGAGCTTTGCATCAACAATTTCATTCTCTTCATCAACCACCTTAGAGGTAATGGGGGGAGTGGGGTTGGTTCTAAATTATTGTCACTTTGCATGTTGGTAAGAAGAGTTTTTCCCTAAACCAATTAAGTTTTATTATTATTATTATTATTGTTGTTGTTGTTATATTGTTTAATGTTAAACTTTAATTTTTTCTAAGTTGTTACTCTGCCCAAATTTATATTATTAAATTATAATTTCTAAGTTATTATTCTACTCAAATTTAAATTATTAAATTATAATTACTAAGTTGTTATGCTGTTCAATTTTAGAAAATTAAAATGCACTTGCTAAGTTGTTACTCTGCTCAATTTTAGAAAATTAAAATGCACTTGCTAAGCAGTTACTTTGCTCAAATTTAGAAAATTAAAATATATTTATTTAGTTGTTATTCTGCCAAAATTTTTGTAATTAAACTATAATTATTATGTCGCTATTCTGTTTTGATATTGTGCAATTTCTGCAATATAAGGCAGAAATGTTGATTGTCCTGGTACTCAAATTATTTGAGACTAGAGAAACCTCTGTTTGAGAAGTTAGGAAGTGACAAATTAGTGAGTAATATAAAGCAAATAACATGCAGTAGCATGACACCCTGCTAGGGAAGCTACGGTTTGGTACACTGCGGGATGAAAAACACGACCCATGGTTAGGTCTAGAGGGTATGGTATCAAGTGGTAAGCGTCCTAATGGCCAAGGTAGCGCTTTGGAGCTGGGACAATTACTTAACCAATTTGATAACCCTAACAACTGCTCTGCATCACCAGGATTGGTGAGAGTATACATCTATAAATGGATATCCTAAATTGTTATTTTGTTCCTTAATGATGATGAGAATTGTACCATGAGATGATGTTGAGAAAGGTATATATATTCTTAGTCACTTCACAAGTTCTGTTAAGAATTATTATCCACTAATGAAAAGTATGGATCCATATCGAGTCAAGAATTGTATAACATAGAATAAACTTTAGGTGCCCTTTTTATTGTCAATTATGCTTTATCTATATTGTGTGATAAAATTCCTACCATACATGTAAAAGTGATATTAACATAAATCACCTCACTTTATTACTTTTTCTTTTATGCATGATTGATCGCGGTTAATGAAGACTTGACTGTTGATGAGAACCTAGAGGGCTAGTCTGATAGTTTGTTATTTTATGGGATAGAATAGATGAACACTGCTTTGACTAGAATCTTTTTGATGTACTAGGAATAAGCAGTAACTATTTTGATGTATATTTTTATCTCCCTGTATTTTAGTAATTTTTCTGATTATGAAATCATAATGTACAGTTTTACAATGAATACATACAGCTTTAATTTTTTTTACTATCATTTCTAAATTTTGTTAAATTTACAAATTTTCTATTACTAATAGCGAAGAAAAATTTTACTCATATTTTAAATAAGTAGGGGTTATGTTCAATGTGAGTAGGTGTCACATTAAAGGTTGTCAGCTAAGTTCTCTAATAGAAATATTAGTCATCAACAAAGTCAGTGGATACTTCGCAACTGTGATATGGTTATCAAAAGAAAAATTCAAATCTAAATTGGCTTAAATAATACAAAAAAAATTAAAAATAACATTAATATTAAATTAAATAATGACTAAATTAATTAAATATATAATATCATAACATAATAATATGATACATTGTTTGTCTATAAAAAAAATGAATTTGAGATGTGATAACACACACACACATCACCTTTTTGTCTATTAAAAAAAGGAATTTGAAATGTGATAATCACATATCATTTTTTTGTCTATCAAAAAAAGGAATTTAATATGTGATAATCTGATTCTATACACACCCATCACCTTTTGTCTATTAAGAAAAGGAATTTGAGATGTGATAATTTGGTTATGCATTGAATCCATTCAAATTGATATTTCAAATTAAATTAATTTATAATTAAAATCACAGTAAAAATATAAAATTCATACAATTAAAGTAATAAATAAATTTAAAATAATAAAACAATAATAAGTAAATTATCTAAAATTTATAATAAATATTTATTATTTTCAATTAAATATAAATCTACCAATGTGAATCATGTCACATTTCAATATGAAATTAGAAATTTTTTCGTATAAAATGATATTATTCTTTTATTAATTTTCTCATTGATTTGAATTTAGCATTCTAAAATCATATTAAATTTTGACATCTATCAAGTTAAATTATTATTACTATTACCTATCATGTAATCCATAATAAATATTTTACAAATGTAATTAATTCAAATTACATTAAACTAAATTAAAAATCATAAAAAAATATCACTTATTTATAAATACCCACAAATTTTACTCAATTCTTTTATTTCTTTGAATTCATCAATCAAAAAGGTTGTTTGCTTTCTCTTCTCTTTGAAAGTTAAAGCACAAAACCATTCTGGTACAAATTAAATTTAGAAGTCAATGTTTATAAAAAAATAACTATTAGTTACAATGCACTTTAAACAGCTAATTTAGATATATATATATATATATATATATATATATATGGGATTTGCGAACATACACCCACTCGTTTTCTAGTTGGAGTACGTTAACAAACTACACTATAAGTATATTTTAAGATACATTATAGTTATTGCTTACTAACATACTTTAACTAAAAAATAAGTGCGTGTATGTTAGCAAATCCCACAAGCATTTGCTAATATACACATACTTATTTTTCAGTTGAAGTACATTAGCAAGCTAAACCTAGGTGTATTTTAAGATATATTATAGTTATAACTTGTTAACGTACTCCAACTAAAAAACAAGTGTATATACGTTAGCAAATTCTTATATATATATATATATATATAAGAATATTTTTTTCATGTAATAACACTTTAGAAGCTATTTTTCTTCCAAAATAAAATATTTTTTTAATTCATTAAAATGCATAATCATTACATAAACATTCAATTGAATTTTTTTTTTATGATTCAAGTATTATCATGACTTCAATCACCAATATTACTCTTTATCTAGATTCTAGAAAATGTTAACTTGTACTCATATATTTCATCCACTATATAAATTAGGGATCAATCAACTCATATACATTAATTTTAAAAAATAAAGACAATCAAATTATATAAATAACTCAAATAAAAAGGACAAAAGCAAGAAATTGAAAACCAAAACCATTGATCTCCTTTACTACTTCTTTGTTATCATCATATAGATATTATTAAGTAAAAACTCAACTAAAATCGATGCTAGGCAGCCTATTAGTCACACTCTTGATATGAAATGGTCCTTTACCAATTTTAATTCTCCAAGCTCTCTATCCTTTCCTGCATAAAGCTGATTTTAAGAATTTTCTTCTTTAACTTTTATTTTTAATGATCAATCAACAATTAAAAATAAAATAGATTCTAATTATAAAAAAATGGTATTTTTGCATCAATGATTAAGTGAATCTATTTGCACATATATTTAAAATGTATTCGTCGAAGTATGAGTATCAACTCAAATTAACATGTAATGGAGAAATTACCTTTTGTTCATTTTATTTAAATTTTTAATAATGTGTCTTTTTCATTGTTAGTTGTATCCAACAACAATAGATTGAGTATATGTCTACCAAGTTTTACTTTTCATACATATGATTTGGAATATAAATACTACCTAACATGCTAAAAGACTTAATTATTTTCTATAAGATTAACAATATTATTATATAAGCATTATCTTATCTTTGTATTCATAATTAATTTTTATTATAATTTATAAATTCAAATGCACACAATTCTCTTTATATATATATATATATATATATATATATATATATATTAATGCTAGTCATTTCATTATTTTCCGGTGGAAACATATTTTTTTTAAAAAAAACTAATAATGACAAAGTGTAATACAAAATATTTGTTGTTAATAATATTTTTATTAAAATGTAAATATAATTATATAAAGATAATACTTTTTAAGACAAACAATAATATAAATTAAAATGATATAAGGCATGTGTGAATATAAAAATATTTGAATATATATCAATATTTATAATAATTTTAATTTATTTTTAAATATTTATGTACATGTATGCTAATATATTCTTAAAAAAAATTGTAAATAGTTGAGAAATATGTAAAAAAATCATAATAACATAAAAAAATGTAGATTGTAAACTCAAGACTTGGGCATTACACAAGTTATTACACTTGTTTAGAATTAAAAACATTAATGCAATGTGGGTTGGGTTTAGCATAAGGCTAGTCCCCTACAACATGGAAAACTAAGGTTTGAATTTCTGCTGAGAGACGTGCCTACATTTAATATCTAATAATGTCTTGAATAGGATTATTTTCGAAAGATGATACTTGTGAAGAATAAATAAAATTAAAAAGACTAAATAGCAAGTAATTTTAAAATTTTTGAAATATATTAATATTTGTATGTTTTATTAAATATATTTAATTTTCAATTTCTTAAAAGATACCCCTTCTGTTAAAAAAAAAATTAAAACATTAATTAGTATTTTTTTAATAAGGCCTTAATAGTTATTTTAGTGTGGAGAGTAGTTGCAAAATGCACCATTGGATCAGTCCATAACTAAATCAATGTTATTTATTTGTGCTTGTGAACATCTAATTTTATTTAAATTACTCAGTAAATAATAATAATAATAATAGTTTTCACTTAGGATTATTTCTTAGCCTATATATTTGAGTTTCTATATATTTTAAAAAAAATTCTCATTTAATTTACTTAAAATTATTTGTAACTTGTTTCTTCATTTAGTTAAGATTATTTTTAAGTTTCATTGATTCTTCTTTTCTTTGGCCAAAACACGAATAAATGATGGAGATCACAGTAAAGCAGTCATTAGCCTAGACTGTTGTACAGCTAAGTGATGCTTTGGTTGATAGGGTTCAAAGTCAACTCAACTCTTGCTCATGCATGTTGGAGCGCCTTGCGGTTTAAGAAGCAAATTCATGGAAAGTAGCACGAATTTACACTAAAGATGGAAAAAGCAGTTGTGTTTTATCTTTGCATTAAACTCAAAGTACTACCTACCAACTAGTGTACGAGCAATCATGAAATTATATTGCAAACACTTGGTACACCAAAAAGAATGAATAGTACACCAAAAAAAAAAAAAATAGTGCAAACACGCGGTTTGACCGGCTGTTTCGCTGTGGATAAGACTACATATTACATACACATACATGATACATACACGTCAAACGGATTCAACGCACAATTATTTCTTCCCACTCATATACTACTACTCGAACAAAAATAAAATGATATTTTTTACTTGACAAGAAAAAACAATTGCGCGTCGAAACTTTTGGAAACATTATTCTTTTTTTTTATTGGAAATATTGGAAACATTATTCTAATAACCTCGTGTATTGTTGGGAAAATACACACCTCTTGCACACACTATAAAAACATCAAATAATTGTGCTGTCCTCTTAACCTTGCTGGTGACAACCTTCCCTTTCCCTTTATAATTATTGTGAAGTCTCTGTGTGTGTGTGTCAAGGGTTGTAGAACATAAAAAAAATTAAAAAAATAGGTATGACTTCGGTGCATATTATAATTAAGGGATTTCAACACCCTCTCTCACATTGTCAATCATATTCTGACATGTGTTCTTACATGTCATATCAGATAATAATACATATTTTTTTTAATATTGCAACTAAGTCCTAAGGATTTATTGGCAACTTTTATCTTTTTTTTTTAATTTTTTTTTAAAAAAGTGAAATTTGACATGTTTGTCTCGTCTCCCCCTTCCTCCAATTTGTTTGTCGTGAACCCTAGTAGAGCAGCTACTCCATGGCACTGATTTTGTGCAATCCCGTTTCCTACTCGCAACCCATATTTGTGGGCTGATATTATGCTGCCATCAGTCGTACCCAAGTGTTTGTTAACATTTAGCTATGGTGAGTTTCTACAGTTACAAAATTAGATCACGATTTGTCAAATATGGCGTGAACCTATAGTGTTTCTTGCTTGTTTGTTTGTCTATGAATTAATTAACCTACAGGCTATCTCCCTCACCAACAGAATTTGGATTATTTTAGCTGACGAATCGAGAAACTCGTGAAGACATGCATAACCCCCTTTCATAAGCAACAAATATTGCATATATATAGCAGAGACAGCGAGCGACAACTCATACACACCCACTAATTAACAGAGTCTTCACTACTGTTGGCACGCATGCGAGTGAAGTAGACAAAAGGATTATGCAGGGCTCTATTGGGAAACGGGATTGCATGGTGCCATAGAATAGCTGCTTTGCTAGGGTTCACAAGAAACAAATTGGGGAAGGGAGAGACGAGACAAACATGTCAAATTTCACTATTTAAAAAAAAAAGATAAAAGTTGTTAATAAGTCCTTAAGACTTAGTTGTAATATTAAAAAAATATGTATTATTATTTGACATGGCATATAATGATACTTGTCAAAATATGATTTGGCAATGGAAGATGGGGCATTGAAACCCCCTAATTACAACATGCACCAAAGTCATGCCCCAAAAAAATATAAGAAAAGGAGTTGAATTGTGTTTTAAAAGATTTTCACAAATCATTTTGCTTAAGAATGTATTTTGTCTTATGTAGGATGATACACTAACAAGTTTCATAAGATGTTGTAGATTATATAGTCCTTTGAAAATTATTATGATTGAAACAAGTTACGAATATAAGAAACTACAAAAACATATATGCAACATAGGGAAATAGATAAAGACACACGAGTTTTTATACTGGTTTTTTCTTTAACCTAAAGTTGCGTCCAGCCCTTGATGTTCAACTAAGATCTCCACTAACAAATAAGACTGTTATAAGTATTCTTTACCTCAAGTCTTTTTAGGCTCAAACCAAATATTCTTTGACTTGCTTCTCCAAACAACTACCCAAGTATTATTTACAAACAAGTCTCTCCAAGTTTAATCCCAAGGACTCTTTATATGCAAAGCCTCTCTAGGCTTTCACTGTTTTTCACCTAAAAAGAGGTTAAGGGTAAAACTCACTTGACTACTTCATCTTACTAAGATAGACAAACAATTTGGCTCAAGTCTTTTCTTTGTACTTAGAGATTTACAATGAAGATTTCGAAGAAGATAATTAGAAAACTTGTTAAGTTGTTCAAGCAAAAGTTCCCTTCATCTTTGATCCTCTAATATTTATAGGTAGACTTGAAATATTTGTTGTAAGACCATTATACCTTCATCTTCAAGCTAAAGGAAATATGAACATGACCGTGGTGGAATATTTTTTATAGAGTAGACATATACTGTTTTGTTATTTATCCAAAAGTTCCGATTTTATCTTTTGCCTTTATTTTCTTTCTAAAAGACACGCAAATGAAAATGCCTCATGTAAAAATTAGTCTGGGGAATGTTATTTTCTTGAGTAATATTCTTTGACACCAAAAACTTCACTGACATGAGAAATTATTGTATGGGCCTAGATTATTACATGTCTTTGGTTTTGTCAATTTTCATGTGACTCGCAACCAAATGTTTTTAACTTTTTCTTTTAAATTAAAAAGTTCAGTTACGTATTACGTGAAGATTGATTAGGTTCATGGAGATGTGATAATTCTACACTATACAATAATTTCTCCTTTTTCTATTCTTTGTTTTTGTCATATCATATTATTTATTACATTTATATTTTTTTCCCTCTTTTCTTTCTTTCTCCAAGTGTACACTAGCATTAGGATGTCCATAAAGCATTTTTCCTATTTCTTTTATATATAATTTTGTCGAATGAAGACCAAATGAAATTTAGTAACTTGGAAATATGTTAGGTAATACACTTAAGATTTAGTAAACTCGCAAATGATATAATTTTCAAATCTAATCAATTGATTTATAATTTTTAATAAATTTCAAGTAAGAATAAATTATGTGTTTGAAAGCGTTAAATAGTTAATTTCTTGTATTCTTCTTATAACATATCATTTTTGCACGTCATTTTTATTACACTATTTTCACATTTATTCTTTTCTAATAATAAAATTAGATAGAGTTTAATTTCTATGTATTGTTAGTGTAAAATATTTTATACCGATAACTAATCAGAAACCATTATTAATATGACTTTTAAAATAGTTATTATAAAAGTTAACGAAGTTAGCAGACATGTCGATTTGTGATTAAATTAACGGTATAAAAATTATTTACACTGGGGAAAAGAGAGGCTCTCTTCAATTTTTAAAAAATAAAAATAAAATAAAAAAGATAAAAGATGTAGTGGGTAGTTTAAATAGTAATTAAATGATAATGTAAGGGATAATTTAGAGAATAATTAAAAGGTATAGTAGTCCAATAAAAAGTATAAACCAAAAGAGGATATTTTCTTTATTGTATTTACTCAACAAGATATATGTAATCAATTAAATATATTCTCTTTTTTATTTTTATTTTTTATAACGAGTGAAAATGTAGTGCGTTTATGTTTGTGGTGGAATATATATAATACTAGATTTCTACTAATTTGTCCTTCAAGGCTAAGGTTCCGATTTTCACCTCTTACCTTTATTCTTCTTATTTGAAAGAAGAATGTTATTCTTCACTCAACCGCTCCAAAATTATAATTTTTGTTCAAGACCAAATGAATCATGACTTATAGTTAATTCTTGTATGCTAATATTTATATTATTTCTATAGTTAACAATAAAACATGAAAATATAATACAATACATTAACTCTCTTTTAATCTTTTGCTTCTATAGAAGTATAAATAATAATATAACGTTCAAAATAACACAATCCTTCATATTTTGTTCGGTCTACAACTATAGAACAAATTTAAGAAATATATAACTAAAAGAAACAAGATAAAAAAAAAACGAAATTAGAATCATTCGTTCTAACCCATTAGAGTCGACCTAGTGGTGGGAGGCTTGACTAGTATGTATGAGGTTATAGTTTCTAATCTCAGTGCAACCATTGTACACCAGAAAGAATCATTCCTTTTATTCTGTCTAATCAATATTTCTCTTTATATTGATTGTATCCTGAGGAGCCAATCTCTTTAATCTCACAGTATTGCCGAAAATCATAATTGTAAATTAAAATCAAATTAAAAATGATAAAGCAAAAGGAAACTTCGGAACTTCCCAAGTTACTCTCCTCTGAGATCTTTTATTCCTCATCCCACTGTTAGAAAAATTTAGTTGTTTGGCTCTTCATATCAGCCTACAACTAACACGATTAAAAACAGGAAAAACTACTCCCCACTAACGAGCATAGAAGTTTTGTTTCAATTTCTTTTGAATGGCTTACCTCCAGCTTTCGAAAATTACCCACATGATGATGTTTTCAAAGTATCTCTTTAATACGATTTATTACAACCTTTAACTCACCAAGCAAGTTATACAACAATATTTCATTATATTAGTAATAACAAGTTCACTTATACATTCAACCTAGCTGCAGAAAGAATAGTAGTAGTACGTGCCATTACCATCGAGATCAACAAAGGAAAAACAAATTAATTAGAATAAATTATACTGACATTCTTAAAAAATTTTGAGATTGCACATAATCATTGATTTTTTAACATTTATAATAATCTCTCTTATAAGAATACACGATATAATATTTTTCAAATAATTAAAGGGTATCAATGTAATATTTTTTAAACAAAAAAAGTTAGTATAAAGATAGAAAAAAAAAAAAGAAGTATCGAATGAAATTAATGAGAGAGTATCAACTATAATTTACTCAAACATAAAGCTGATGTATCCCTAGAGCGCTTCAAGGCTCAATTAGTTGTAAAGGGATATACAATCAAGTTTAGGGGCTAAATTATTTTGACACGTTTTCCTCAGTGGCCAAGCTAACATCTATTCGTATGAACCTAGATCTTGCTTCAATCAACCATTAGCACTTACACCAATTGGGTGTCAACAATGCTTTCTTGCATGGAGATTTGCAAGAAGACGTCTATATGACCATTCCTCAAGAAATGGTTTCTTCTAAACCCAACTAAGTTTGTAAATTGATAAAGTCTCTTTATGGGCTCAAACAAGCAAGTTGCAAGTGGTCCTCTTCCATCCAACTATTTGGCTTTAGTGAAGCAGACTGGGCTGGGTGTCTTAACTCTCGCAGTTTTGTGTCAGGTCATTATTTTTTTCTTGGCAACTCTCTGATTTCATGGCGCACAAAGAAACAATGAACCATGTCTAGATCGTCTTTGGAGGTTGAATATAAAACATTGGCTTCTACAACTTGTGAGCTTCAATGGCTTTTGCATCTGCTTTCTAATCTTCAAGTCACTTGCACTCACACTCCAGTTCTCTACTGCGAAAACCAAAGCGCCCTTCACATTGCATCCAACACAATAATCCATGAGAGCGAAACATCTGGAGATAGACTGCCACTTGGTTCGAAAAAAATTACAAGCTAGAATTGTACGCCTACTGCCTCTCTCTTCCTTAGCTCAAGTTGTTGATTTTTTTAGTAAGTCCCTTTCCCCCAAATCATTTTCGACATTTATTTCCAACTTGGGCATGATCGACATATACCATGCTCCAGCTTACTAGGGGGTGATACACGAAACAGACTCTGCTAGTTCAAGTCAATTTGCTGATGTGGCAGCAAGTTAGTTAGTGATTAGTTGATGTGGCAACTAGTTAATGGTTAGTTGATTTTGTTAGTAGAAGATTATAGCATGTATCAGAGAGTAGAGTGATCATGGTCCACTCTTCCTCTTGTTATAAATACCAATAGTATGTCACTATTCATAATAATGAGAATTTTTGTCGTTTCTTCTTCATTTTCTCTCTTCAATTCCTCTTGCAGTTCTTGTGAATAATCACGGGATGAAACTTTATGTGTAATTGAAATAAAAAAACTAATGGAAACATCCATACATTATTAGTAAAATGACACATTTTATCCCAAAAATGTCACTGAACCAAAAATAGGAATCCAATAAATATCCTCAAAATTTTATAACGTAACCCAATAAAAATAACGGTGAAATATCCCTCAATTAAAAATCCAAACCAAATACAATTAAACCCAAAAACACATTATTCCCCAGAGAGATTATTATATTAAAAATATAAAAGTATTTAATATAAAATTTTCATCCAGATAAGTCTTATTATCAAGCTGAAACGTCTATGGTTGATTTCGACTAGACTTTCTCATGCATTGCTCATATGCAAATGCATGGAGGATACTTAATTACTATATAAACTAGAAAAAGATGATTCCTCATTCGTTTTGCCTAAATACATATGTAAGGTTTGTGATGAAAATTGAGGTCAATACAACGATGATCCTAAAGGTATTTAAAAGTTAAATGGGTGACATTTTAAGTTTTACGGATGACGAAGGTTTGATAAGAGTATAAAATGATTACAAAATTATCAGCCTTCAACCATGACAAGTGCATTAGTCATGTAAAATAATATGGTGGGACCAACTTTAGACTGAAGGTAAAATAATGAATACGTAAAAAGAGAAAGGCGCGGGGTTGCTAAAGTCAGATATCAATGTATTAACATACATATATCATGACAACGACTTAAATTTCTTTTTGTTACCAGATTGAAAATTAGTTTCACTAGCTTAATCAATTATGATAAAAAATGATTTTTGTTTTAGGGACGGAGTGTCAAGGCCCAACCCATTACGCATTAATGACGGTGATAAAGGCCTAAGTTAGTTCAATGTGGTTAAGCCGAGGATACATATAATGCTCAACACATTAATAATCTATTGCACACCAATGCTCCTTGTGCTCAAATAATAGGATCTTTAACACCTTAGTATCACACCTCTCATGTTAAAGGTTCTAGGATATTCAATAGTTAAGAGGATCTACATTCTAGAGAATTTACCTCATAATTATGCTTTAATGTAGTGTGACTTACTCACATTCAAGTCCTATAACTATAACAAATAAAGAACCATCAAGTATGCACAGTTTCTCATATGCCATTACTAGTTCACTTTATAATTTGAGAGCATTTTGGTATACCTTTACAAATACCCCACCTTCTTCTCACGTTGGACTGATTCCATTACCATCATCTTCAACTGGAAGTAGATATATACAGCGGCCTTGAACTATTGGAAACTCAAGTAGATCAAATTCATACCGCACATAAATAAAAAGCTTTGTAAAACATTTGTAATTTTACCCAACTGGCAACTGAAATTTTTCTACGAAGAGATATGAAAAAATTGGAAAAGTTGCTCCCCATTAATAAGCATAGTAGTTTTGTTTGAAGTCCCTTTAGATGGCACTTTTGCCTCCAATTTTTCAAAATTACTTACATCACAAGATGTAACTTCCAAATTTATTTTCAAAGTATCTCTTCAACACAATTTATAAAAACCTTAAACTCACCAAGAAAGTTATACAATAATATTTCATTATATAAGCAACAAGTTCACTTGTACATTCAAGCTGGCTGCAGAAATTAAGGATAGTACTAGTACATACGATATCTCAACAAAGAAGAAAAACAAATACAAACTTAGTTAGGATACTATATAAAATCATCCTTTCAAAAAAAAAAAAAGATACTATATAAAACCAAACCCATACATACTTCCCAAAAGACATTCCAATATACACATAAAACTAGCTGAAGAAGCAGTGCCTTCAATTTCCTCACTCCACCTATATTAAGGTACTTGACTTACCATAGTTACGAAATTGAGTAGCTCATTGGGTCCTTTCAAAACCCATGTCATGGTAATTTTTCTTTTCTTATTGTTGTAATAAAAAAGGACTAAAAGCTCACACCCTGCTCATCTTCCAAGTACTAGATACAGTTAGCCGGGGGATCAAGGTACTTGCAAAGATCATAAGAAGGCAGTCTACGAGCATCATTGGCTAGTCTATCAGCAACACAATTTGCCTCCTTAGAAATAAAAACCAACTCCACTTTCAGTCATCAAGATGAAAAAGCTCCAATATTTCTTCAACGACAGCACCATTTTCCTTACGCTTAATCTGATTGTTCACCGTGTTCACCATTGACTTACTGTCTGACTCCACAACCAGTTTCTTAATATAATTCATCTGCCTAGCCACCTCTAGGCCCATCAGAATGGCTTGTAACTCTGCCTTGTCTGGTTTATTGTAAGTGAAGGGATCCAGTTTTTGCGCAAAGCCACGGAGCTACTTTCCTAATGCGTCCCTTAGAACCCCATCACAACCAGTAGAGAAACTTTTATGAGGGTCGTGCAAACCATCCACATTTATTTTCACCCTACCAATCTCAGGTTTCTTCCATGTCACCTGTTTAGGCAGATTCAGAAAATATTCATCAGGATAGTTAAATTATAAAATCAGAAAAATCTTAAAAATAAACGATAACCTACTTTTCGTATATTGTTGTGTAAATTCTTTTACACTATCACTTAATTAGAAGAGTTTAATGGCCATACATTATCAGTGTAAATTTTTACACCATCAACCAATCAAAAATTACCGTTGGTATGACTTTTAATGTAGTTATTGTAAAAGTCATTAGTGATTTGTAATTAGCTGACAATGTAAAATTGTTTTAGATTGTTAGTTCATAGCCTACTTTTCCTAATTAAAGACCCCTTTAAATGTGACATTTAACATTATCATAAAATTTAATAATTTTATCCTACATTACAATTTATAAATTGCACACAAAATTTTTACATTGTCTATAATCTAATTAAATTCTAATATATATGATGGAAAATTTTTAATTTCTTAACGTTTCACCAAAATAATAATATAATTTTGATATAGCTAAAAAAAACTTTTGACTAACGATCCATATATCTTAACTACTACTCCATCTGTTTCTTTTTACTTGTCGTTTTTTAAAAAAGTTATTTTTATTTATCTGTTATTTTCAAAATTCAAGACAACATTAATTATTTTTTTATTAATTATACCATTATTTTATACCTAATTTTTAATTAATTTACACATTTATAACTAATATTCATTTATTGTAAAATAGAAATAAAAAAGGGTAAAATAGAAAAACTTCAAAAGTATTTTATGGAAAACAAAAAAAAATTATTGCATTTTTTTGTAGAGATCACAGGTATCCTCTACTATGAACATGGCAAAGTTCTCCGTCCGAATATTTAACGAAACTACATGTCCAAGACTCGAACTCGACAATGGTTATTTTACTGCATTTCTTCAGTTATATATAAAAACCTTAAACGACACTTAAAAATGAATAAAGGGAATAATTTTTTTATTAAAAAAAGTAATAAATATATACCTTAATCATAACTTTTATTTATTTTTTTCTTCTACACTTCTGCGTGTTACTATTCTTATTATCTTTTTCTTTCCTTTTTATTTTCTTCTACGCCTTGCAAAATGCATAAACCAAGCATTGCGAAAAAGAAAATTTAATCATACCGTGGTGGCACCCTCATTATTAACCTGTAATGGAGTTTGGCGGGGACGAGACCAAGGGCCACCATCGTCACCTTCTCGGCGCTCACGCTGTGCACCAAACGGCACTTCTAGCTCAGAGTTAGCAGTGGCCGAGGATGAAAGAAAGGCATACAAACCTCCGGCTACGGCGGCTGTTGCGGCAGCTGCAGTGGCCACCTTCAGAAACTTAGAGCCCCAGCTTCCGCTACCGTCGTTGCCTCCACTCATTTTGGTGCTGCAAATGAGTTTGGATCGTTTGCTATGTTGGTTTGATGAGGAAGGATTTGGGATGGCTTTAGTCGACTATTTATATAGACGAGACTTCGGCTATCAGAATTTGTCCTTCGATGCTAAGGTTCCATTATTTTCCACCTTTACCTTTCTTAAAGACCATTTGCATTACGAGGGATGTTAATTATCCTTCTCTCAACCCCACCGACTCGACTCTTTTTCTCTTGTGGAAACATCGACGTAGTTTCATTCTTTAATAATAATATTTACAGAGATATTATTTTTATAACAATTTTTATTTTTTTATTTTTTTTATCACCTTATTTATTTCATTTCATATTTTTCTTCTTCTTAATTTTTTTTTATTCTATGTTGGACTGATCGAATGCTTCGTATTTATATATCATATGTATATGATTCTTTTTTTTAAAACGATAAAATAAAAAAATAATCAGATATATTCATTTTTTATCTCTTTTTTTATAAAAATAAAAAACAATAATATTTTTTTTATGTTTCTTAATTTTCAGTCAAAATAAACTTAGTCTTTATACTTTAAAAATAATAATTTTAGTCATCATATTTTTTAAAATCATTGACTTTCATTCTTCACCATAGGATTATAAGTTTCATAAAAATGGACAAAATTCACCAATTAAGTAAAATGCAATAATCAAAATTGTCAATTTTAAAATTATAGAAACTAATATTAATGTTGAATTGAAAGACTTAAAATATATTTTACCCTAAAAGTAATATAATAATATATAACGTTTTCCCCCCAATCCTTCATTGTTTGCTTGTTTGGTTAGTTTAGCACCTTTATGAAAATTTCTATTATTTCAAGAAAAAAAAATGAGAAAAGAAATGGAGTTACAACCTACAATCATTCTCTCTCTTCTATCTAATCAATTTTCTCTTTACGCTGATCACTTCTTGAAGAGCTAATTTCGTCACTCCACTGTTTTCTGAAAATGATATATAATTGTGAAAATAAAATTAAAAATATAAAAACACAAAAACTTCTAAGTTCCTATCCTCTGTCGTTTTTCATTCGTACCTTCTCCCCACTTTTATGATGTTCACCTTTATTTTTCTTTTTGAAAGACAAATGTGAATGCTTTAATTTGAGGAATGATATTCTTCAGTTAACCATTCCCTAATTTTAATTTTTTGAGGACTAGTGAATTATTAATTTATAAGTGATACAACTTGAATTTTTCACCTTGTGGAAACATTCAGTCTAGTTTTATTCTTTAGTAATAATATTTGCAAATCATATTTTTATACACAACTTTAATATCATTTCTTATTTAAAATTAAAAATAATAATATAATCTGACATTCTATTTTCATCTTTTTTCCTCCTATAAAAATAATATAATATTATAGTGATCAAATAAAACCCTTAATTCTTTGTTTGGTCAACCACCTTGATTGCTCATCTATCATTTTCTCTTTTGATTTAAATTTCTCATGTTTTATTTATATATATTTAGCAAGATGAGAAGTTAAAAACAAGTTAGAGTGTTTCCAATAGAGTTACTTAATTCCTCAATTTATAATTTTTATATGGGTTTCATAAAGACATGGCACTTCTTATCTTAAAATTTAAGTAACTTTCATTTCCAATGAAGATGCTCTTAGGATCATTTTCGTTGTTCTTTCTCATCCATTGTCTTTCTCCTTTCATAGATCACATCTTGAATAGGAATCAATTTCCTTAATCCCACAGTATTTCAAAAAAAATATAATTGTAAGAAAATAAAAAAAAAATATCAAGCTTATATAATTTGATAAGATAAAGAAGCTATTTTTTCACTTATTTGACCAATTTGAGAACTTATTTGACTAAAATAGAATTGTTTGGTGAAAGAAATCATTTTATTAACTTTTAACATTTTTTAAAATGTTACTTCATGTAGCTTTTAAGTTTATAATTAAGTTCCTAACATTTTTTTTATTTTTATCTTTATTATTTTATTAGAAATTTTCATTTACTCTTTTATATTCAGGCATCCTTAACACTCACTTCCGCTCTTTCTAGTTTTCTCTCACACACAAACTCTCATTAAATGTGATTTTTTATAATATAAAATCATCAAATTTATAAGAAAAATATATTTATATTATCTCATTTCATTTAATAAAAATATATTAAAATGAGAATAAAATTAAAAACTCTATTATCCTAATTTTTAAGAAGGTAAATTATTTGAAATAAATAAAAATATAAAAGAGATAATTATATATACATATATATATATATATATATATATATATATATATATATATATATATATATATATATAGTTACTAATTTTCAAATTATGTCTAAATAATTAAATATATCCTTTTGTGATATTTTATACTTATCAATTAATTGAATAGTTAATTTTATCAAATAGTTTTAGTTTAATTGACTAAATTATTAACTTTAAATTAATTTTTAAGCTTTGAACTAACAACGAACTCTTAACAAATTTATTCATTAATTTTCTCAATCACACTTCCTCTTTCATTTTTATTAGTCCGTTCCTCTCCCACCTTCTTTTTTATTTTTTGTTTAGTCTTACTTTTTCTTTATTCTTTTGTCTCTTTCTCAGGTCAATTCAATACTGTGTATAGTCAATTTTTCTTCGTTTTCCTACTTCTTGACTTGATCATATTAAGTGGCATCTACCTATCTTTATAGCATTTGAGGCTTTTGGGTAACAAGTATCAATTTCTCGTGCTTCCTACACTACTCAAACTTTCCAATTATGCCCCCCTTCATCTATTTTATTTACTTATCTAAGAAAACAAGTCTAACTGCTAGCTATACGTGTCATTCTCGTGGTAAAAGTTTTCCTGCTCAACCATTTTGCCCTGTTGGTCATTTTAATTTTCAACCTGCTTAGCAAATAGCATGCACGTAATGTTTACACTGTAGTATATTATATTCGATTTTTATAATATTGCCTTATACGCATAGCAATTTATAATTAGAATTTATAAACACACATATATATAATGATAACACTAAAACAATCGTTAATTACGTGATATGAAAAATTCGTTCAAAATATTTAATATACTAACATGAATAGTATTGTGTAAAATATGTTGTTATTTATATTAAGTGAATAATATTTTATTTAAATGCGTGTATTGTGAAAACTTATGAGATTGAAATTTTTATATGAAAAATCAATTTAAATCTAATTAGCTAATATATTTACTACAAAATAATATTTTGACTCTATAATTAATAATCTAATATAAAATAATTCTATTGATTAATCTTTATATGAAAATGTTAAATTTTTTACATAAATATATTGAAATATAATTTATTGAATATATTTTTATTGGAAAATTATTTTAAATTATTTCTTCAATAACATTATAAATAAAATATTTTCTAAAATGATCTTGATTTATTGCATAAATACTCATCAACAATATTTTTCATATACCATCAAACGTGTAGATCAACTGGCGTAGGATTGTTTCAAAATGATCTTGAGTTCGAGTCTTGAGTATCCAGCTACATTACATACTTGAGAGAGCTTTGCTTCCCATAGTAATCATATTAGGGTCAAGCAGGATAATCTCTAATTCAAGATACTTGTGATCTCTATCCAAAAAATATTTTTTACATCAACATAGTAGGAGATTTAAGTTTTAGATGAAAATATAATCATTTTGACATATCGAGAGAGAAAATTTTCAAACTAATCCTTGAGTTAGAGATGATGGTAAAGTAAAGTCATTTAGGAGTAGCAATTCCTTAATTCCTAACAATAGAAATAAAGTTCATATAAAGTAATCCATTTCCATTACAATTAGACACCATTTTCGTAAATAATAAAAAAAGTTAAATATATATTTACTAAATTTATGTATTTTAAGAATTTTCAAAATTCAAATACATGTATTTTTTATCATTTAAAAAAGTTAATATCTACAACTTTATGGAAGAAATAATTTATATATAAACTAATGAAATTAATTAAACGTGACCTATATGATTAATTGAATTTTTAATATTTCAAAATTAGCCTATTTGAGAAATCTTTTGATAACATTTAAGATTTCTATAATATTATAAAATAAATTTATTATTCATATTTATGTCAGAATATAATTTTTTTTAGAAAAATATATCTATATTTTATTTTTGAGCAAAATAATAAATAGGCAAGTCTTCTTCGGGTTATATTTTTAATAAGATTTTTTATTTATCAAAATTACGTGAGTAATTGATTTATTAAATATATTTGTGTTACAAAATAGTTTTATATTATTTCTTCTCCAACACCCTAAAGAAAATATTTTCTAATTGCTTCATGCCTTGCATAAATACACTTCAACGATATTTTTATTTTGAAGGAGATTTCATTTTTAGATGAAAATATAATTTTGTTACATATATTGAGGGAAAAAAATTTCAAGCTAATATTTTATGATATTTGATTAAGTATCTTTATAGACATGTGAGACTAATCCTTGAGTTACTAAAAATGGTCCACTAAAATATTTTTTGGAGTAACAGATTTTGAGTTGTTAACATTGAAGGTATGTTTAACTTAAATTAAAGTCATAGTTCACTTGCATAGCAGCGGGTCCTCTTGATTTTTCAATATAATAAAATATTAAAGATATAATATTTTTATGACAAATATTTATTTTAAGAATAATTTTAAATGAGTTTAATGACAACATACTAACAGTATAAAAAGTTTTATACTGTCAACCAATCAGAAATCACTATTAGTATGACTTTTAAGCTAATTATTGTAAAAGTCAACAAACTTACCATACATAGTAGTTTGTGATTGGATGATTGTGTAAAACTGCTTTACACTGTGAGTGCATAGCCTATTTTCTCATTTTAAATTCAAACACTTATATCTTTTACCATTTAAAAATTTTAGTATCTACATTTTTATAGAAAAATAATTTATGAATAAATTAATGAAATTAATTAAACATAATTTATTTGATTATTTGAAATAGTAACTTTTTAAAATTAGTCCATTCCAATTAATATATATCTTTTTTTTCATATTTAAGATTTTTATGATATAATAAAATGAAAATGTTCTTTATTTTTAAATAGGCATATAAGATTTTTGTTAAAATATATCCAATTAACAAATAACTTTTAGTTATAATAAGCAGATCCTCTTTATGTAATATTTTCAATAAGTTTTTTATATATATTTTTTGAAATTACACGAGTGATTGATTTGTGATAGCAAAATAGTTTCAAGTGATTTCTTTATCAACATCATAAATAAAATATTTTATAATTATTTCGTGCATTGGATAAATATACATCAATAATATTTTTCATTTTTGCATTATAGGAAATTTAAGTTTTAGGTGAAAATTAATTATTTTTACATATGTCAAGAAAATATGCTTTTAATATTTGATACTATATCTCTATAAACTTAACTATAAAACTAATATTTGAATTATTGGTAATGATTAAGTAATGTCCTTTTTTAAATAACAATTTTTGAGCTCTTGATACTGAAATTAAACTTCATCTAAAGTCATAATTAATTTACTTTCATTGCCATCAACTGCTTTAAGGTATATTATTTTATAAAAAAAATAAATTCGAACATGTGTATATTTTCTCATTTAAAAAATTAATATCTACATTTTTATGAGAAAAATAATTTATATGTAAGTGAATGAAATCAATTAAACGTAACTTGTTTGAGTAATTGAACTAATAACATTTTAAAATTAGTCTATTCTAATTAATATTGCATGGTGGATTGATAATATTTAAGATTTTTATTATATTATAAAAATAAATTATTATTTATTTCTATGTTCGCACATAGGATTTTTTTAAAATATATTTTTATTTTTAATTTTTAACAAATATTTTTTAGTTATAATAAATAGATCCTCTTCATTTAATATTTTTAATAATATTTTTTTACTTTTTCTATATTACATGAGTAATTGATATATTAAATATATTTTTTTTTATAAAAATTACTTTCAATTAATTTTTCTCCAACATCACAAATAAAATATTTTTTAATTATTTTATGCATTAGATAAATACACCTCAACAATATTTTTCTTTTTTATATATTTTTATTATGTTTTTTGATATAATGGTTTTCAAACATGTATAATACTGTGATGATATGTCTTTTAGTTACATACACAAATAATTATAAAATATGCTTAAAAATCAATATGGTTAGTGCAATAGCACGGGACCGTACTAGTATATAATAGACGCAGGTGGGGAAGTTAGACATGTGGTTTAGGGTGGAGAAATGTTATATAACTGTTAGATGTATTAATTAAATATTCAATGGTTAGGATTCTTTCTTTGTAACTTTTGGTTTCAAGTTTTTAGCATTTATTTCTTTTTTAAATTATTTTGTACATGTACTTTCCCACCCTTCGAGCAACCCTCCTCTTTGACCTTCCCAATGTCATTACCATCCAAGCCTCCATGCTCCCTACTGGTAAGTCCCATGTCAACAACCTTCGTCACCTCTTCTCCAAACCAGGAGCCCACATCTTTTGCAATGTCATTTTAACAGTCTCCCCTGTTGGTCCCCATGTAGTCGAGTTTCTTATCTCTCAAACCTTAAACCCACAACCTCTTCACCAAAGCCATATTTGCATGCACAAAATTGAAGTTCTACATATTTCTCTTTAACTTTCCTTTTTCTCTTTCCTTAGATCTCTTCTGATTTCTTCAACAGTTATCAAAACACCTTCTTCCCAATCCGCTCTCTTCAATCATATCCAACATTTTTTTAATCCATGAAGTTTCATTCCTTTTTTTTTTTTTTTTAATTTGTGTAAGAGAAATTAAAGGCCACTGACCCCTCCGAAATCCATCAAATTGAAGACCACTAGGTGGAGCTTCAGCATAGGCCTCACTAGAGCCCCTCCAAACACGAGGAACCTACCTGCTATGTTCCTTTGCCACAAGAAAATTGAGGCGAAGGCCGCAATCTAGAGAACGGTGAAGAGGGTTTTGTGCAAGGTGAAGAACACAAGGACCCAGTGTCGAAGGTCGAGCCTTTGGTGGTGGAATTGCCCCAATGTCGAAGTCTCCGCCATCATTCGAATTAGGATATGCTACCCTTTTGCAAAATGAGGTTGGATTTAGCAGCTCGTGATATGGGTCACATCGAACTCATGGATCCGTTTCATGGGGGTTGGGGTTTTTTGAGGTTGGAGTGAAGGGAGGGAAGTTTGGGATGGTTGGTAGGTTCTATTTTGGTGTGTTTGATGATGAGATGAGGAATGATTCATAGAAGCAACATAGCTTCTTCCCTATTGGTAGTGATCCCCCATGCAATAATGCTCGTTTCTTGGTTTTTTGAGTGAGGAGAGCAATCCTTTTCATAAAAAGGGTTTTAATGCCATTGTGTTTATATTTAAAAAATAATTAATGATGTATAAAAAAAAGTTGCAACCTATTATATCCAATTACAAATAATGACTCACGATGGACCATATGAGTGGGTGGTCCACCGAAGAACCAATCTATATAATAAATGAAAGAATTTTTTCTATGCATAGGTATTTAAAGTTTTGACTATTAATTTAAAGTTTATTTTTCATAAATTTTTACACTAACAATTAATTAGAAATAACTCTAATTATAACTTTTAAAACAATTATTATAAAATTTAACAATTTTACCATAAATGACAATCTATGATTAGAAGGATAATATAAAAACTTAAGGCTTAAATATACTTTTGATCTTTTATCTTTTTACTAAAATTCGTTTTAGTCCTTTATCTTTTAAAAGATTTATTTTAGTCTTTTAACTCTCAAATTTAAGTTAATATTGTCCTTTCATTAACAGTTATCGTTTTCGATTTTGGAACACAATTTTGAACTCTCTTTTGGTCGATTCATGACTTGAAACTTGTCCCATTAGATTCACCTATATGAAAATTATGGAACCCAACTAATATTTGAACCAAAAAGGGTCATAAATATGGGAAAAAAAAATGCATGAAAAGTGAGTCCCACAAGCAACTAAAAAATTAAAAATCTAATATCAAATTCTTTTTTGATTGTTTGTGGGACTCACTTTTCACTCGTTTTTCACCATTTTATGCCCTTTTTTGGTTCAAACATTAGTTGAGTTCCTTAGTTTTCATGTAGGTGAATCTAATGGGATAAGTTTCAGGTCTTAAATCGATCAAAAAAATGTTCAAAATCATGCCTCAAAATCGAAATTGATTACTGTTAACGAAAGGACAATATTGACTTAAATTTAAAAGTTAAAGAATCAAAATAAATCTTTTAAAAGATAAAGAACCAACATAAATTTTAGTAATAAAATAAAGAACTAAAAATATATTTAAGCCAAAACTTAACAATATCAATGCATTCAAATTAAATTCATTGAATTGTATTAAATTTTAGTCATTCAATTATTTCTATGTTTTTAACCACATTTTTCTTCTTCTTTTTTTTAACCTTTTCAAATAAAAAATAAAAAAGTTAAGAAAACGAATATGTATGCAGGAAGTTCTAGGAACAACACGGTAACCCGTTTTGCTTGTAATTAATATATCTCATAAATATCACTGGATGGTGTATGATTTAACCAAGATTAATTTAGTAGACCGTGAATTAATATTTTAACAACATTCATAAAACTTGTGATTGACATCATATGAACTATCAATTTATATTGGATCAGATCCTCTAAAGTGAGTCTTGTTACGTTAATTTAAGGAGTAAAGTGAATTTATTTTTACCATTTAATTATTCAATGACTAAAATTTATCTATATTTAAATTTTTAAAAACTTAAAAAACAAAAAACCTGAACAAAATACCCGCACACGTTTGGTTTCTTCTTCCGCCTTCCGCTATGCAATGGGTAAATCATTATCCTGTTGCAGTTTCATAGTTCTGTTCTCTTTAATTAAATCCTAGGTACCTAGATCTCAAGTGAGTTATGCACCTCTGTTCTCCATTTGAAAATATTTTGTAACACACTCTTTTTAACATACACTCTATTAAAATTGATTGAAAACTATAGAATTAAGAGAAAGATTCCTTAAATAAACAGTAAAACTCACAAAATTTTTTAATTTTCAATAAATTTTAACAAATAATAAAAAATATATTCAAAAAAATATATTAAAAAATATGTTGCATCAACATTTACTTATTTCCTGCATTTGAGCACACGGTTTCCGAGGACAATTATTAAATTCATGGTTAATTAGTTTTTGTGTTTTCAACTACTCAGTTTAACAGAATGCACTTATCCTATTTTTTCCCAGCCTTCCGCTACTGCGCCCGAAACATCTTTCTGCCCGTTTCCACTTACCGTATGTATCTCGTTCCTTTTCCTTTGGCGAAGCCTTCCTCTTAACTTGCACAAGTGCTAAACGATCGAAAGGGTGCAGCAGATCAACTGATTATAGTTTTACCGTGGAATTTCAGAGTTGACAACCAAATGATAAAATAATTCATTCCATTACTTATCAAGCTCTATTTTTCCGTGTATTTTGTTTGTAGGAATGAAGCTTTGTTTTTCCTAGAAGATGCTGGTTTGCAGATTGTTTGCAAGATGAAGGTGTATTTTGTTTGCCGTTTTTTTTTTTTTTCCCGAGAATCAATATTCTCCGTGGTAATAGAGTGAATGAATATTTTGTTCAGATTTTTTTGTTTTTTAAGTTTTTAAAAAATTTAAATATAAATAAATCTTAGTCATTGAATAATTAAATGGTAGAAATAAATTCACTTTATTCCCTAAAGTGATAAGACTCACTTTAAAAGATTCTAATTCATAATAGAGAGCATTAGAGAGAGTTTTACTAACACTTCTCTATAATATTATTCTCACCTCATTGAAATCAACTTACTCACCTGCATCCATGAAAATGAAAACATAAAAATATAAAAGTTATTATTTTCCTCGAAATGTTTTATACCTTGGAATAGGTTTTTTTAATCTTTTAACAAATATGGAAATATTCATCCCTTACCTCAGTACACCTACAATACGTTAAGATATCCTTATTTGATTTCTTCATCCCCTTTTTTCCCTTCTTCTCACTTCTATTTTTTCTATCTCCAGATGTACACTAGCATTAGGATGTGCATCAAATATTTTCTTCGTTTTTTTTTTTAGTAATTTTGTCGGATGGAGAGCAAACGAAATTTAGTAACTTAGAAATATGTTAAGCAATACACTTAAAATTTATTGAACTCGGAAATGATATAATTTTCAAATCTAATCAATTAATTCCATACTTTTTAATACATTTCAACTAAGAATAAATTAATTGTGTGCTTGCAAGCGTTAAATAGTTTATTTCTTGCAGAATGCATTCTTCTTAAATCTTAAAGTTTTTACACGTCATATTTATTATACTATTTTCATATCATTTAATTCTTTTTAATAGTAAAACAAGATATATGTAATCAACTAAATATAATCTCTCTCTCTTTTTCCTATGACAGGCAAAAATATAATGCGTTTTCTGTTTGTGGTGGCTGTGGTGCAATATGTGCAATGGGGTTCGATTTGGTTTGAATTATTCTTTAAAAAAGATTCGATTCGAACCAATCCAAAAAATGCTAGTTTAGATTGGATTGGATTGGATTGGATGATTCGTTTTTAATTACAAGTGAGATACAAGAAAATCAAGACCTAGGTTCACATCCTAATTAAATTTTATCAACGACTATTATTTCATTTACAAGGGCTATTCTTAATTTCTAATCATCGATAACCTTCTTCAATTCACTTCCTAATCAAATTTTCTTTTAAAAAGGTTTTATTAATTTAAGACCAATTAGAAATGGGTATTCAAGCATTAAGTTTCTTATAAAGAATAGTGAAACAATAATTACCTTCATCTTTTATTTCATTAATTTGAAAACAAATCTTCACGTTTAAAATTTACACTAAAAGAAATGCCATACAAATTAACAATTTGGGGTTGGATCATCCTTTATATCTTTGTCTAGTAAAAATTAAACATGTAATATACACATTATGGATTTATATTAACAATATATGTATTTTTGGTTCGTTCGGTTTGAATCGGTTGTAGAGACACAAACCGAAAACCAAAGCGAACCGATCGGTTTTGCAAAAAAAGGTCCAAAAGAATAAAAAAGAAATCGGTTTGTATCAGTTTTTGGTTTTTTGGATCAATTTTCGGTTATTTTTTTGGATCAGTTTGGATTTGAACACCTTTAATGTACAAGATTGTGGGGGTTGTTGCGTACACTTTCTTAGCATTTGTAAATATAATACACATTTATAATTATAAATTAACCTTATAATTTGAAATGTAGTGAAGAAAATTAATTTATGATGAGTATTGCCCCCACAAAATCATACAAAAGCTTATTTCTAATTGATTAACACTATAAAATCTTACACTAATAGTACATATCCATTAAAATCTTTTTCTTATATCTTTATCTATATACTTGATTTTAACTGTTGTCTAAACCTTTTAATCTACTATCTTTCATCTCTATTTTTAAATTAAATTTGAATAATTTTTAAAAAATTTATCAACAGTTAAAAATAATCTTATATCAAATTTAAATTATTCATTATAAATCTAAAACCTAATTTATATATTTAAGTATATTTATTTACTAATATTTTACCTGTACAATGCACATGATAAATATTTATTTTATACAACTAAAATTCATAACAAATGAAAATTTTTAAATATATAAATTATATTATATTTAAAATTCGTATGTTCGAATACTACTCCCATAACTTAAGATTTCTAGAATATGTATAAGACTAGGTTTCCACTAATTTTTCCTTCAACGTTAAGATTCCGATTTTCACCTTTTGCCTTCTTTATTCTTGCTCAAAAGAAGAACGTTATTCTTCACTCAACCACTCCAAAATTATAATTTTTGTTCAAGACCGAATGAATGTATTGTGACCTATAGTTAATTCTTTAATGCTAGTATAATATTTATATTATTTCTATTGTTAACAATGAAACAAGAATATATATAATATAATATATTAACTCTCTTTTAATCTTTTTTTTTTCTATAAAAAGTATAAATAATAATATAACGTGCAAATAATATAACCCTTCGTCCCTTCGTATTTAGTTCGGTCTACAACCTAGAATACTCATCTATCATTTTCTCTTTTATACAAATTTAAAAAATATATAACTAAAAGAAATCAGAAAAAAAAAAAAAAAACGAAGTTAGAATGATTCTTTCTATGCTGTCCAATCAAATTTCCCTTTACATCGTCGTTGCCTCCACTCATGTTGATGCTGCGAATGAGTTTGGATCGTGTAGTATATTGGTTTGATGAGGAAGGATTTGGGGTGGCTTTGGTGGACTATTTATACAGACGAGACTTCTGCTATAAGAATTGAGGATAAAATATATTTTTGGTTATTTATTTTTTTTATTAAATTTTGTTTTGATTTTTAATTTTTTTTTAAATTATTTTAATTTTTTAACTCTTAAATTTGAGTCAATATTATCCTTTTAAAAATAGTGACTGCTTTTTGATTTTGAAACACGATTTTAAACTTTTTTTGATCGATTTAAGACATAAAACTTATTTCATTAGATTTACTTATATGAAAACTATAACATTCAACTAATGTTGGAACAAAAAAAAGGTTTTAAACATAGTAAAATTCACTTGAAAAATGAGTTTCTTAAACAACAAAAAAATTAAAAAATCTAATATATATATATATACTTGCACTCCAATTTCAATTCTCTTTTTTTTTTCTTGGTAAACCAATTTCAATTCTCTGACGCATAACAATCAACGTACAATTACCCCTAGCCTTTTATAGACAAATTGTTGCATTAAAATATAATAAACTTGTTCGGCGGTGCACTTTTTTCACTCTCGGTTAAAAAGTAGTGCAACATTTTTTATCATTGCAAACGGTGGAGTAATTTTGCAAGCCGGGTACTGGGATTCCATAAGAGCGGATTTGTGACAGCTTTCTGTTTTTACAATAGTGGGCTGGGCTTTATATTTATATCTTAAGGGTTTAAGATCTTTTTCGGTTTTTGATAATTATACCTCTCTAATCAATAAGTATACTTTTTTTTAAAAATAATTTTTTATTGCTAAAATAACTTTTTATATAAAAATAATATTAACTTATTTTTACATCCTATTTTCATTATTGTTTAGATCCTAATTTTGTACTTCTATCCTCATTATTCTTAAAACCTCAATTTTGCAAAATTAAAAATCAAAATTAAAAATCAACTAACAAAATGATTCTCTATAAAAAAAATTACGTGGGTCTGATTCTTTATTGTACTAGAGGATACGTAGGAGTAAGGGAGCACTTTTGTCAATCTCAAAAATAATAAAATTAATTTCTTTTCAAAAAAATAAAATGTTTCCTTCTTAAATAAAATTATTTTGATAAATAAAAGTGATAAAATTTGTAAATAAATAAAACAAAGATATTTTCTTTTTTTAAGGGTAAAATAAATATTTTTGAAGCTATTTAATTTTACGCATAAAATTAGGGGTAATTGTCTTTATGACGGTTGTCATAGGGTGCTAACACCTTCTCTACGCCTGAATGACTCTTGAATCCGATCTTTTGTTCAAGACCGTTTTCTTTTGTGTTTTTCCATATGTTTTTTCTTAATAAACTATGGTGGTGACTCCTTTGGTTTTTATTTCTTTTTTCGTCGTCCTAGTGTGACCCTACTTGCGACACATATAATGAAAATTAAAAATAATTAATATTTTTTAAATTTCCTAAAATAAATAATTTATAAATAATTAAGACCTCACAATAAATAAACATAATTTAAAATTAAAATTATAAAAATAATTACTAAAATAAATTCAATTGTTTGATGTGAAGTGATGATATATAATGTGATGGAAAATGTCCAAAGACACAAATTCAGGCTCAACTCCACAATACAAGTCTTGTATTGTAAAGAAACACAGGTTTATGGTTAATCGTGCACTAGTAGAGTTAAATCATAAAGAAATATGACTTTAGGATCAATTTCAGAACATTACTATACAGTTGGTCAAAGCAAACTTTAGAATCAATTCCACGCTACAAGTATTATATCGTAAAGAAACAAGTTCAAGGTCAATTGTGCATTAGTGTAGTTAAATTATAGAAAAAGCTGACTTTAGGGTCATCTCCAGAATATTACTCCTACAGTTAGTCAAAGAAGGTCAATTCCACACTATAAGTCTTATATTGTAATGAAATACATATTTAGAGTCAATTATGTACTAGTAAAGTTAAACTGTAGAAAAAGTTAACTTTAGGGTCAACTCTACAATAGTACTCCTATAGTTGGTCAAACCTAACTTTAGGGTTAATTTCACACTACAAGCCTTATATTGTAATGAAACACAAGTTTAGGGTTAACTGTGCACTAGTATAGTTAAACTGTAGAAAAAGCTAACTTTAGGGTTAACTCTAAAATATTACCCTTACAGTTGGTCAAAGTTGACTTTAGAGTCAATTATGCACTACAAGTTTTATAGTGTAAAGAAACACAAGTTCAAGATCAATTGTGTACTAGTAGAGTTAAATTGTAGAGAAAACTGACTTTAGAATCAACTCTAGATTAATACTCCTACAACTGGTTATAGTTGACTTTTTGGTCAATTATGTACTATAAGTCTTATAGTGTAAAGAAAAGCGAGTTTGGGATCAACTGTGCTCTGGTAAAGTTTAACTATAGAGGAATGTATCATAAAACAAACCTTTTTTAAATAAACTATGTATTAACTCACATCAATTTATCCCACCAATGCAATATCCTAAAATAAAATAAAATAAAGACTATAATAAATTCATCTCAAGTTATCCTAAAATCATATAATAATTTTTTTTTGCCTACTTCTAAAGTTAAAAAATAGTGTAAATTCAATAAATTCTTCGTAGATCATTAAATTGTTTTAAAAAATTATTATTGGTGTACTATTGTAATACTAATAATTTTAGATGAAGAAATTCTTGCATGAGTACAAACCCAATCAATAAAACAGTAAAATAAAATAAATAAGGTGAATAATACAAAAAAAATCCTGAAAAAGATAAAATAATGCTAGCTTACAAAAAAAAGGAAAAAAAATACAAGTCTATATGTGAGTTTTGAAAATATTTTTTAATTAATAATTATAAAATCACAATATATTATTTTTAATTTAAATAATTAATTCAATTATTATTAACAACAGATATTTTATATCATAATTAATTCAATTACTATTAAAAAAAGATAACTTGTATCGTAATTAATTTAATTATTATTAAAAAAGATAATTGGAAAGGTAATTAGTATCATAATTAATGAAAATAAAACAAAAAGTTGCTAATAGGTCCATAGCACTTAAATGCAATATTAAAAAATAGTTGCTATTATCTGACATAGCAAATGAGGATACATGTGGAAATATGATTGGACGATGTGAGAGGCGCCATTAAAACCTCCTAATTACAACATGCACAAAAGGAATACCCCCTTTCAAAACCCATGTCATGGTAATTTTTCTTTTCTTATTGTTGTAGTAAAAAAAGGACTATAAGCTCACACACCCAATCTATTATTCTTTAAGAATTCCTCGGCCAATTAGCCGGGGGAACATAGTATTTGCAAGGATCATAAGAAGACAGTGTACTAGCATCATTGGCCAGTCTATTCGCAACACAATTTGCCTCGTTCGAAATCAAAACCAATTTCACTTCCCAGTCATCAACATGAAAAAGCTTCAATATTTCTTCAATGACGACACCATTTTCCTTGCACTTAATTTTATTGTTCACCATCTTCACCACAGACTCACTGTCTAACTCCACAACCAGTTTCTTAATATCTTTCCTCTCCCTAGCCATCTTCAAGCCCTAGCCATCTTCAAGCCCCTTAAAATGGCTTGTAACTCTGTCTTGTCTTGTTTATTATAAGTGTCAGGGTCCAGTTTTTGAGCAAAGCCGCGGAGCCACTTTCTTGATGTGTCCCATAGAACCCCGCCACAACCAGCAAAGAAACTTTTATTAGGGTCGTGCGAACCAGCCACGTTTAATTTCACCCAACCAATCTCAGATTTCTTCCATGTCACCCATCGAGGCAGATTCAGAAAATATTCATCAAGATAATTAAATTAGAAAATTAGAAAAATCTTAAAATAAAGGAATAATCTCATTTTCATATACTATTGTGTAAATACTTTTACACTATTAGTTAATTAGAAACCCCTTTAAATATGACATTTAACATAATCATAAAAGTTAATAATTTTATCCTACATCACAATTTATTATTTGCACACAAAAATTTTACATTGTCTATATTCTAATTAAATTCTAATTTTTATTATGGAAAATATTTAATTTCTTAACGCGTCACCTAAACAATAATTTTGATATAGCTAAAAACAATTTGAATAAAGAACCATATATCTTAATAACCGATTGTTTTTTTCAAAAAAATTAATAAATACCTTAATCGTAACGACTTTTAATTTTTCTTCTACACTTCAAGTGTTATAATTATTATGTTCTTTCTCTTTCCTTTGATGCCGTCCAAAATGCATAAACCAAGCATTGTGAAAAAGAAAATTGAACCATACCGTGGTGGCACCCTCATTATTAACCTGCGATGGAGTCTCGTGACGACGTGACCAAAGGCCACCATAGTCACCTTCTCGGCCCTCACGCTGTGCACCAAACGGCACTTCAAACTTATAGTTAGCAAAGGCTGAGGAAGAAAGAACGGCATATAAACCGCCGGCTACGGCAGCTGTTGTGGTAGCTGCACTAGCCACCTTCACAAACATCAGAAACATATTGGTTTGGATCGTGTGCTATATTGGTTTGATGAGGAAGGATTTGGCGGGGCTTTGGTGGATTATTTATACAGACCAGACTTCCGCTATAAGAATTTGTCCTTCGATGATAAGGTTCCGTTTTCCACCTTTACCTTGACTTCCGCTATAAGAATTTGTCCTTCGATGCCAAGGTTCCGTTTTCCACCTTTACCTTTTTAAAAGACAATATGTATTGCGAGGGATGTGATCAAAGTAGTTTAATAATAATATGTATAGAGATATATTATTTTTATAATAATTTTAAAATTTTTTATAACATTATTTATTTATTTCATATTTTTTTCTTCTTACTTTTTCTTTATTATAATTATGTTATAAGATTATGTTGGACTGATAGAATGCCTCGTAATTATATAGCAGATGTATATATATATATATATATATATATATATATATACTGTTTAAACAATAAAATAAAAAACTATAATCCGATATATTCATTTTTTTTATCTCTTTTTCTATAAAAATAAAAAATAGTAAAACATATTTTATATCCCTTAATTTTTGGTCAAAATAATCTGAGTCTTTATACTTTAAAAATGATAATTTTAGTCATCCTATTTTTTATAATCATTGACTTTCGTTCTTCACCATAGTATTATAAGTTTCATAAAAATGGACAAAATTCACCTATTAAGAAAAATGCAAGAATCAAATTGTCATTTTTAAAAATATAGAAACTAAGACTATTGTTAAATTGAAGGAGTTAAAACATATTTTATCCTAAAAATAATATAATAATATAATGTTTTTCCTAGAATCCTTCATTGTTTGTTTGGTTTAGCACCTTGATGAAAATTTCTATTTTTTATCGACAAAAAAAAAAAATAGAAAAGAAATGGAGTTACAACTTACAATCATTCTCTTTCTTTAGCCTAATCAATTTTCTCTTTACATTAAACACTTCTTAAGGAGCTAATTTTGTCACTCCACTGTTTTCTAAAAATAATATATAATTGTGAAAATAAAATTAAAAATATAAAAACACATAGACTTCTATATATCAATTATTGTAAGTTTAATCAATTATTTGGCTGTGAAAAATGAATCGTCTATGGAATAATCAATTATTCCATGAAATAATCAATTATTCATATAAAAAACTCATAGGCAGTGACTTCTCACCTGCATTTAATTAATTAAATGGTTTAATTGATTATTTTGTTCTTGACCACTTTTTCAAAATGTATAATTATTTGTCTTTCATGCCAATGATGGCAACCCTTCATGTCTATCTTCTCACCAAAACCATTAAAACTCGCTTCTTTTTCCCTCTATAAATTCAACCCAACTCACCCCAAATCTTCACACCACTCTCAAATCCCCTTTTCTCCCTTCTAATATCTTAAAACCTCTAAACCTCTCTTCTCATGGCTTCTTCCTCAAACCCCAACAAGTGTACCAAGACCATGGCACCCCATGGTGCTGGCAAGAAGTCGGCTGCTACACCTCTTGCAAAGAAAGCCAACAACCAGGAAAGTTAGTTCTATAATGATGATGAACAAATTGCAAAGTACAAGAATTTCTTTGCACACTAGCCTATCAACCCACCTAAAGTCATTAACTTTAAGTGGTGCACTGATTAGGGCTTCACCTGTCTTACCCTATTACAAGCTCAAGGATTGAAGACTTTCTTTGAGCTTAGTGGCACCTACTACCCTGAGCTGGTGAAGGTGTTCTACACCTGTGCTCGAGTTGATGATGGAAAGCTGAAATCACAGGTCAAGGGTAAGTAGATTGTGCTCTCTGCTAGCAGATGTAGCTGGGATCATTATAAGAGGGAAGTAACTTACTAGGAACAGTGCACACACATTGGAAGGCTTCAACAAGATTGACATGTAACAGTTATGCTTGAGTGACCCTGTTACCCCCTTCAAAATTTTCAAGCTAGAAGGATGAAAGTTGATGACAGGATACTTGCTTTCATTATGGCATGGCAGTTGACACCTCGGGCACTACTACATGAAACAAATTTTAAAGTAGGAATTTAAATCAGTTAATATCAAATTGGTTTAAAAAAGAAACGTGGTGTCATTTTTGAAATTATAACAAACTTTTTTAAATCGGTTCAAATCCAATCGATTTAAAAAGTCAATTTTAAAAGTAAAATAATATTCACACCAACTTTTTAAACCGATTCTGCTGGAACCGGTTTTAAAAGTGGCTTCTTTAGTCTTCATACGCCTCTCCTTTTCATTTCCAGCAACCTTCTTCTTCCCCATTTCCTCCCTTCCAGCTTTCTTCTCCTCCATTTGCCCCTCATTTGCTCCATTGAAGCTCTCTTCTTCCCCATCCGCCCCTCATTTCCTCCATGCAAGCTTTCTCCTCCCCATTTGCCCCTCATTTCGTCGTTGCATTTTAGAGGGAGTAGGAGACGTAGCGCGGGCCTTCATCATCGTTGTGGGACTCGTCGCCGTCGCGCCTGCACTGTCGTTGTTGCCACCTCTGCCTGCACCGTCGTTGTCGCTACGTCTGCACTGTCGCCATGTCTATACCGTCGCCGTCGTTGAAGTGTAAGCTTGGTGCCAAGCTTGCATTGTTTGGAGCTAGCTCGTGCCATTGCTATTGGTGGAGGTCTACTGTTGTTGAATGTGCTCCATTGCTAAGTTTGGAGGTCCCCTCACTGGTTACTCACTTTAATTTCATTTGGTTCATAATGTTTATATTGGTTCATTTGGTTCATTATGATTTATATTAGTTTGCATTGGTTCATTTGGTTCATTAATTATGTGAATATGATTGTTTCATTTTTAATATTAATTTGAAGTTAATCTTTTATGTTAATTATATTGTTACATGAAATTAATTAATAAAGGTTATATATGGTAGAAAATGTTTATTAATATATATAAGAAAAGTGTAATTCTTTATATGTTTATAAATTTATAAATCTTTAAAGAACAAGATAAATTGTTTAAGTTAATTATTAACTTATATAAATATGTGGTAAGAATTTTAAGTGTTGATGATTATATTACATAAGATAGAATTAGGTGAAATTGATTATTTTAGGTAAGTTAGTAATAAGTAATGAAAAAGAATAAAACAAAGAAGTTAATTTAATTATATGTTAGCAATTAATTAATTGTCACTAAATATGGTTTAACAAGCTATATGTTCTAAAATATTTATTTATTATAAATTTTAATTATAATATAGTTTGTATATTTATGAGTATTTATTTATTATAAATTTTAATTATATAAAATAAACATTTATCCAGTGCAATGCACAGGCTAAAATACTAGTATAATTAATGTAACTATCTTTTGTTTTAAACCCAAAGTTCTATAATTAATGATATATAGTGCCAGAAACAAACATCGTTGTTGTCTAATTTTGTATAAGATAAGTGAACTCTTGAGTATTAGATTTAATTTGTTGTGGATTGGATTGCATTACATGAAATTGACATTTAGTTTTGTTATTGAATTTGGTTTTGTGTATAAATTATATGCATTATGTTGTGTGCTTAATTGTGTTTTGTTTTTCTATTGAATTTATGCATTATGAGCGAACCTTAGTTTCTCGTTTGAGATTCAATACAATGATTAAAGTGGTAATTATTGTCTTGAATTGTTCGATTGGACAGTTTAGAAAGGTCCATTTTTTTATACTTTATTAATACGTAATAGTTAAATCTCATTGTAAATTTGATTAAATTTCGGTTTACTCATTTCGTGTTGTGTCTTCGGGTGCATACTTGATTGCGATTAACTTGATGTCACCACTTTCATTTCGTGTACTTGGAGACCAATGCGAAATGTTGCCAAAATTTTGTCAAATTTAAGATAAGACTAAACTAATACGTATTAATCAAGTTTTAAAAAATGACTCTCTGAATGGGATAGGACCACACCTTGTATTAAAAAAGTGAGATTTACATGCATTAACATATGGTTTGTGGATCACAGAAGGAAGTTGTGGATCGTAGTTGGATTAATTCTAGATGCACAACTGATGAGTATCAAAATGGAGTGGAAGAGTTTATCCAATTTGCTAAAAGAAATCTTCCTGATAGTGGTGGATGCTCTTATTGTCCTTGTGTTAATTGTCTGAATGAGAGACGATTGCAACTTGAGCAAATACGGAAGCATCTTCTTTGTGATGGCTTTTGCAAGAGTTATACAACATGGACATGGCATGGTGAATTGTTAGACATGCCAAGTATGTCTCAAACGAATCAATTTGATGTACCTATGGATGATCAACTAGAGGACATGATCCGTGATATTGGACCAGAGTCTTTTCAGCGAGCTCAAGTGTACGACACTTTGTGCAGTGATGCAGATAAGCCTCTATATCCGGGGTGCACAAAATTTACACAGTTGTCAGCAGTGTTAAGATTAGTGAATGTCAAGGCAAGAAATGGGTAGAGTAATAAAAGTTTCACTGAATTGCTTGAGTTGTTGAATGAAATACTTCTAGAAGGTAACACGTTACCAAGACGTAACTATGAGGCAAAGAAGGTGTTGTGTCCGATGGGATTGGAATACAAGAAAATACATGTGTGTCCTAATTATTGAATATTGTACAGAGAAGGGTTTGAAGAGTTGCACAAGTGTCCTAGGTGTGGGGTATCATGGTATAAAATAAAGGGTGATAACATTGATGAGAGCACAAAGGAGGGTCCTCATGCTAAGGTATTATGGCATCTTCCAATAATTCCAAGGTTTAAGCGATTATTTACCAATGTAAATGACGCAAAGAACCTTACGTGGCATATAGATGGGAGAAAATGTGATGGATAGCTTCACCATCTTGCAGATTCTCCGCAATGGAAGAAAATTGATTGTTTGTTTCCAATTTTTGGGACTGAGGCAAGAAACCTTAGGCTAGGACTTGCTATGGATGAAATGAATTCTTATGGGAACTTATCTAGTAAGCACAGTTCATGGCCTGTTCTTATAATTATTTATAATTTGCCTCCTTGGTTGTGCATGAAGTGAAAATATGTTATGCTATGATGATTGCGGGGCCAAGACAGCCAGAAAATGACATAGATGTCTACTTATGTCCCTTAATTGAAGATTTGAGAATGCTGTGGGATGAAGGTGTTCATGTGTATAACGGTTATTGTCGTGAAAATTTCATGTTACGTGTAATGTTGTTCTGTACCATCAATGACTTTCCAGCATCTGGGAACTTGAGTGGATATAGTGTTAAGGGGCATAACGCTTATCCTATCTGTGAAGAAGACACATGTTACGTACAACTAAAACATGGAAAGAAAACAATGTACACTAGGCATCGAAAATTTCTTAAGGCTAATCACCTATATCGTAGACTTAAAAAAGCCTTCAATGGATATTAGGAGGATGATATTGCACCACACATTTTAACTAGTGAGCAAGTTTATGAACGGGTGAAGGACATTAACGTCCAATTTGGAAAGATCGACAAGAGAGTTACTAAAAAAACCTTGTGGAAGAAGAGGTTGATATTCTTTGATCTTCATACTAGTGCGATCTAGATGTTAGACATTGTGTAGATGTCATGCATGTTGAGAAAAATGTGTGTGATAGTGTAATTGGCACTTTTTTGAACATTAAAGACAAGATAAAGGATGGTTTGAATGCTCGTCAAGATCTAGTTGAGATGGGTATACGCCTTTAGTTAGGTCCACAGTCAGTGGGTAAGCGGACATATTTGCCTCTAGCATGTCATACCTTGTCAAGAGAAGAGAAAACAAGTTTCTGTAAATGTCTACAGGGAGTCAAGGTGCCACAAGGATACTCTTCAAATATCAAGACCCTTGTGTTACTAAAAGATCTCAAATTAGTTGGGTTAAAGTCCCATGATTGCCATGTTTTGATGCAGCAACTCCTACCAGTGGCTATTCATGACATATTTCCTAAAAAAGTTAGAGAGACCATTATGTGACTGTGCCTATTCTTTAATGCCATATGTAGCAAAGTCATTGACCCTATGAAGTTGGATGAGTTGGACAATGAAGCTGCTATTATATTGTGCCAGTTAGAGATGCATTTTCCTCTTTCATTTTTTGACATCATGGTTCACTTAATTGTGCATCTAGTGAGAGAGATTAGAATTTGTGGTCTGGTTTATTTAAGGTGGATGTATCCTGTTGAACGGTATATAAAGATCCTGAAAGGGTATAGTAAGAATCCATACCGTCCAGAAGCATCTATTGTTGAGAGGTACATTGCTGAAGAAGCCATTCAGTTTTGTACAGAATACCTATCACAAGCTGAACCTGTAAGGCTTCCAACATCTCGACATGAGGGAAGATTTTCTGGTAAGGGTACTCGAGGTGTAAACGTTAAACAAATGAATCAGGAGGAAGTTCTGCAAACCCATTTCTACATATTGAATAACATTGATGAAGTTGAACTTTATTTTTCTGCTCACAAAAACATTGTCAAGAAAAATAATCCTAGAATGCTAGAGAAATGGCAATTGACTGAGCATAACAAAATATTCTTAAACCGGTTTAAAGAACAAGTTGTGAATGATGATAATGCTTTTGAGGCATTAAAATGGCTAGCACATGGACCTAACTTTGATGTCATATGTTGGACTAGATACGATATCAACAGTTTCTCCTTCTATACAAAGTCATTGAATGAGAAAAGTACCGTGCAAAACAGCGGGGTTATAGTTGTGGCTGACTCCATGTACTTCTCTAGTTCAAAAGATAAAAACCTTGTTATGGCATCCATGTGTTACTTTGGAGTTATCGAAGATATATGGGAAGTTGACTACATAAAATTCAGAGTACCTGTGTTTAAATATAAGTGGGTTGACAGCAACACCGGGGTGCAACTTGATGAGTTAGGGTTCATATTGGTCGATCTTAGCAAGGTAGGTTATAAGGAGGAGCCTTTTATTATGGCATACCAAGCAAAACAAGTTTTTTAAGTTAGCGATCCTTCTAACAAGAAATGGTCAGTGGTTCTCCAAGGAAGAAGTGTGCATGTTAGTCATGAAAAAGAAGACTCAAATTCTGATTTTATTAAGATTCCTTCTTTCTCAACACGAATCCCAACTTTTATTGATAAACATGAAGTGGATGATGTACATGCCACACATGATGATCATCATAAAGGAATATGGGAAAACATTCATACTTGACAATGTTAGTAACTTATTTATGTTTATGTTGTATATTCTTGTTGACGTTATATAATTTTTATTATATTGTTTAATTCTTTTTGTTGTTATGTTTATCTTTGAAAATTTCAAACTTCTCCAATGACGGTACTGACAATTTTTTTTCTTTTCCAAACAGGTTATGGTTGATTCTTCTGGTAACCCATCTTATGAGTCTGCCAAAAAGAAGGATAGACGAGGTACATGCCTAAAAGAACTGACTCTTAGTCAAGTTGGTGACTATCTGATACCAATTCAGTTTGACATGCTTAGTGGGGCACCTGAAGGAGAAAACGCCACAAAATTCATTAGTTTTGTGGGCGTTCTTGCTCGGAGTAAGGTATTTATCCTTTATGAGGATTAAGACCATATGGAGGAGAGCGTAAAGAACCAAATATGGCAAACTATCACGGTATTTTATTTCTACAATCTTAAATATATTAATTATATTTAACCATATTATTATCACACATTAACTATTTAATTTTTTTTATAGTTGACTTATGATGTTCCACATAATGCCATGTTGAGAAAGAAGTTGCTCTCACTTGCGGCTGAGCGTTGGAGGGCATTTAAGACACAACTCACTACGAGATACATATATGGAAAGTTGAAAAACACTTCTCCTTGTGAGAAGTATGCATCTTTGGATGAGGATACGTGGACAAAGTTTGTTGAAAGCCGGGAGGATTCTGTCTTCCAAGTTTAGTTGCAATCATATTTTTCTAATCATACAACAATATTTAATTAATTTTTATTCAATTTAATAGTGTCTTATTATACGTAGGAAAAGAGAAAAAAAGGACAAGCGATTGCGTCCAAGAATGTCCACCCCCACAGATTGTCTAGTGGGGGATATAAGTTGCTTGAGCAGAAGATGATGGCGGAGAAGGCGAGGCAATGTCAACTGGAAGCCTCAGCATCTGGTTCTACTGAAGATATTGCTCCTTCATCACCACCGCAACGATGGGATAAATGGAAGGTGGCCCGCACGCTACAATCAGGTGGATATATATCGGACAAGACATTCGTTGTTGCTGAAAAGATTGTAAGTCATTTTTTATTTCAAATTATAATTGTAACTTCATACGCCATATTTTTTACACATTTCTTGAATTAAATGTTGTAGGACTCACTGGTTGAGTAGACTTCACAGGGAACATTTGTTCTTCATGGACGTGAGGATATATTAACAACGGCTATTGGGAGACCAGAGCATCCTGGTAGGGTTCGTGCAGTTGGATGAGGTGTTGGCATTCGTGATTACTACGGACCACCCTCACATAGTGGGCCCAACTCCGGAATTGTCACCAGGGAAGAGGTGGAGCGAATAAGGCAAGAGATTAGAAATGAGCTTAAGGAACACTTGAGACGGGAGATTAGAGAGGAGTTGGCATCTTTGGGTCTTTCACAACAAAATACAAATGTCCAAACAGACCAAGCTCATACTCCTATACGTGTCAACACAAAGGGAAGTTGTGCTGTTGCTGATCCTTCTGGGGAGGAGAATAACACTAATATCCATGAGCAGTGTCAGTTATATGTTGATGGACAGCCTATTCGTTTAGTGGCCTTTGGGAGAGTATATAACTTGGGGCCTACCATTCACCACATGACTGTTCAGGATGATATGGCGAGGGTGGTGGTTGAACAAATATGGGATGCATATGCTCAAGTTCCTGTACCCACCGAGGAGGTTTAGACTATTAGACAGGCACCTAAACAGTTCATTCAATGGCTGAGACGACTTAGAAAGGTCACATTAGTCAAGATATATTCATAAGTCATCTTAAATATTTTTTTTTCTATTACAAATTAAAATAACTTGAATGTATTTTATAACTTTATTTTGTATTTTTTTTATAGGATGTTCAACTGTCTGAGAAAGATGTTCCACCTAAAAAATCGAAACCTGAAGTTGATCCAATAATACGCTTGTGGCAAGTGGCATCTAGTATGGGGACAGATGTTGTTCAAATAGATTGGGAACCGACATTCCTTGACAGACCTAATGGTGTAGACCTGTGGATCACCTAGAAGGATGTATTGAAAATTTGTACTGGCAATGACATGCTAAATATCTCAGTTCTTCAATTATGGTTGTTGTAAGTTTAATTTTTTTGTTAATCTCTTAAATACGCATCTCAATATTATAGTTAACATTCTTTTGTATATTTTAGATACATGCATCGTCTCTGTCTCTCAAAGGGTTGGGAGAATGTATATGGATTTATTGACCCATTGCCTATTCAGAAGATAGGGAATAAGGATGAAGATTCTCAGGCCTACATTCAGAATTGGATGTATAATGGACAAAAACGGTGTTACCTAGCACCATACTTGCATTGGTAAGTACAAGTTACTTTTTACCCAAATGATTTTAAATGATTTTTGAATCTCATCACATATATTCTTTTTGCAATGCAGCTCGCATTGGCAAGTGCTAATTATTTGTCCTAGGGACAATACTGTGGCCTTTTTATGTTCGTTGCATAAGAAGCCTAACAAAGATTTGAAACAACTAATAGAAAGGTAAATCTTTAGTTATAATATATTTCATTCATGCTTTATATTGTAATTATGAAACCTATAACATGTCTTGTATATTTATTTTTTAATTAGAGTCATGATTGGATATCAAACATTGGCGGGTAGGCATGTGTCACTACGGAGGAAGCCTAGTTGGTTTTTCCTTTATGTAAGTAATTTACAACTGCATATTCTATTACAATTTGTAATTGTTTTTACAATCATTTCTAAATGAATTCTCATTGGTAGGCTAACAAACAAGTAGGGAGCTATGAATGCGGATATTATGTTATGAAACATATGTTGACCATAGTTTCAGCAGATATTGTGGATTCATAGGACGAGGTAATATAATTTTTTTTTAAGTTACAATAATACTTATTATTGTAGGTGGTTGACTAATGATTTTTCTTATTTTTTTATGTTACAATTATTCATTGATAGGGAACCATTCCTGCATGAGGACTTGCTAGATATCCGTCGACGTTGGGCAAATTTTTTTGTTGAAATAAGTAATAGATAGTTTGTTTAGAATGACATTAGAGAGAAAAGAATAATAGTTTTTATTTCATATGTTTCAAATATGTTATGAAGTTTTGTTGGTTAATAAATGAATTTTGAATTTTGATAAATGAATTCTTTGGTTGTTTCTGTGGGATCTATCTGTATCAGGTTTTGGTTGTATCTGCGAAAACAATGAAGGTATTTTTTTTAAAAAATGAAACTTTTTAAATTGGTTGTGCATTGACCGATTTAAAAAGCCCACCTTTTAAATCGATTCTGGCAGAATTGATTTAAAAAGTAGCTTTTTAAATCGGTTCTAGAAGGAACCGATTTAAAAAGCAAGACTTTTCAAATCAGTTCTACAGGGAACCGATTTAAAAAGTATCGCCTTTTAAATTGGTTCTACAAAACCGATTTAAAAATTTTTTTACATCAGTTTTTTTTACGGTTTAAAATGTTCATTTCTTTTATATCGGTTGTATCTAAATCGGTTGTATAACCGATTTAAAAAGCCTTTTTTAACTGATTTAAAAAGCCCTTTCTGTAGTAGTGGGGGAAGCAATCATGCTCAATTATTTGAGAATGATCTCCTTCTAATGTATGCCATCAAGAAAAGGATATGGTTAGATTGGGCTTTCATCATCATGGATGCCATAGTGAAAGCAAAAGTTACACAGATTACAAATTCCCCTATGTTGTGCTGGTGTCTAGGATTTTAGACCATTTCAAAGTGGACAACAAAAAGGAGGTTGTTCAAAATGTTCACCACTCAAATTGGATAAATAAGGCTTCACTTCACAAGATGGGCCTTTAACAAGTTAGCCTGTAATGGATGTTCAAGACCTCAGTTGCTTCTCAAATGTAAGCTAAAGAAGCTGAAGCCCAAGATGAAGCTGTTGCTGAACAAGGCGAACAACCTATTGAAGTTGATGGTGAACTGGCTAAGCCTTTTTCAGCTTTTGAGCAAACGGTGCTTAATAAGTTAGATTCTTTAATGCAGAAGCAAAAGGCCTCAAGAAAATATGGTGAGAGCCGCTTTAAGGTTGTCCATGATAGGCTTGATACATTTGAAGAGAGAATTGAAAGCATAGAAGAGAAGCTTGGAGCCCTTATGGCTCTCATCCCCAAAAATGATTACGACTTGTGTTGTTTTCTTTGATTAGTTTTATATGTTTTTCCTTTTAAAGTGTTGTTTTGACTATTAGTTGTAATTGATGTTTGATTATTCGAATGAAATGAGTACTTTCTATGATGCATTGTTTTGTTACTTACCTTTCTATCTTATTTTGATAATTTGTGTATCTTTGGCTTTTGTATTATATTTGTGTTTTTGATTTAAAATAAGAAGTGGTGGCATTTTTACAATTTTAAGCCTACGTTTTTAACTCAGGTTTAATGGAACTAATTTAAAAACTAGTGCTTTTTAAATCAGTTCCATGTGAACTGATTTAAAAAGCTTTCCCTCCTCAATTTTGCTCCACACGAAACCACGAGATTCATTTTCGCAAAACTCATTTGAGCAGTCTCCACCTCTCTTGAGCTCTCTCCACCTCTTTCAAGCTCCCTCAAGCTTTCTCCATCCTTCAAACTCAAGTTCAAACTCCCATCTCCCACCCTCCTTCCCATTACGAGTTGGAAGATCTCCCTCCCTCCTTCCCTGCACGTGTTGTTTGAGCTCTCTTCCAGCTCATGTTTTATTGCTGCTCTAACCCCCAGTTTGCTGTCCTTTGATAAATCTATATTTATGTAGATTTATAAAGCAAGTTCACATGATTTTTGCATTAACTCATTGGAAATTTTTAAGAAAATAGACAATTAATGAAGGATTTCATGTGATGTGTATTTCTAAGCTTTTTATTTAAAATTACATGAATTGCCTTAATTTTGTTGAATTTTATGTAGGAAGTTAGTTGAGCAAAGAAAAGAAATCCAGTCCACAGGTATAGAGGAGTAATATACTTATTAAGTGGGCTTAAAAGAAGCCTATAAGCATAAGAAGGGGCCAAAAAGGAGACTTGAAGCACAAAATGGAGTGCACAAAGTTGTACCCGCCCGCCGGGCCTTGCAGGCCGCCTGGCTGGCCTTGCCCTAGAGGTATTCCGCCGGGCGGGTTGGATTAGCCTGCCTGGCGTCAAAGCGAAGCGAATTCCGAAAAATCGCCCAGCGGGTTTCCAACCTCGCTAGGCGGGTCCGAGGTCCAAGTTTTAATTTTATTTGAATTTTTAATGGACCTAGATTGGGCAGAATGGACCGAGGGTTAAGTCTTCTACTTGAAAATTCTGAAAGGATATTACAAATAGCAAGGAGCAAAGCACAAGAGGGGGCTCTCTATCTCATCTCCATTCTCTTCCTAATTTTTCTTTTTGTCTTTGGCTTTTGGAGAAAGATTCTTAGAGAGGGCAATAGGATACTCAGAGTTAGAGACTGGAGAAAAACCTTTTTCTGTAAAAGATTTCTTTTTCTCTTTCCTTTGATGTATATCTTTAAAATTATGATTTCTCTTCTTGCCATGAGTAGCTAAATTTCTTATTAGGGTTGTGGTGTACTTAGTGTTTGGAACCCCTAAATGTTTAATTTTAATTGAATTATTGTTTCTATTTAGTCAATTAGATTGCTCTACTGTTTTTATTTTCTTACTCGGAATTGATCATCCCTTGTATGCTTCGAATCAATTAATTGAACGGCAGCCGTACCGCAATTAATTGGTAGATGTGTAGGGTAATCAAATTAGGTTTTGTCGTATGATCAACCTTCATTCCTAATTTCCAATTGGATTAAATAATTAATTTAATCCTCCCCTTTTATTCCTCATGCCTTCCTAGGGTTTTCATATCTCACATGATCAACTGGGAAATTAACTTAGAAAGGACTATTGCAATTTATGACCAATAATTGACAATACAATTCATAGGGAATATTGGTAATTGATGAATAGTAAAATGTTTAATTAGAATTAGATGTGAAGGAACTTAAGAGCAAGAAGGAAACCACAACCCTAAGCCTATTTTTCTCTACTTGCCATTATTTGTTTTACAATTCCTATTTTACGTTTATCACTATTGAACCAACCCAGTACCTATTTAATTTTACCTAAACAATATAGAATCTTTGGAAACTGGTAATCACCATTTAGTCCTTTGGGTTCGATATCTGGACTCACGTCTTTTTGTTACTACTGCGATAAGGGTACGCTTGCCCTTGAGTGTATTTTTAGCACATCATCCTTCCATTGCTCCACCTCCATTCAAGAGCAAGATTAGCATTGCATAGGTTTGAGCCCCACCTCACTCCATCTCCATTCAACACCAAGATCGGCATTGCATAGGTTCAAGCTCCATTTTTCCAGTTTTTGTTTATGCATCTGGTTGTCATTGTTGCAGTGGGAGTGGATATTGATGAATTTAATTTTGTTGCTATTGGAAATTAATTGTTAAAGGCTATGCTTGAATATGTTGATGAATAGAAGAAAAATTTAGTTCATTGTACCTATATGGATTTATGAATCTTTAAGGAAAAAGAAGTATTATTTAAGTTAGTCGTAACTTATATGAATACATAGTAAGGATTTATGTGTTGAGAATTGGATGACATAAGCTACAATCAATTGAAGTCGATTATTTTTGGCTAGGACTTACCTTGATGTTGCTTAGTAATTGGAAAGGATAAAAGTTTGAAATTAATTTAAGGATATGTAAGGAATTAATTGTCACCAAATGTAATATATTTTGTTTAAAATCTAAACCCCTAGAGTTTTGGTGGATTACAAGAATAAAAGAATTGGCCTTAATCTAGATTGGGAACTTGTTAAAAAATTAAAAGATAATAAGATAAGAGAACTTGTATGCTAAGATACATTCTTAAGATAAAGTGAGCAAAAAGGGAGAATTAGTTTAAGAGTGGATTAGTATAAGAATTTAAGATTGAGTAATTTAAGTACTAAAGTTTAATTAAAGTTCATGGCAATAAAGGATGGTTTGTTAGCCTTGTCTAAGGGTATGTTCAACAACAACTTAATATGTATGGGCAAAAAGATGATAATATCCTAAATTAGAGGTGAACAAGTGATAAGGATAGGTAAAGACTAATAAGTTTATATCTAATTTTCATTATCTCATAACTAGAGTGGTATTAGGCAGGGTGAAAATAACTGGTTAAGTGTCTTGCCTACTAGCTTCTATTTTGGAACTTAGATTTAAATGTTGTCTATAAAATAATAGCCAAGGGATTAAGAAGTTTAAATCTAGCGATGTAGGCCATGAGAGCCAATATGATATAAATTTAGTTTAAGTAATGATGAGGATAATGTTGAATATTGATTGATACATCGTACCTTTATCTACTGTTGACCATACCGTTGGTAAGGTGTGATGGATAGTGAAGAAAACAAAGGAAACTTTGTTGAATTTTTATGAGAATTTTGAACCCTTCAGTATGAGATTTGTTGTGGATTAGATTGTCTGATAGGTTAATCTTTGATATTGTGATTAAATACTTGTTAACAGGTCTCTGGGAAAGTACCAAAACACAGAGGTGTTTTTCAAGTGTTTCTTGTAGTGGTAACTACAAGTGAGTCTCAAGGATTTTTGTAGGGCCCAAGAACCTTGTAGGTAGTTTGTGTTCTTGTTAATTCTTTTGTTTTCTTTGTTGTGTGTTTGTAAAATAATTGAATTACTAGTGGGGTCTCAATTAGTTTGATTTGGGTAACTAGATGTAGATCACAGTGGGGTAATCGATGCAATATAAAATTTGTGTCACTTTCTCTCTTCCCTGTACTCTTTAATTTCACTGTTATATGATTGTTGTGCTGCTCATTGAACATTGTTCCATGCATTGATCATATTGAAATTGCATAAGAATTGTATTTGGGTAAATCTTTCTACCACATCCCACTATTAAGATCAATTGGGTCAGTAATCTTCCAAATTGTTTTTGAAAGATCTTGAAAGATTTGTGAGGGACCATAAAATTTTTATCGATCCAATTCACTCCTTTCTTGGATCTTGTCATTTTGACTAACAAAGGGTTCCCAAACGAAATTATATATATATATATATATATATATATATATATATATATATATATATATTTAAAAAGTACAATGTTAAACATAAATTAGTTAATTAAAAAATAAGAATAATATTTAAAGCAATAATAATCACTGTTCATAATATATTAAAAATTAAAAATAAATTATAAAAGTAAATTATATGTAGTAACCTTCTTTATATACAATAATAAATACCTTACTTAATTGAATTACATGTGTAAAAATAATCTAATTATCTTAATTTAAAACATTTTTCATCACCTTAATTATCTTAATTAATATTCTTCATTTTATTAGCCATGTCAACCCTAAACTAACTAGATTTAATGGTAAGTACTAAAAAAGAACACTAAGAAAATATTAGAGATCTAAACATAACAACAAATTTTGCAAGAACTACAACTAGATATATGTAATCAATTAAATGAAATTTAGTAACTGTGGTGGGACATTTTTTATAGAGTCGACTTCCACTATTTTGTCCTATGATGCGTAAGTTCCCATTTTATCTTTTGCCTTTATTTTACTTTCTAAAAGACGCACAAATGAATACGTCACCTAGAAATTAGTAGGGGAATATTTTTTTCTTGACTAATATCTTTTAACACTTTAGTAATGTGAACACTTCAGTAACACGAGATTTCCACTGATTTGTCCTTCAACGCTAAGGTTCCGATTTTCACCTTTTCCCTTTATTCTTCTTATTTGAGAGAAGAATGTTTTATTATCATTATTATTATTATTATTAAAGAGAGAAGAATGTCATTCTTCAGTCAACCACTCCAAAATTATAATTTTTGTTCAAGATCGAAAGAAGTACGAATTATAGTTAATTATTTTATGCTAATATTTATATTATTTTATTGTTAACAATAAAACAAGAAAATATATAATATAATATAATATAATATAATATAATATAATATATTTACTCTCTTTTTATCTCTTTTTTCTATAAAAAGTATAAATAATAATATAACGTTCAAAATAACACAACCCTTCATATTTTGTTCGGTCTACAACCTAGATTACTCACCTATCATTTTCTCTTTTATACAAATTTAAAAAATATATAACTAAAAGAAATGAGAAGAAACGAAGTTAGAACCGATCTTTCTATTCTGTCTAATCAAATTTCTCTTTACAGCGATCACATCCTGTGGAGCAATCTCTTTAATCCTATAGTATTACCGAAAATCATAATTGTAAATTAAAATCAAATTAAAAATGATAAAACAAAGAAAACTTTGGAACTTCCTGCTTTGTTTAGATGAAGAGTGAAATAGAAAGAAAAAATAAAAAAAATATAAAATTGATAAAAATAGATGAGAAATAAAATAAAAAATATATGTTGTTTAAATGGATAGAAAAGAGAAAAAAGAAAGTGAGAAAATTTCTCTCTACTTGTTTGGATGAATGAAAAATATAGTAAAAAAATAAATGAATTATATAAAAATATTTTTATAATAATTAAAAGAATGTAATTTGTTAATATAATGTTTTTTTTTCTAAAATAAAATTATTTATTATTTTCTTTAAATTTTTTAATTTGTAATTTTTTTTAAATCAAACAAAAAAAAAAAAGAGAAAAATCATTTCATTCAATTTCATTCTCAAAGTGAGGAGAAATGTTTTTTAGTGGGTCCCATGAAAATAACTTTTCTTCTTCCTATTTTTCCTCACAAATAAACAGTACAAATTTAATATTTTTTTTCTTATCTTCCTTCTTTTTATTTCTTTCCACTTTTTTTCAACCAAAACATATAGGGTAAGTTACAATCCTCTGGCGTCTCTTATTCCTCATCCTACGTTTACGATCCCCATAACAAAGAACATTATTAAATGTGAACACAAGAATACCCAAAGCCATGCCATTACAAAGTTATCTCCATATAACCAACATCCAGAATAAAAACCACCAGCTAAATAAATATATATGTTGGATAGGTACACAAGGCACAAACAAAGCCAATTCAAAAAAGCTTCACTGCCGGTCGGCTACCTGTACATCAAATGCCTCCCATCCAGAAAATATTAAAGAGCAATGATTTTAAATACCTAATTAACACTTATTATTTTTTTTATTCCTCTTTTTCTATTGAATCGCATCATATATCATACTTTTATTTTTATCTCTCGCTTACTATGTGTTAAATTACATTTTTGGATGTCAAATTCATTTTTGAATGCGGACATGCTTCCATGCATCACAATCTGTCAGCACAATACAAAACAAAATGAATGGCATCATGTCGAAATTTATTTGAGGAATGCTATTCTTCTCTCAATCACTCCTTACTTATAATTTTGAATAATACTTAATGAATTATTAATTTAAGGGTAACAATGGGCAGTTTCTGCAACTAGTTGAAAACATCGATTCTAAGAACAATTTAGGAAATCAAATAATCAACTCACTCTATAGGTGTTTGTAGTCTTTGGTTTGTACACGCTGACATGTTAGAAAAAATAGTTGTTTGGTCGTTAATGTCAGCCTAACACAATTAAAAACTAGAAAAACTACTCCTCATTAGTAAGTATAGAAGCCTTGTTTCAGTTCCCTTTGAATGGCTTTTTTACCTCCAACTTTTCAAAATTACTCACATGATGCAAATTTCAAATTTATTTTCAAATTATCTCTTCAACACAATTTATTGGAACCTTATACTCACCAAGCAAGTTACACAACAACATTTCATTTGGACATTCAATAATATAGCTGCAAAAAGGATAGTACTGGTACATACGAGATTAACAACGAAGAAAAAACAAACAGAAACTTCGTTAAGATACTACATCAAAACAAACTGATCATACATATGGTTCCCAAAAGACAACCCAATATACACATAAAACTAGTTGAAGAAGCACAGTGCCTTCAACTTCCTCATCCCCACCTAAATTAAGGCACTTGACTTTCCATAGTTATGAAATTCAATAGCTCTCATTAGGTCCTTTCAAAATCCATGTCATGCTTTTGCTTCTTTTTTTTTTTTTTTGTAACAAAAGGACTAAAAACTCACAAAAACCTCTCCATTATCCTCCGAGAATAACTAGGTACAGTTATCCAGGGGAGAAAGGTACTTGCGCATATCATCAGAAAACAATTTACGAGCATCATTGACGAGTCTATTAGCAACTCGATTAGCTATCCTAGGAACAAAAACCAACCTCACTTGCCACTTAGGATCAAAACAAAGCTCCCTTATGCATTTAATGACATCATACTCAGGACGTTGATTCTTGAATCCATGCCTATTCTCCACCATGCTCACCACTGAGTAACTATTTGACTCCACAACCAGTTTCTCAACATTCATCTCAAAAGCCAATTGCATGCTTGTCAGAATGGCTTGTAACTCTGTTTAGTGGGCTTCATAAGTGGGGTCCACTTTCTAATTGAAGCCAAGAAGCCACGTTCCCCTTGCGTTCCCTAGAACTCCACCACACCCAGCAAAGGGTCCTTCATGGTCACGCGAACCATCCACATTCAGCTTCACCCAACCAATGTCAGGCTTCTTCCATCTCACTTGCCGAGCCAAATTTAGAAAATATTTATTAGGATAGTTAAATTATCAAAATTAGTAAAAATTTAAAAAAATAAAGAAATAATAATTTACAGAAAATTTTTTAATGTTTCACCTAAGCTATAATTTTGATATAGTTAACAAAATTAAATAACCAACCATATATCTTAAGTACAAAAAAATTTAAAAGAAAAGTTTGATAATTAAATACCTTGACATAACAACTTTTATTTTTTTTAATTTAATTAAAATATACTGATAATATAAAAAATTAAATTATAAAAAAAATTATATTATTGTTCAAATTATCATATATGATAATTTTGGGGATGTATTGAAAGAGCAAGGAATAGACAAGAAGGAGGGTTGAATTGTGTATTCAAAACTTTTTAACCAATTTTAAAGACTAGTTAGAGCACAAATAAACTAGGCGTATATATGGATAAGAGAAGGAATGCATGCAAAGGATTTTATACTGGTTTACTTAATCTTGAGCTAGGTCCAGTCCTTTTTTCCCGAGGGTGTTCAACTAACCAACCTTAGGTTACAAACAAGTATTGTTCTCTGCCTCTTCAAGCTTTACAAGGCAATCTACCCAGATTGCTTACCACCCAACTATTCTTTATCACTAAGCTTTTCTAGGCTTTCACAACATAAAACAATTGTTAAAAACAAATTAATTCACAATGTGAGAATATAAAAGTTTAAGTACAGTACACGAATTTTTCTACAGAGAGTTTGAAGATTTTCAAAGTCATCTAATAAGCATAAAGCTCGTGATTTTTCTGCTTCTTCTTCTCTTCTGAGCTGATTATAGACATTAGAAAATAGTCGTTCAAACACTCAGCTTCAGTCTTCAAGAAAGGAATGTGTGCGCGTATATCAAGCTTTTAGTAGAGTCAGATAAGTGACTTTTGTTCTTGCACTAAAATGGAAAGTGCAGTACTGTATTAGAGAGCTGCTTTTCTAAACATTCTTTATTTGACTTGCCAACTTGATAGGTTGACTTCCTTTTACTGCAAACTGTGCTTTTATACTAACATGTATATGATTTTTAATTAATGCTCAAACATTTGAACATTAGATCACTCTAAGTGGTAAAATACCAGTCTCAAGGTTTTTGTGAATACGTAGAGTCTAAATCAAGCTTTTAAAGCATAGTCGTTTAAGAGACTTACACCTAGACGATCATTATACAAGAGTCCATTGGACGCTTGTTGAAAAACTGGCACGTTGGATGCCTTAATGTTAACTATGTGTTGGACGCTTAAAGAGTCTTTAACATAGATTTAAAACTTAATAAGTTATTATTATCTTCAAAATTTGATAGACTAGATGCTTCATACGTTTTTGGTTCCAACATGTATATATGATTGTAAGGATATCTCTAGTCATTTACATAGATTAATTTCTTTTCGAAAATCTCTAAAGGCACTCAAAGATAGGTTACCCAGTCCTGGCCAAGTTTTCTCCATTTAAAAAATTCAATATTTAAATTCTTGACCACTTACTTATAGAATATGAACTCATCACTATCCAAACCAATCATTTGTTAATTCATAAATGCTAAATTTATTATTTTTTATAATAACTATTTTAAAAATCAGAACTTAGATGATTTTTAATTAATAGGATAAAAATCTAACAATGTATAAAAATTAAATTCTTTTTTTTTTCGTGCTCCAAGTGTTATAATTATTAATTTCTTTGACTTTTCTTACTTTTCTATGTGGCTTCCAAAATGTACAAACCAAGCAATGTAAAAAGAAAATTTCAATCATACCAGGGCTCCCACATTATCAACCTACAACGGAGTCTCGTGATGATGTGACCAAGTGCCACCCTTGTCACCTTCTCAACGCTCACGCTGTGCACCAAAATGGCACTTCTAGGTCAAACTCGTCAGAATTAGCAGAGGTTGGAGATGAAAGAAGGAAATATAAACCGCAAGCTACGGCGGTAGTTGCGACAGCTATGCTAGCCAGCATCAGACTCGTAGAGCCCTTGCTTTTGCTTTCGTTGTTGCTGCCACTCTTTTTGATGCTACACATGAGTTTGGATCGATTGCTATATTGGTTTGATGACGAAAGATCATCTTCGAGTAACTGGATACAATTAGCTGGAGGATCACAATACTTGCAAAGATCATAAGAATACAGTCTACGAGCATTGTTGGCCAATCTATCAGCAACACGATTTGCCTCGCTAGAAATAAAAACCAACTCCACTTCCCAGTCAAGATAAAAAAGCTTCAATATGTCCCCAACAACGACACCATTTTTCTTGCCTTTAGTCTGATTCTTCATCATCCTCACCACAAACTCACTGTCTGACTCCACAACTAGTTTCTTAACATTCATCTCCCAAGCCACCTGCATGCCCGTGAGAATGGCTTGTAACTCTGTCTTGTTTGGTTTATTTTAAATGTCGGGGTTCAATTTTTGAGCAAAGCCACGGAGCCACTTTCCTGATGCGTCCCTTAGAACCCCACCACAACCAGCAGAGAGACTTTTATTAGGGTTGCACGAACCATCCACGTTTAGTTTTACCCAACCAATCTCAGGTTTCTTCCATCTCACCTATCGAGGCGTATTCATAAAATATTCATCACGATAACTAAATTATAAAGGAAAATATTATTTGGTACTAAACTGTTTTCGTATTATGGCACGAATGCATTCATTTTCATTTAAATCTATTAATATATTTTTTTGAAATTTTAATTAAGGTTTATTTGAAAGAAGATCATTGGTCCTAATTTAAAATTCTTGTGTTTCGTGCTATCCGGTATTACCAAATAGCATTGCTGAATTATAAAATTAGAAAAATCTTAAAAATAAAGGAATAACCTAATTTTCATATATTCTTACGTAAATACTTTTACACTATCACTTAATTAGAAACCCCTTTAAATATGACATTTAACATAATCATAAAAGTTAATAATTTTATCCCACATCACACTTTATGATTGCATACAAAATTTTTTACATTTTCTATATTCTAATTAAATTCTAATATATATTATGTAAAATTTTTAATTTCTTAACGTTTCACCAAACAATAATTTTGACATAGTTAAAAAAAAATTGAATAAAGAACCATATATCTTAACTACTATTTAAAAAAAAAAAAAGTAATAAATACCTTAATCATAACAACTTTTATTTTTTCTTCTACACTTCAAAGGTCATAATTATTATTCTAATATATATTATGGAAAACTTTTAATTTCTTAACGTTTCACCTAAACAATAATTTTGATAGAGTTTAATAGTTATAGACTGTTAGTATAAAAAGTTTTATACTGTCAACCAATTAAAATTCACAGTTGGTATGACTTTTAAAGTATTTATTATAAAAGTCAACAAACTTACAATAAATGGTGGTTTGTGATTGGATGACAGTGTAAAACTACTTTACACTGTCAGTGCATGGCTTGTTTCCTCATTTTGATATCGCTTAAAAAAAAAGAAAAAATAAACTATGCACTGACAGTGTAAAACAGTTTTACACTGTCATCCAATCACAAACCACCGCATATGGTAAGTTTATTGACTTTTACAATAATCACCTTAAAAGTCATACCAACAGTGATTTCTGATTGGTTGACAGTGTAAAACTTTTACATTGACAGTACATAGCCATTAAACTTTAAAAAAAATTTGAATAACAAACTATATAACTTAACTACTACTTTTTTTTTAAAAAAGTAAAATATACCTTGATCATAATTTTTATTTTTGGCTTAAATACACTTTTGGCCTTTCATCATTTTAAGAAAATTTGTTTTGATCCTTTATCATTTTGAAATGTTTCATTTTGGTCCTTTTTGCCAGCAACGTTAACTTTAATAACGAAAAAGTCAGATTTTTTTTAAAAAAATAACAGTTAAAAATTGTCACAAAACGTTCTCTCTTTTTCTTTTTCTTTCCTCTTTCTCCATTCACTCTCTTCGTTTTCTTCCTTTCTCTCTCTTCGTCTTCCCTCTTCCTCTCTTCCCTCTCTTCGTCTTCCCTCTATTCCCAAATCCTTCACTAGCAAGTCTTTCCCTTCATGGTAGTCGTGCATGGTGGCAGCTTCACACCAGGTTTTGTTGTTGGCTCAATGGTAGTGGAAGGATGTGATTTGCAGCAACCACTGTGATTTGTTCTCATTTTTTATTTGCAAAATTGCTTTTGAGATTAATGTTGGGGTTGGATTTGTTAAATTGATTTTGAGTGTTCTCGTTTTTTAAGATTGATTTGTCAAAGAAAAAGGAGAAAGAAGAAGAAGAACATGAGTTTTAAAATAATTAATTTTAACATAGTATGCTAATTTTATTCATTACATTTTAAAAAAGTACAACCAATACTTGTAAAATTTTCTCGATACAAGAAACGATTTGTTGCAAACTTTGAGGGCTTTTGATTGCTTCTAAGAAATACAAAAAAGCCCTCAATCAATTTTTAAAAACTTTTTCCAATTGTGAGTAACTGAATTCGTAAAAGTTTTAGATTCTTAAGAGTTCTGCAAATAGTAGCGATTAAAAACTATCACTGTGTTTAAAATTAATTATTTTGAACATAAAATACTAACGACATTAGTTTTAATTTGATAGAAGGACCAAAATAAAACATTTTAAAAAGATAAATGACCAAATTGACGCTTTTAAAAGATAAAGGACCAAAATAAATTTTCTTAAAGAGATAAAAAGTCAAAAATATATTTAAGTCTTATTTTTCTTCTGCACTTCAAATGTTATAATTATTATTTTCTTTCTCTTTCCTACTTATTTTCTTCTATGCCTTCCAAAATGCATAAACCAAACATTGTGAAAAAGAAAATTTAATCATACCGTGGTGGCACCCTCATTATTAACCTGTAATGGAGTCTCACGAGGACGAGGCTGTGCACCAAACAACACTCCTGGCTCAGAGTTAGCAAAGTCTGAGGATGAAAGCAGGGCATATAAACCGCCAGCTACGGCGGCTGTTGCTGCAGCTGCACTAGCATCCTTTAGAAACTTAGAGCCCCAGCTTTCGCTACCGTCGTTGCTGCCACTCATTTTGATGCCGCAAATGTGTTTGGATCGTTTGCTATGTTGGTTTGATGAGGAAGGATTTGGGGTGGCTTTGGTGGACTATTTATACGGACGAGACTTCTGCTATAAGAATTTGTCCCCCGATGCTAAGGCTCCGTTTTTCACCTTTACCTTTTTTAAAGATCATGCGCATTACGTGCGATGTATGTCAATTATTCTTCCCTCAACCCCCCTTACTTGACTTTTCTTCCTCTGGTGGAAACGTTGAGTCGTCGACGTAGTTTCATTCTTTAATAATAATATCTACAGAGATATATTATTTTTATAACAATTTTTATTTTTTTAATTTTTTATGACATTATTTTTTTTCATATTTTTTCTTCTTATTATAAATATTTTATAAGATTATGTTGGACTGATGGAATGGGCTTTTTGACCACAGAAGGATAATTTTTTTTAAATTACCAAAATAAATAGATTTTGAAAAAATATCTGAATTGGGATGAGTCGTATTTCAAAAACATAATTTTTACACTGAAGTCATATACCTTTTTATGACTTTTACATTATTATTTTTTAAAAATTTTCTAAAAAAGTCGTAAAATTGAACACGACTTCACTAATTTTTTTCAAAGTCATGACTTTATATACCACTTCAATTTATTTTTTATTTTTTTAATCTGAAACAAATTGAATTTTAAATATTTTTATAGAAGTTGTGAAAATTTATATGACTTATTTTTTTATTTTTTAAAATATTTTTTGTGAACTTGTAAATATATATATGAATTTCATTTTTTTTTAATTATATATATATGTGTGTGTGTGTGTATTTAACATTGCTTTCTTGATAAATAATTAAAAAAAAACAAAAGTGAAAGTCGTATATATATTTACGACTTAACTAAAAATATTTTAAAAAATTAAAAAAATAAGTTGTATAAATATTCACGACTTTTATAAAAAATATTTAAAACTCAGTTTGTTTCACATTAAAAATAAAATAAAATTGAAGTCATATATAAATTAACGACTTTGAAAAAAAATTAGTGAAGTGGTATTCAATTTTACGATTTCTTTAGAGAATTAAAAAAAATAATAAATGTAAAAGTCATAAAGGGTATATGAATTTACTGTGAAAGTTGTGTTTTCAAAATACACTTACTCGAATTCGGATATATATTTTTTTTCAAAATCTACCCATTTTTGTAATTTAAAAAAAAAAATACCTCTCCGGGGTCAAAAAGCTGATAGAATGCCTCATATTTATATATCATATGTATATGATTTTTATCGTAAACAATAATAAAAAATATAATCCGGTGCATTCATTTTTTATCTCCTTTTCTATAAAAATAAAAAAAATAGGAAAATAGATTTTATGTCCCTTTAATTTTCAGTCAAAATAATCTTAGTCTTTATACTTTAAAAATGCTCATTTTAGTCATCATATTTTTATAATCAGTGACTTTCGTTCTTCACCATAGTATTATAAGTTTCATAAAAATGGACAAAATTCACCAAGTAAGAAAAATGCAAGAATTAAAATTGTCAAGTTTAAGAATATAAAAACTAAGATCAATATTAAATTGAAACAATTAAAACATATTTTACCTTAAAAATAATATAATAATATAACCTTCTTTTTTGTAACCCTTCATTGTTTGTTTTTTGATAGTATGAAACATAAAACGAGAATTACATCAAAACAAAAGCATCACCACCTAACGTCTTCAGTTAGGGATGACAATAAGTAGAGTACTATAATACTTATCTTTATACTCATTTGAAAAAAATACTCATACCCGATCTCATACCCATGCAGGTAGCAATTTTAATCCTTATCTCCGTACTCGCTGCATATCTATATACCTATACCCATATCAGCTACTCGCACCTTCCTTAAAAGTAGAGCAGTGACAAAAAAATTCTAAGGTTTTAGGCAAATTTTATATTCAACATTTAGTTTAATAAATTTAACAAAACTCTTTTTTTTTTTTTATCAATTACAAAATTATTGATCAAAGTTTTATAATTAAGCATTTCTATTATTTCACTATAAATATATAAAGACAAATTCATTTAATATATTTTTGAATATAGTTAGTATTAAATAAAATTTGAATAATTTTAATTTTAAAAAAACTACGATCAGCAATAACAATAATTATAGTTATTGTCAATAACATTTTAGAAATAATACATGCATTTGAAAAAGAATACAATCTTTTTATATAATTTAATATTTTTAGTGGAGTATGAATTATTTTGAAATTTAATTTATATATAATGTTAGTGTAAATTTTTTTTACATAAATATCTAATAAAATTTAATTATCCTATATTTATTAATATGATGTTGCGATCAGGTAAGTTCCTATTAAATATATATGTAAAATTATTTTATGCTAACAATGCATATAAATTAAATTCTTATTTTTGTTTGTACTTCTTACAATATCTTTATTATTTAAAATAAATTAAGATCTTTAATATTATAATAATCACTAAAACTTATCTTTTTAATATATTATTATGAGATATTATACATACACACACGCAATATTTTTTACAGGTACCCATAGGATCTAGATAAGATTGTCATCCCTATCTCTAGTAGAAAGTCTGGAAGTTGGTTCCATGTGCAATTCCTAACTAAAAATATTTTAAAAAAATAAATATGTTATAACTAGTATTAGCTAGAGTGTTTCCAATAGAGTTACTTAATTCCTCAATTTATAATTTTTATATGGGTTTCATAAAGACATGCCACTTCTTTTTAATTCTTACAATTTAAGTAACTTTCATCTCCAATGAAGATGCTCTTAGGATCATTTCCTTTGTTCTCATCCATTTTCTTTCTCCTTTCATAGATCACATCTTGAATAGGAATCAATTTCCTTAATCCCACAGTATTCCTAAAATATATAATTGTAAGAAACGCAAAAAAAAGAAAAAGAAAGAAATATCTAATTTTTTCACTTATTTGACTAATTTAAGAGCTTATTCGACTAAAATAGAATTGTTTGGTGAAAGAAATTATTTCATTAACTTGTAACATTTTTTAATATGTTACTTCATGTAGCTTTCAAGTTTATAAGTTCCTAACATTTTTTTTATTTATCTTTATTATTTTATTAGAAATTTTCATTTCCTCTTTTATATTCAGACATCATTAACACTCACTTCCACTCTGCTGATTTTCTCTCTCACACAAACTCTCATTAATGTGATTTTTTATAATATAAAATCATCAAAGTTACAAGATAAATATATTTATATTTTCTCATTTAATTTAATAAAAATATTTTAAATTGAGAATAAAACTAAAAACTCTATTATCCTAATTTTTAAGAGGTAAATTATTTGAAATAATAAAAATATAAAAAGTGACAATTATATATATATTATATATATATATATATATATAATTACTAAATTTCAAATTATGACTCAATAATAAATATATCCTTTTATGTTCTTTTATACTTATCAATTAATTCAATAGTTAATTTTATCAAATAGTTTTAGTTTAATTGACTAAATTATTAACTTTAAATTAATTTTTAAGATTTGAACTAATAACTAACTCTCAACTAATTTATTCATTAATTTTCTCAATCACACTTGTCCTCTTTCATCTTTTGTTCGTCCGTTCCCCTCCCAACTTCCTTTTTCTCTTTTGTTTAGTCATTTACTTTTTCTTTATTCTTTTGTCCTATGATGCACAAGTTCCGATTTCAAATAGTGACTGTGGTGGAATATTTTTTATAGAGTGGACTTCCACTGTTTTGTCCTGATCCGATTTTATCTTTTGCCTTTACTCTTCATTCTAAAAGACGCGCAAATGAACGCATCATGTAAAAATTAGAGTTTTTTTTTTTTTTTAATACTGGAGGGGTAATTTTTTTAAAAGTTATCAGAATGGGTATCTTTTTAAAAAATTACCAAAGTGGAGTAAGTCGTGTTTAGTAAACACGATTTCTAAATACGAAGTCATACTTAGACTTACGATTTCTGTATTTTTAGTTTTTATAAATTTTTAAAACTTTTTAAAGAAGTTGTGTTTGTCACCCAAGACTTTAATTTTTAATTTTTTTTAATCTATAGTGGAAATCGTACTTCGTAAAAGAGACTTCACTTTATATATATATATATAAATTTTTTATTGAAGTCTTACTTCATAAAAGAGACTTTGTATTTTATATATATCTTTTTAATTTTTATTGAAGTCGTGTTTCATAACTGAGACTCCAATTTATATATATATTTTTTATTTTTTCAAAGAAATCGTGTTTCATAATTGAGACTTTAGTTTTTTTTTAATTTTTTATGGAACGCCAATGTTCGAGAGTGTTTCGATATCTCGAACGAGGTGGACACTTCAGGTGACAGAGACAACTCTAGTGAGCAACGACACTTGGTGGTTACTTGCAAAGACACTCTGATGCCTAAGTCAATGTTTGTCAAAGGTGAATAATGAGGCTTATATATGTAGTTGAAGGCATATAATACTTTATATATAAGCAAAGTGGCAAGAAAAGTGGTTAGACAATTACGACGGGCCACGTGCCTAGGCCCAAAGGAGGTCTAGAACAGTTACCCCTAAAGTCGATGGCTCGTGTTGATACGAGCATTGACTTGTTCTTTGAGTCACGTGGCGTAGACATTTGTTGCCACATTTGCTCTTCTCCTACAAAATGTTAGTTTAAATTAAAATAAGTGCCGATGTTACCTGACACAAGTTAGTAGATGTGTCACCTCAAGGCTCAAGGCTGAGCTGAAGAGATACTAGTCACACATGTCGCTCTTCGGTCAAGGTGATGATTTTCACTTTGTTTTTCTGTCTGAAATGGATTTCAACATATATTTTTGTTATATATACTCTTTGCCTTCTTTGTACCTGATGAGCTTTGTACATATCTAGGCTTTCTTTGCTTTCTTGCTTTTGCTTATTGCCTTTGTCATCTTAGTGGGTTTTGCTTTACTGCTTCTGTTATCTCGGTTAACTTTTGCTTTTTCACCTTAGACTCTGGCTGGATTAAATCCACATACACGAGGTGATGACCTTTTTGTATTATTTTTGTCATCTCAATGAACTTTTGCTTATTCATCTCAAACCCTAGCTAGATTAAATCTACATACTCGAGGTGACAACCTTCCTGCCTTATTTTGTAGTCTCGATGAACTTTTCTTGATCATCTCAAACCCTGGCTAGATTACTTCCACGTACACTCAGGTGACGACCTTCCTGTCTTATTTTGTCGCCTCGATGAACTTTTGCCTGTTCATCTCAAATTCTGGCTAAATTAAATCCACGTACACTAGGTGACTACCTTCTTGCCTTATTTTGTCATCTTGATGAACTTTTTGCTTGTTCTTCTCTAACCCTAATTGAATTAAATCCATGTACATGGGATGGCGACCTTCCTACCTTATTTTGTCATCTCGATAAACTTTTGCTTGCTCATCTTAAACCCTGGCTGGATTAAATCCACGTACGCAGGGTAACGACTGATAAATCTACATTTTATGTAGATTTATAAAGTAAGTTCACATGATTTTTGTATTAGCTCATATGAAATTTGTGGGAAAATAGTCCATTAATGAAGAATTTCATATGATGTACGTTTCTAAGCTTTCTATTTAAAATTGCATGAATTACCTTAATTTTGTTAGATTTTGTGAAGGAAAGTTAAATGTGTAGAGAAAGAAATACAGTCCACAGGCATAAGGCATAAAAAAGCATTGTACTAGTCAAAGAGGACTTAAAAAGAAAGGCAAGAACCAAAGTGAGGATCGCAAACAACGCCCACAAGCACAAGAACGGACCAAAAAAGAGATTAGAAGAGTAAAACTGGAGTGCATGAAGTCGTACCCACCTGATGGGCTCAGTAGGGTGCTCGGTGGACCTTGCTTTAATGGCATCTGCCCGGCGGGTGGTGTAACTCGCCCGGCGGCTTAGCATGCCTAGCGCCAAAATGGAGCAATTTTTTTTTGAAAATTTGCCTAGAGGGTTTTCAACCACACCGAGCAGGTCCGAGGTCCAAATTCTAATTTTATTTTAATTCTCAATGGGTTTAGGTTGTACGAGATGGACCGGGTTAAGCATCCTTCTTTGAAATTTTAGAGATACATTACAAATAGCAAACAACAAACCCAAGAGAACTAATCTCATCTCTATTCTACTTTCTCTCTTGGATTTAGATGAAGGAAGGACTCCCCAAGAGCTTTAGAGGATTCTCCTTGCATCCTAGTGGACAAAGGCTGAAGACCAATCTTTTTGTTAAGGTTTACCTTTAGTTTCTAATGATATATATTGTAATAGGTTGCTTCTTTATTGCTATGGAGAACTAATCCCTATACTAGGATTGTGGTGTTGCCATGCTTGAGATAACTGGAACTCCATTTTGATTGTTAATTTTATTTTCCTTTTTCTTTCAATTGAATTGCCTTAGTGTTCTTCATTATATTGTTTGGAATTGATCACTTCTTGCATGTCTTTAATCAGTCAATTGACGACCGTATCGTAATTAATTAGTAAACCTCTAAGGTAATTGGGTTTAGAACGTTGCATAATCAAACTAGAAACTAAGCTCTCAATCGAATTCATTCACCCTCTTTGTTCTTAATCTTTTCCTAGATTAAACCATTACATTACCAACCAAGGATGTAATACAAGAAAGAGTTTTTACAACCCATGACCAAAGGTTGTGAAAGAACTTGGTAGAGGGATATTGACAACTGAACTTGAAAATAAAATTACATTTTAACTTGGGGAAAGGAAATTAAAGACATAGGTGAACTCATAATCCTAGGTTCTTAACTTGTCAAAATCCAATTTAATTTTAATTATTCTTTTTGCAACCCCTTGCATTTTAATTCTTTGAACTCAACCCATAAAACTTGAATAACCTAGACAACGTATATAGAAATTTCTCTGAAAGGTACTCCATATCAGTCCTTTGGATACGATATCTGGACTCAAGTTCATTGTTACTATTGCAATAGGGTACACTTGCCCTTAAGGGTGTTCTAGATGCATCAACGACCTTCCTGCCTTATTTTCCTGCCTTGATGAACTTTTGCTTGTTCATCTCAAATCCTAGTTGGATTAAATCCACGTACACAGGGTAGTAACCTTCCTGCATTATGTTAAACCCCAACTGGATTAAATCCCCATATACGGGATGATGATCTTCCAACTTTATCGCTTTTGTACTTGGTGGCATGGCATTACATGATATGCAAAACAATGTAAATGATTTTGTTCATGGCTGCCCCTAAGGTTGGTCATAAGTCCTCTTTAAAAGGTTTTGCTATGTCGGTCTTGCAATTTCTTTCAAACAAAAGCAAGGCAAAGCAAACTTTATATAAAATATTCATAAGAGGAGAGCTTTTCGTGATCAAGCCGTGTTTGTAACACTATTTTGTAGTTCGTGCCACTAGACTTTTCTCCAAAAGAAATGACATGTATGCATATGGCAATTGCATAATGGCCTAACTTCCAACATGTTGGCATTTGAATCTGATGGAAATAAATAATATGCGCTCAACTTTTATGGCATCATGTATGATGGCATGTCATAATAGCATAAACATTATCATGCTTTAAGATTAAATATGATATATCATGTCTGTAAGTTTTTGTCATGGGTTACCATGCATTTCGATTTCCTAGAGTAGTGCATTATGACAACATATATATATGATGCAATGTATTATGTTTTAGTCATAGCCCATTATACCATTAAGGCCATTTTAAGCCTTAACACATACGAGAGAGGGTGCTAAGTCATTATATTATTATGTCATTGAAAAGTCATACAATGATGCAATCACCTTCAAGATATAAAGCAAATATAGCAAATGGGATCAACAAAAGAAAAACCTAAAACAAGACAAAGGAATCAAAACAAATGATAGTAGACAAGCGTGGAATAACAAAGAAAGCAAAAGAAGGATGCAAGATGTTATTATTATATACGAACAAATTACAATAGCACACTGCTTTCCCTAGAATTTCATGACGTTGCACATGACCATCCTTGTTTTTAAACGTTTACAACAACACCTTTTATAGAATACACAATGTGATGTGTTTCCTAGGTAACAAAGTGTGTTAGTGTAATTTATAATTTCTTTGGATGGTCACTTGTGCATTTGTTGTATGTTTAATTTTTTTTGCTCTCCATCAATGCATCTGTAGTATTTGAAGATTTAATTTTTGTAAATTTGACTTAAATAACTATGTAGTTCCTATAATATAAGATTGTTTTTGTTTTGGTCCTCTTAATTTTGGTTGTTTTCATTTTGGTCCTCTTAAATTTTAGTTCTTGTAATTTTTACATTTTCTCTTTTGGTTCTTTTGTTAAATTTGACAGACAAACTTAAAGGCAGAGACCAAAATAAAACAAAAATAATTATAGGAACAAATAAATAAATAACTAAAAACAAAACCTCCTTATTTTAATTATAAAAATGAAAAAGTTATTTAAGCCTTAATTATAACATATGAAGAACTGTCAGGTATGCACATATACCATTACTAGTTCATTGTATCATTGGTGCGTTGTAGTATACTGATACAAATACCCCCACATTCCTCTTACCTTGGACCAATTCCATTACCATTATCTTCAACTAGAAGCAGATATATCTAATGGGCTTGAACTTTTAGAAATTCAACTGGATCAAATTCATATCACACATAAATATTGAAAAGCTTTATAAAACATTTGTAATTTTACCCAACTGGTAAATGAAATTTTTCTCCAAAGAGATAAAAAAAAAGAAGGAAAAAACTACCCCTATTAATGAGCATAGAAGTTTTGTTTCAATTCCCTTAAAATGGCATTTTTGCCTCCAACTTTTCAAAATTACTTACATCACATGATGCAACTTTCGAATTTATTTTCAAAGTATCTCTTCAACATAATTTATAAAAACCTCACCTCCACCAAACAAAGGTAAACTCACCAACAAAGTTATACAATAATATTTCACAACAATATTTCATTATATAAGTAACAAGTTCATTTGTACATTTAAGCTGGCTACAAAAAGGATAGTACTAGTACAAACGTTATCTCAACAAAGAAGTAAAAAACAAATACAATTTTGGTTAAGATACTATATAAAACCAAACCCATACACATACTTCCCAAAAGACAATCTAATATACACATAAAACTAATTGAAGAAGCAGTGCCTTCAATTTCCTCATTCCACCCTAATTAAGGCACTTGATTTACCATAGTTACGAAATTGAGTTGCTCATTAGGTCCTTTCGAAGGGTATTCCTTTGGTGCTTGTTGTAATTAGGGGCTTTTAATACCCCTTCTCACATTGTCCAATCATATTTGGACATGTGTTCTCACTTGCCATGTCATATAATAACTATTTTTTAATATTGCATTTAAGTACTAGGGACCTATTAGCAACTTTTGTTTTATTTTCATTAATTATGATACTAATTAACTTTTTTTAATAGCAATTGAATTAATTACAACACAAGTTATCTTTTTTAATAGTAATTGAATTAATTATGATATAAATTATCCTTTTTAATAATAATATAATTAATTATGATACAAATTATGTTTTTTTAATAATAATTAAATTAATAAATTGATTTTACAAAAAGAAAAACAATAAAAGATCGGTTGCATAGAACCAAACCCTTCAACCTCCTCGTTATATGAAATGTGTCTTTTTTTTTTGTTCGAATGATGTGTGTTTGTTTATTCTTCTTATATTCAAACATGCTTATTTATTTAAATGTATTGTTTATTTATTAATTTATAATGTATTATTCTTCCTATCCTTACTATATTATAAATAATGTATAATGTATTATATATTAATATTAGTTATAATTAAAAGCCCCACACAACACAATGCTACTTATTTACGCTACCTACATGTCTCACCCAAATATGACATATTATTATAAAGAAATATAAAATGATATACTATTTTTTATAAAATATATGATATACAATTATATGCTCCTACAATATAAAATATATGATATTTTAGTAAAGGCTATGTTATTGTTGAGGTTATTGATACACACCATACTCGTGTGTACTTATTGGCCAGTATTGTGAAGTTAAAGATTTTGAAAACATAATTAATATAGATAAACTATAATTAATTCAATAATTAACCTAAAAAAAGATAAAATAGTTAAAAATTTCTATATCAACTACAATCAAAGATTATTTACAAAATTAAGTATTAATTACAAAAGATAAAATATTTAAAAAGTATTTAATAAATATATTGTTGTAGTTATGAATTAAAAAACTTAACTATAAATTCAAATTTAAAAAATTGAAATATAAATTAAATTTTTTTTAAAATATAAATATTTTAAAATGTTAAAATTTTATTTAACTGTATTAGTTACTCAATTTAGTAATGTTCTTTTATTTCATATTGTGAACACCCAATTTCATCGAAAAAATTAAAAATTAAATCAAAAATGAATAAAAGGAAGTAATTGGGTTTAAAGAGTTGTTGTTTTTGGGTTTTGCATGTTTAGAAGCCCATTCCAAAAGAAAATAGAAAAACAAAAAGAGAATAAATAAATGAAAAGAGCATTGGGCTAGGCCCATTATAGATAAAACAACACAAAAAAAAATACAATAGGGAAAGAGAGGTACCAGAATAAGGAATGTGAGGGGGAGCTAGGAGAATATTCTAGAAACTTAATCTGTCATAACTGATCTTATCTTTTGTTTTGAAAATAACTTAAAAATGTAGAGGAACTAGTATCCATCCCCGACGATGCTCGGGTCAATTTTGTCTCTAATTTTAAAATATAAAAAAGTACACAAAAAATAAAATTAAATTTAAAAGAGTAAGTGTATTTTATATCTTTGGTACAATTTTTTATATGCAAAATTTCTAATAGTTGAATTCCTTTAATTTTTCATCACAATCAAATAGTTGCCTTTGATTTGTTTTTCACTTGTGAAACTGCAACATATAGCTAACTCACCTTAATTGTTTAGCTTATTTCTTTGCATGTTAGAAAAGTTACACTATTCTTTACTTGGGTTGAGATCTATTTAGCAATTATGGTGCTTAACACAAACAAACACTATTAAATGGCGTTAAGACTTTTTTTTTTTGGAAAAAAAAATCCACAAAGTTAGATTATCTAAAAAGAAAAAAAAAATTAAGTTATATAAATCTTTATTTTTTATTTTTTATTGTAAACCTTTCAATTTTGATGAGTTCATATTACAATGTGTCTTTTAAATTAAAATAAAGGTGAATTGTTTTTGTACTTTCTAAATAAACTCAATTTAAAACAACTTTATACTTTGTTTTGAAGGGTGGATTGTGTGATGAAATGCCCTTTGACCCCTAATGATAATAATAATATGTATCTAATTGCAGTATTACATGTGAGCTAAATGCATTTTCCATTTTAGATAATATAAACTTTCAAATAATAAAAACTTGATAAATAATCTATCAATTTATTTATTTATATTATTTTGTGAATGATCTCATAAATTTTATCTTGCATAATTCATTTGTATGCATAAAAATAATATAAGAAATATTATTACTCAAGTACATTAAAATACAAATAAAATATTAAACTATTTAATCAAATATTAATTTAATTATAAGAAATTATTTATTATTATTTTAATAACAATATAAAGTAAATTAAAACAATTTATACATTAAAAACTTTTGATTCTAAAAATCCATTCAATTGATTAAAATATATTTTATTGTTCGTCATATTTGATTGTTTCTCATTTCTTTTCCTCTATATTTCTCCTTTAGGTATCATACACCTACAACTCGACAAAAGCTAATGTTGTTACTCTTTTATTTCTTATTTAATTTTATTTGAATTATAGATGTAGTGCTCAAATCGGATTATTTTTAAAATTATAATAATTTTTCTGTTATTTAAATAAACACTATAAAGCAACTAAAACTCATGGCCTCAATATATAATGTAAGGTGACACATTCTAGAGGATAAGCTAATTAATGGTTATACATAAGATATATATATATATATATATATACTGCAAAAAGGATTCAAATAATGAATAAGTAACAATTAAAAATACAAAAATAAAAAATAAAAAAAATGAAAGAGCAATCACAGATTAATGGGGAAAACATATTAACTAAATATTTGAATGCATAAGGTAATTAATGGTTACTAATTTACTATATCCAAAATCTATTCAAGAATGATTAACTTATTAACTTATATTTATTATTGGGGGAATTATGAAATGATTTCACTTATAATAAATTATATGCTTTGAAACCAACCTTAATTATAAACTCATTGACGTAATCATCTTTTATATGTACATTACGTTAATAGTATTTATTTATACACTTCAATAGATTATTAAGGTAATTTTGATGATATGATAAGCAAAATTGCCATTATTAAAGTAATCATATTTTAAATGTACATTTCATCTTGAACACTATAAATTTACAAGCTTAAAAATAGCTTAATGTTGTTGAATTTTTTTTTTTTATTTAGTTCTACTTGGCAACTTTGTACTTTGCATTCAATTTTCACTTTTTTTTTTTCATTCAAATTGTGAACTGACAATGTCACCAATTTAATGTCCAATCTGCTTCAAATTATTATATCAAATTGTCTCCCTATATTTGATAATATAGACAGCCATATGTTATAAGTGCTCACTATTGTTAGTCAATATAATTCAGAAATGATATTTAACAATTGAAGAATAGACCCACCATTCTAAACTTGAACCGAATGTATTTTCTTGTTCACACATAATTTGTATTTTATAATGTACGATTGGAGCATGGAACAATTACTTCCCAACTTGAAGAGAGGGGGATAATTAAAGGTGTGCACTACAAAACGAAGATAGTCAATAATTATAAAACGAAGGATGGTCAATAATTATAAGTTTGTGCACCCATTATTTATGATGGCTGTTTCTCAAACATAGGCCATTCTCTTTGTAATCCTAAGGTGATAAACTTTTCAACTTATTAAGCTTAAATATGTGATTTACTTTCCAAAGTCAAATAAAATTCAGTTTCTCTTTGGTAACAGGCTTCCATACAACAAATTAACAATCTTCCATACAATGAAGTAATAGGCTATTATTCATTTTGCTATTATATTATTATTACCCAGGCAACCTCTGATGCAGTACATCTTAAAAAATTGTTTAATTCACAAAATGCACAAATGTCATTTGCATAGTGTTGTTGCTGGTTACATATCTCAAAATCTATGTTTGACATATGAATTGGTGTTGGAAAAACTTGAGAGTGAGCAGCATAAGAGAATAGCTATGAATAATAAAGTGCACATTTCATATATCTATGAATAATAAAAGAAAAACTGTAATAACTATCTAATATAGTCATTAGTCTATAATGTAAAAAAATTAGAATATAGAAATGGATACGTAAACGTCAACTATAATTAGCGTTGTAAATGATATATGACTAACTAATTTAAGTATATATTTATTCAAGCAGTAACCCCACATGCAAGCCTTGTGATCTCATTTAGCATGGAGTCTTGAGCTATACCAAATGGTTAGATCGAATCAACCACTTTTTGGGATATATTCATATACAGGAAAATTAAGACCCACATTTGATATCTGTAGACAACATAATATTTTCATGAAAAAATGAAATTAAATATCTCAAAAAAGCAGAAAACATCAACTTCAGGTTTTTGAATCAAATGTTAATACCAAATGCCAATCTTTTCAAGAATAAAAAATTGTTTACTTACAACTCTTATGATTTTGAAGGTATTCAGCCTTTATACAAAGCTCGAGGGCCTTCTTCCTATAAGTCGGTTGAAAGAGCATAAAAAATGAAATAAATATATTTCTGTTAATCAATATCCATATTTGTATCTATATCCATTTCTATTTATAATAAAAGCAAGCATGTATAAATGGATCAATCACCACTTGAAAAACAATGTCTCATTCTTATATTTAACTTTTATGATGAGTAACCAATTAATAATTCATTCTACATTTTCCTGATTGGTTTGTTTCCTTTCTTGCTAGCAAAAATCCTCAACTTGAGAAAGCAAATATTTTATTTCTCCTAAATTTAACAAAAGGGTTATTTTACAATTTGAAAAGGAATAGCAGTATTTTGCATGTGTATCAACATTAAAAATAATAGATGAAATTAGATAATCCCATATACTTATTCTCATTACATTAGCAATAGTATCAGTTAGATTGCCAAAATCCAAATTCAATGTTTTCTCCCTGATGCTATCCAAGGAAAATCAATATTTTGTAGTTTTCTAGTCCATGTCAATATACTAATAAGTGGAAAAATGATATGTTAAATGCAAATATTATAAATATGATACAGTAACCATCGAAAAGCACATCCTAACCATTGAAAAGCACATCCTCAACTCAGGCTAAAGGAGAAACTAATTAAAAATAGACGTTTGATTTATTTCATTGAGTTGAATAGAAATAAAATTTTCATGTGCATAAAAAAGAATTAGTATGGTTCTGCTATTACCTTATCACAAGGACTTATAGGTGTACTCTTTACTTCTTATGGTAATCTTGCTCTCATAGTTAAACACAAAACAAAGCAAATAGGAAAATGATTAAGAATTTCTTTCAAGAGTGGTTCATCAGATGCTTATTAACTATAATAAAATATTGCATAGATAAATACGTTGAACTACATTCATTCTGGACAAAAAGAGGAGACTGATTAATATTTAAAATGAATACTATTCACAACTTGTAAATATTTAACTTTCCCAAGTATTTAATTCATTTTGACATTCATACAAACTTGAAATCTACTAAAATGTTTGTTCTTATTGTGTTATCTTTTACCATATTTAACACAAATGGTTAAGAAGACTACCAATTGAACCTTTGAGTAATTGAAGCCTCTAAATCTCCTCATCTTTTGCCAAAATAGTGTTCTTCACATAAGCCACCTGGAAAGTCAAACAAGGAAGAGGATAATTAGCTGTTTGGTAATCAACTAATTTCAAAGTATAAAATGAAAGGAAAGGAAACAAATATAAGATCAACTAAAAGGCATTTTGGTGCATTCACATAGCTGAAAAGTGTGTAATACAATCATGCCAACAAAATCAATTTCGTAAACAAAAGGTAAAGTACCTATTCCATTAATGCTTTGACATATTTGCCCTCTTTGCTACTTCATGCAGCTCTTAATTCAACTCTAGAAACCCCATCAGCAAACTTTAAAGTGCTTAGAGTTTCAAAAAAATGAACTTACATCTAAATTAATTTGGACAAATGTGACTATCTTTGCTTGACCACCTATGCAATAAAATCAAAGACAAGATTCAAAGCTCAAAAGAAAATCTACCTAGAAAAGATTCAAGGCATGTTGACATTATTAAATGATAAACGCTAACAGAGAAGTCAGGATCTCAGAAACCAATATATATACTGCACAAAATTGATTGCTTCCTTGCAACACCTATATTTAAAATACATTCAATGCAATCCTTATTCTTGCATATACATCCAGGTCCTTATTCTCGCATATACATCTTATACAACATTAATGCATATAGTGGGTTAAAGTTAAATTTAATAAGTATTCACTGAACTGGTCATTTACTTCAAAAAGGGAAATCACATTTAACTCAAGCCAAAACCAAATTTTCAAAGAAAAGAAAACCAAAGGATGACACCACAAAGATTTAATATAACAGACCATCTACAGCTATTGCAACTCCCAACTTTTTTCTATATTTATTTAGTATAATTAGTTACCTATGCATCATGCATTTAAGCCTGAGAAGCGAAGAAGCGAAGGATGGATTCAAAGCGCATGGGCAACAATGGACATAGACATTTACACCACAACTATGCCTTTTATAGAATGGAAACTTAGACTTGTCATGAGAAAATTTTACCTTCAACATTCAAATTTCAAAACCATTTTTGTAACAGTGACGTCTTAAAAGTTTCTACATTGTGGAACAGATATCCTAAATCTACATGCATCAGATTCTTGACTAAGTTACGACCACAAATTAAATGTATTCCTTTGTTAACACCACCACCCATTTAATTAAAATTAGAACAAAACCAGAGAACATGTCCAGGTTCACAATGGAACTTGGAAATTAAACCAACGAAATCAAGCATTTAACAATTGAATTGGGAATTAGATATATTATACCTGGCTGTCCTGACATGACAATAGTACTTTGATCTTGCACTGAATCTAAGTCCTCAGAACTGACAAATTCAGCTTTACAACTCCAGCCTCGATGAAATTTCTTCTACAACTTTCTTCTATCTGCACCGTATAGGTTTCTCTATTGAAAATCAAAATAAGATGTGGGTGTACGGTTGTAAGGCAAAAGGTTTAACTTTAATGGGCCAAAATAAAAAACAAAAACTCAAGTCTGCGATCTGCTAACAAAAAAGCCCACAATGCAAGAATGGCAAAACCGAGACTACACTATAGAATGAACAGTAAAAAAGTGCCTTCTAGCCCCAACTCAGATGTAAAGTTACAGATGTACTGAAAACTTTGGTGCTATATAAAGAAACCTTTTCTCTCTTTTTCCTTCTCATATCATACACACTCACACACATCATTCTTACACTCACGTCACTCTCTCTGCACCTCACACACAATCACAGTATGGAAATGCTCAAGTCTTCGTATTAAGAAAAGGGGAAGAGACCTTCGTTGGCAAAACTCTTAGTCCCCTCTGCTAGCAGTCTGGGAGGTATACTCATCACTCCATCATGTAGCTTTTTGATTACCTTTGTTAATCTTCTTTTCTGTCTTTTCTTTTGGTTTTTACAGTATGTAACGAATCTGGTTCAAATTTCTGTTTCCATTTGACTGTTATCAGTATAATTGCGTTCTTATTATTGCTGTATTTGTAGCTTTCTCAGGAGTATGAATCTGTCTGAATAATTAGCTTTCTCCTATTCTATAATAACTTCATTCATCTTTTTTTTTCACACTTCATAACGGAGACTCCATTTTGGCGTCAATCACTCACACACGTACAAGTTCCATCTCTGCCAGTTTTTTTTCACTCGTTTTCTCGCACCTTTCTTCTTCTTCCTTCATTTGCAGTTTTGCACTACGTTTTTCATTCAATACACATCACCACAGCACAAGTATAAAAATATAAAAATAAAAACAAACACACGCTCTCTACACTATAACAAAGCACAATTCTCACCACATCTCACACTCTCACAGCACACACTGATTTTTTCTCACTCACAAGTTCATTGGGCACTCAACCACAGAGCACCGTAACAACATACACAGTGACTCTCATTTCTGCTACATAGAATGAACACACACAGCACAACCTCTCATTCATGCTTCCATAAATCCAGCACACACATCACTAAGAATCATTATCAGTATTCAAACATTCATAAAAAAAATAAATAATAAAGCAACAATAACCAGTAAAATGGAAGAACATACGCAAGCATAAATTCTTTCTACCCTTAATCAAAGCTAGTTTCTCAATTACATCCTCACCAGATCACATAACTCATCGTCACACACCATCACAACATTCTCACGCGACGGATGCAGCATTCGCATCACTCGTCACGCGTCCGTTATCTTCCAAACGTGCATCTATACTCCTATCACGGAATCGCACTCGATGTGCAGGGTTTGTAGAGCCCCATGGGGCTGTTCTGCGAAGAGGACTAGGGGCGCTTCAATCTTCCTCGTTTTCTTGGCTTCCCCTGTTTTGCCGTGGTCATGCGTCTGTGGAGGTCGCGACGCCATTATAAGGTTCGATCCAGTGACGTGATTCTCGCGTCGTCTCTTCCGCTTGCCGACATCACCTGAGGCCGTTGCTGCCAGGACCGACCATTGCTGTAGGAGCTGCGTGGGGAGAATGAAGATGCGTGCCTCTTTTCTCAATATAGGATCTGCATCATTCTCTCTCTGCTTAACCATACATTTTGGGCTTGGCCCAATACTGGTATATGGGATTCCATAACAGCGGGTTTGTGAGAGTTTTCTGTTTTTAAAATAGTGGGCTGGGCTTTATATTTATATCTTAAAGGTTTAGGTTCTGTTTTTATTTCCTTGTCATTGTGGTTTTTTTTTTACGCAAAAGTCTGGTTGTCCAAATTAGTGACTTTTTTTTCTTTTTTTTAAGGTTTTGTTCTCTCTCATATTTAGGGTGGCACCTTTTTTTCTTTTAAAGATGATAATGTGATTCTGAAAAGTAAAATTCGTTTTTTCCTTCTTTTTTTCCCGAAATTGAATTGATTTTTAAAATAATAAATAATGATAAATAAAATACTAATAAAAGTTAAATATGACCACTTTGGAAGTGTTTCCTACTTGGTCATTCAATAAATTTGACACATCTAAGTGGTACAACTTGATAATGTCTAATTTAGCAATTTAAAAATAAATCAAAATTAAAAATCACCCAACAAAATGATTTTCTACAAAGAACTATGTGAGTCTGATTTTTTATTGCACTAGAGAATACGTAAGAGCAAGGGACCACTTTTGTCGATCTCAAAAATAATAAAATTAATTTCTTTTCAAAAAAATAAAATGTTTCCTTCTTAAATAAAATTATTTTAATAAGTAAAAGTAATAAAATTTGTAAATAAATAAAATAAAGATATTTTCTTTTTTTAAAAGTAAAATAAATATTTTTGAAGCAATCTAATTTTACACATTAAATTAGGGGTAATCGTTTTTATGACAGATGTCGTAGGGTACTAACACCTTCTCTACTCGTAAACGACTCTTGAATCTGATCTTTTGTTCGAGACCGTTTTCTTTTAGGTTTTTCCATATGTTTTCCCTTAATAAACTGTGGTGGCGACTCCTTTGGTTTTTATTTCTTTTTTCTCTATCCTACTGTGACCTTGGTTACGACACATATAATGAAAATTAAAAATATTTTTTAAAATTTTCTAAAATAAATAATTAAGACCTCACAATAAATAAACATAATTTAAAATTAAAATTAAAAAAATAATTACTAAAAGAAATTGGATTGTTTGATGTGATGTGATGATATATGGTGTGATGGAAAATGTCTAGAGACAAAAATTCATGCTCAACTCCACAATACACGTCTTGTATTGCAAAGAAACACTGGTTCGGGGTCAATCATGCACTAGCAAAGTTAAATCATAGAGAAAGATGACTTTAGGGTCAATTTCAAAATATTACTCTATAGTTAGTCAAAGCAAACTTTAAGGTCAATTCCATGCTACAAGTCTTATATTATAAAGAAACACAAGTTCAGGGTCAACTATGCATTAGTATAGCTAAACTATAGAGAAAGCTGACTTTAAGGTCAACTCTAGAATATTACTCCTACAGTTAGTCAAAGCTGACTTTAGGATCAATTCCACACTATAAGTCTTATATTGTAATGAAACACATGTTTAGGGTCAATTATGTACTAATAAAGTTAAACCGTAGAAAAAGTTGACTTTAGGGTCAACTTTAGAATAGTACTCCTATAGTTGGTCAAAGCTAATTTTAGGGTCAATTTTATACTACAAGCCTTATATTGTAATGAAACACAGGTTTGGGATTAATTATGAACTAGTAGAGTTAAACTGTAGAAAAAATTGACTTTAGGGTTAACTTTGAAATATTATCCCTATAGTTGGTCAAAGTTGATTTTAAGGTCAATTATGACTACAAGTTTTATAGTGTAAAGAAACAAAAGTTCAAAATCAATTGTGCACTAGTAGAGTTAAATTGTAGAGAAAACTGACTTTAGGATCAATTCTAGATTAATACTCCTACAATTGGTCATAGTTGACTTTTTGGTCAACTATGTACTATAAGTCTTATAGGGTAAAGAAAAATGAGTTCAAGGTCAACTGTGCACTAGTAAAGTTTAACGGTAGAGAAATGTATCATAAAACAAACTTTTTTTAAATAAACTATTTATTAACTTAAGTCAATTTATCCCACCAACACAATATCCTAAAATAAAATAAAGACTATAATAAATTCATCTCAAGCTATCCTAAAATCATATAATAAACTTTTTTCTGCCTACTTCTAAAGTTAAAAAAATAGTGTAAATTCAATAAATTCTCCGTAGATCATTAAATTGTTTTAAAAAAATTATTATTGGTGTGCTATTGTAATACTAATAATTTTAGATGGAGAAATCCTTGCATGAGTACAAACCCAATCAATAAAACAATAAAATAAAATAAATAAGGTGAATAATACAAAAAAAAATTCCTAAAAAAGATAAAATAATGCTAGCTTACGAAAAAAAAAGGTAAAAAATACAAGTCTATATGTGAGTTTTGAAAACATTTTTATTAATAATTATAAAATTATAATATATTATTTTTAATTTAAATAATTCAATTATTATTAACAAAGGATATTTTATATCATAATTAATTCAATTACTATTGAAAAAATGTAACTTGTATCGTAATTAATTTAATTACTATTAGAAAAGATAATTGGTATCATAATTAAAAAAGGTAATTAGTATCATAATTAATGAAAATAAAACAAAAAGTTGCTAATATGTCCATAGTACTTAAATGCAATATTAAAAAATAGTTGTTATTATCTGACATAGCAAATGAGGATACATGTGCAAATATGATTAGACAATTTGAGAGAGGGCATTAAAACCCCGTAATTACAACATGCACAATACCCCCCTTTCAAAACCCATGTCATGGTAATTTTTCTTTTCTTATTGTTGTAGTAAAAAAGGACTATAAGCTCACACCTAATCCATTATCCTCTAAGAATTCCCATGGCCAATTAGCTAGGGGAACATAGTACTTGCAAGGATCATAAGAAGACAGTGTACGAGCATCGTTGGCCAATCTATTAACAACACAATTTGCCTCGTTCGAAATAAAAACCAATTTCACTTCCCAGTCATCAAGATGAAAAATCTTCAATATTTCTTCAATGATAACATCATTTTCCTTGCACTTAATCTGATTGTTCACCATCTTGTCTGACTCCACAACCAATCTTTTAATATATTTCATCTCCCTAGCCATCTTAGGCCCATCAGAATGGCTTGTAACTTTGTCTTGTCTGGTTTATTATAAGTGATGGGGTCCAGTTTTTGAGCAAAGCCACAGAGCCACTTTCTTGATGCATCCCTTAGAACCTCGCCACAACCAACAGAGAAACTTTTATTAGGGTTGTGCGAACCTGCCACCTTTAGTTTCACCCAACCCATCTCAAGTTTCTTCCATGTCACCCATCGAGGCAGAATCATAAAATAGTCATCAGGATAATTAAATTATAAAATTTGAAAAATCTTAAAAATAAAGGAATAACCTCATTTTCATATATTATTGTGTAAGTACTTTTACACTATCAATTAATTAGAAACCCCTTTAAATATGACATTTAACATAAGAGAAAACTGGCTATGCACTGACAGTATAAAGTAGTTTTACACTATCATCTAATCACAAACCACCATTTATTATAAGTTTGTTGACTTTTATAATAAATACTTTAAAAGTCATATTAATAATGATTTCTGATTAGTTGATAGTGTAAAACTTTTTACACTAATAGTGCATAACCATTAAACTCTTAATATAATCATAAAAGTTAATAATTTTATCCTACATCACAATTTATGATTGCACACAAAAATTTTGCATTGTCTATATTCTAATTAAATTCTAATTTATATTATCGAAATTTTTTAATTTCTTAACGTTTCAGCTAAACAATAATTTTGATATAGCTAAAAACAATTTGAATAACGAACCATATATCTTAACTACTGATTATTATTTTTTAAAAAGTAATAAATTCCTTAATCATAACGACTTTTATTTTTTCTTATACACTTTCAAGTGTTATAATTATTATTTTCTTTCTCTTTCCTTCTTATTTTCTTCTATGCCTTCCAAAATGCATAAACCAAGCATTATGAAAAGGAATATTTAACCATACCGTAGTGGCACCCTCATTATTAACCTGCATTGGAGTCTCTTGACGACGTGACAAAGGGCCACCATCGTCACCTTCTCGGCGCTCACGCTGTGCGCCAAACGACACTTCATGCTCAGAGTTAGCAGAGGCTGAGGATGAAAGAACGGCATATAAACCGCCGGCTACGGCGGCTGTTGTGGCAGCTGCTCTAGCCACCTTCAGAAACGTCAGAAACATATTGGTTTGGATCGTGTGCTATATTGGTTTGATGAGGAAGGTTTGGGGTGGCTTTGGTAGACTATTTTTACAGACGAGACTTCCGCTATAAGAATTTGTCCTTTGATGCTAAGGTTCCATTTTCCACATATGCATTACGAGGGATGCCATCAACGTAGTTTAATAATAATATATATAGAGATATATTATTTTTATAACAAATTTTTTAATTTTTTTTTAGCATTATTTATTTATTTCATATTGTTTTCTTCTTATTTTTTCTTTATTATAAGTATGTTATAAGATTATGTTGGACTGATAGAATGCCTCGTATTTATATAACATATGTATATATTTTTGTTTTGTAAACAATAAAATAAAAAACTATAATCCGATATATTCATTTTTTATCTCTTTTTCTATAAAAATAAAAAATAGTAAAATGTATTTTATATCCCTTACTCTTTGGTCAAAATAATCTTAATCTTTATACTTTAAAAATGATAATTTTAGTCATCCTATTTTTTATAATCATTGACTTTCGTTCTTCAACATAGTATTCTAAGTTTCATAAAATTGGACAAAATTCACCTATTAAGAAAAATGCAAGAATCAAATTGTCATTTTTAAAAATATAGAAACTAAGGCTAATGTTAAATTGAAGAACTTAAAACATATTTTACCCTAAAAATAATATAATAATATGTTTTCCCTATAATCCATCACTGTTTGTTTGGTTGTTTGGTTGAACACCTTGATGAAAATTTCTATTTTTTATCAACAAAAAAAATGAGAAAAGAAATGGACTTACAACTTACAATCATTCTATTTCTTTGGTCTAATCAATTTTCTCTGTACATTGATAATTTCTTGAGGAGCTAATTTTGTCACACTTCTTGAGGAGCTAATTGTCACTCCACTGTTTTTGAAAATAATATATAATTGTGAAAATAAAACTAAAAATATAAAAACACAGAGGCTTCTGTCTGATCGATTATTGTAAGTTTAATCAATTTTTTGGTTAGTGGAAAATGAATCATCTCTGGAATAATTGATTATTTCATGAAATAATCGATTATTCATATCAGAAACTCATATGCAGTGACTTATCACCTGCATTTAATTGATTAAATGGTTTAATTGATTATTCTGTCCCTGACCACTTTTTCAAAATGTATAACTGTTCGTCTTTCACGCCAATGATGGCAACCCTTCATTTCTATCTTTTTAACCACCTAAACCATTAAAATTCACTTCCTTTTCCCTCTATAAATTCAATCCAACTCACCCCAAATCTTCACACCACTCTCAAATCCCTTTTTCTCCCATCTAAAACTTTAAAACCTCTCTTCTCATGGCTTCTTCCTCAACCCCCAACAAGCGTGCCAAGACCATGGCACCCTATGGTGGTGGCAAGAAGTCGGCCACTACACCTCCTAAGAAGAAAGCCAACAACCTGGAAATCTAGTTTTATAATGATGACGAGCAAATTGCAAAGTACCATAATTTCTTTGCACACTAGCCTATCAACCCACCTAAAGTCATTGACTTCAAGTGGTGCATTGACCAGGGCTTCACCTATCCTTCCCTATTACAAGCTCAAGGATTGAAGACTTTGTTTGAGCTTGGTGGCACCTACTATCCTGAGTCAGTCAAGGTGTTCTACACCATGTGCTCGAGTTGATGATGGAAAGCTAAAATCACAAGTCAATCCAGGGCAAGCAGATTATGCTCTCTATTGAGACATGGGCAGTTGTAGTTGGGATCATTACAAGAGGGATGCAAGTTACTAGGAACACCACATCCACATTAGAAGACTTCAACAAGACTGACATGTACCGGTTATGCTTGAGAGACCTTGCTGCCCCCTTCAAGAGTTTTTAAGTTGGAAGGATGAAAGTTGATGACAGGATACTTGTTTTCATTGTGGCATGGCAACTGACACCCAAGGGAAGCAATCATGCTCAGTTATTTGAGAATGATTTCCTTTTAATGTATGCCATCAAGAGAAGGATACAGCTGGACTAGGCTTTCATCATCATCGATACCATGGTGAAAGAAAAACATTACACAGATTAAAAATTCCCTTATGTTGTGCTAATGTCTAGGATGTTGGACCATTTCAAAGTGGACACTAAAGGGGAGGTTCTTCAAAATCTTCACCCCTCAAATCGGATAAATAAGGATTAACTTCACAAGATGGCCCTTTAGCAAGTCGGGTTGTAATGGATGTTCAAGACCTCAGTTGTTGCTCAAATGCAAGCTAGAGAAGCTAAAGCCTAATATGAAGCTATTGTTGAACAAGGCAAACATTCTATTGAAGTTAAAGGTGAACTAGCCAAGCCTCTTTCAACTTTTGAGCAAATGGTGTTCAATAAGTTGGATTCTCTAATGGAGGATGATAAGGAAAATCACTAGTGCACAGTTATCATCAAGTGATACTATTGAATCTACAAGGATTGTGTGTCTGGCTTTATGAGTTTCACATTTTAACAATAATTAAACGAAAGGGAATAATTTAATCAAGTATAAGTTCAGAAAGGGAAATTGTGAATCAATTCAGAATTAAAACAAGTAATTTAAAATTAGAGAAAATTCAATAGTTGAAAACTTCCTGGATTGACGGTTTACACCAAGACTTCCTATTGACCTAATTTATTTATCTTAATGCTTTAATTGATTCTTTTTGAAGGTGAATTAACCTAATGTAATATCTGTTCTCTTTCAAGATACAAAAATGTACCTAATTGAATTGACCCCTACTTTCGTGGTAGTTATGTTCAATTAAGGTTGTTAGGTTCTTTATTAATTCAATTGTTCCTCGAAGGTTTCAACCTACTTTTGTGGTTTAGACCCAAGTTCCTCCCCTATATTTCTGATAACTAGGTTCACCTTTCAATTCTTCCTTAAGTATCTATGATTATGAAAAATACAAGAAAGATGCTTTGCATAAAAAAATACAATAAAGGAGAAATCAAGAGGAGATATCAAAGGAACATTAGGATAAATCAATTAGCATCAATAATTGTCTAGGGCTAGGCCCCAATCCTAAAAATAGGGTTCTAGTCACACATGGTCATGATAAACCTAAAGAGAAAATACAAGAAAGATAACGACAAACAACAAAAGTAAACAGAAGATAATCCTCGATCTTAAGCTATCTCCAGAGAGTCAAGTTCAGAATGCTTAATCCCTCATAAGAGGATGTTTTTTAAAGCTAAAACAAACCATGGGTCCAAGCCCAATTAAAAACAAAGTTTAAAAATTCGCAAACAGAAAAGTAGATGCACCCACACTGGTGTGGCTAAACCCACAAAGGTGTGGGGAAGGTGCGGGAATTAAAATAGCAATCAGGGGTCTGCCCACATCGATGTGGCTAGATCCACAGCGGTGTGAGGAAGGCACTGGATGCGAAATGGCCATCAAGAGTTTGCCCACAGGGGTGTGGCCATGCCCACACTAGTGTGGCGAGTTCGTTGGAAGCAAAATAGAGGGCTAAACACAGCCACACTGATGTGAGGTTTCCCACAACCTTGTGGCCAACACTTTCTTCACTTCTTCAAGAGTTACATGCTAAGTTAGTATTCTTCACTCCTCTATGAAAGAGTTTATGCCTCTAAAGGTCTTTAAGATTCTCCACAAGCCTTTCAACTCTTCAAATTTAGTCCTTAAGCTCCAAATAACATGTATAGTTACTTCCTATAACCAAAGACACACCAAAAAGCATAACAAAGTCCTAAAAGGAAAATGTGTAATGACCCTTTGTCACTACAGTACTACCTACATACTCATAATCTATTAAGATATTTAGTCATTTATATTAAATATCATCTCATCACCGTGCTATATGTAAAACATACATATATGATATAGAACAATGCAACATATAAGTCAGTTTATATACAATTCCACGGGAGATACATAATCAAAATTCTCTACAGCTAGTCAACTATACAACAAAAAAGTCAAGCCAAAAAGAAAAGAGCTTCCATGAGAGCTCTACCTAAAAAGATCCTCTAAAAGTCTCCACCTGAGACCTCTTCCATCAATTCCGAGAAGCTGGATTTACAGACGCCTCTCCCTTTGCTCCCACGTCAAACGACATGATCATCACAGTCACAGCAACACAACAACAACAACAAGACATCCAACCAGTAATAAAACAAGGCAAGGGTAAACTTACGAAACAAAAATCAACATAATATATACAATTCATATTCTTACATCATCAACATACCAAGATGGAATCCACATCATCAAAGAAATGGGTCTACATACAATACAACACAACACATCATGTTGTCAACCCCATATGTCAATGTATGAATGACATGACTCTCGAGAGATTTACTACATTTCGGGTGATCCACTAGGTCTTACCCTTTACCATGGCCTTCTAAGCACCATTCAGGGATTGCCAAAACTCTGATCAGTTGGATAAGCTTATGGTTGTCAGGATAGGTGTATGTGGGTGGTGGTATATTGCGACACAAGGCCTACACCGCCTTGGCCCCTTACGAGATTACTCATCCACTCATTCCCTAGGCCCAATTTTCAGACCCCACTTCTTATCTAGGCAGTAGGTTAGAGGCCCAACTGAGTACCAACTTTGGTCACCATCTGACTTACGTGTCTATCCGCACACGGCATGAGGCCTACACCACCTCAGCCAACAATATATGCATGCAATGCATAAGTCACTACAACAATTAACACAATACCATGTGGCCTACCTAACACCACTTGTAGTCTAAAAATCACCATCAACCCCAAATAAACTTCATGCACGCCTACTCCGGCCTCTTGCGTGGTCAACAGTTACAACTTTATTCAATCAACACAAGCTTCAAGAGATATCTTACACGTCTTAGGTGAGGTCTTATCTAAGCAACCAACACCCTCTGTAAGATATCTCACCATTACAATATACTACAACTAGTGGAGGTCCTACCTAAGCAACCTTCCACTCAATTACCAATTCCTCACAAATTCTCACACAATATACAGAAATACATGCTCGCTTAGTGACTTATACGCTTGCTCAGCGAGTATCTTCTATACAGGGAGCACACTTCCCTCTCGAAGGCTCTCACTCAGCGAGTATAAGTTCCGCTCAACGAACTCAACTCCAGAGATATTCCCCTTCTCTGTTCCTAGCTTCTCACTCCGCGACAACAAGGGTCACTCAGTGAACTATACTCTAGAGAGCAACAAAGTCCTTGGCACTATTCTCGCTCAGCGAACATAAGTGTTGCTCAGCGAGACACTTACAACAGAGAGCCATAACCTTTAGAGCTCCAACTTGCTTAGCGAAGACAGGTCTCACTCAGCGAACCACTTTAGCACTTTTTGTAACACTCATCCCTCGCCCAGCGAGTGTTTGACTCGCTCAGCGAACCCTATTCTGGAAAATTTCTAGAATTCACATAATCACTCGCTCAGCGAAGTGATTTTCACTTAGCGAATCTCCTCATTTCTTCACTCATGCATCCCACCTCAAGAACACTCGCTCAACGACTATGGTGGTTGCTCAATGAACCTTCATCCCAACAACTTTTCCCCAGCTCTAGGGCACTCTCGCTTAGCGAGGCCCTTAGTCGTTCAGCGACTCCCTTCGAACTAAACCTAAAAATCTCAACTTTTCTCTCATGCTTACTCCAATCTCACTCAAACAGAGTTTAACCAGTTTCCAATACAATCAAGATCAATAAATTCAACATAAACTTCCAAACAAAATCACATAGAACAACAAATCATCAAAATCAAGCCAAAAGCCATTTCTAACACAAAATTTCACATAATTCCAATCCAATTAGCTTTCAATCAAAACCAATCCAAGAATCATGCTTAACAACAACAAACCAATCAACTTACAAGCAAAGTAAGCTTCCCTTACCTCTAAAAGTTCTTGGATTGATTTTGGCTTCCTTGAGAATCTTCCATCTTGAGCCAAACTATCGGGAATTGTTCCTTTCCTTACCATAATCGTTAAACTAAACTCACAACTCACTTATGACTTCACAAATTCAAGAAATCTTAGAGAGATGTAGAGAGAAAATGAGAGTAGAGAGAAAATGAGAAAGGAAGAAATGAAAAAAGAATAGCCTCCTCCCCTTCTTATATACCTCGACCTCCCAAAGCTCACACATAGACTTTTGGCCAACTAAGGCCCAAATCTCACCAAACTACTTCCCATGTCTAAAAATTGGTTTAACTCACTATTTTTCTCTCAAAACCCAAAACCTCACCCATAGCACACCTACATTGGCTCAAGTACATATCTTAAGTTTCTTAAAATCAAACCAAAAATTCAAATAGATAACACACATCTGTCATCACATACCAACAAATCATTTATTCCTTTTTAATCACCTAGGTTACATATCTAAGTTCCACCTTTTAGTTATCAAACACTTAACCATGCATTAGGAAAAACAAGACGTTACAAAAACTAAGAAATTATGCATGAAACTAAGCCTAAACCACTAAAAATGTATGCAAACTAACAATGAAAACCAAGCAAAAGATAGTATTATATGCAATACATCAGAGGAGCAAAGGGCCTTAAGAAAAGATGGTGAGAGCTGCTTTAAGGTTGTTCATGATAGGCTTGATATATTTGAAGAGAGAATTGAAAACATAGAAGAGAAGCTTGGAGCCTTTATGGCTCTTATTCCCAATAATAATTAGGACTTGTGTTGTTTATTTTGATTAGTTTTATATGTTTTTCCTTTTAAAGTGTTGTTTTGACTATTAGTTGTAATTGATGTTTGATTATTGGAATGAAATGAGTACTTTCTATGATGCATTGTTTTGTTACTTACCTTTCTATCTTGATTTGATAATTATCATATCTTTGGCTTTTGTATTATATTTGCATTTTTGATAATGGTCAAAAGGGGATAAAATTATATGTTTGCATTTGAGGTGATTCAAGCCACACGCACAAAGTAAATGGATATGCAATGTTTATCATCATCAAAAATGGGCAAAATGTGAAATCAAAATGAAGACCAAGTGAAAATTATGCTTTCCCCAAATAAAATTTTGATGATTTGAGCCTTACTTGATGAGTGCACGTTGTAATTTGTTCCATAGGTGTGTTGTGTGTCTTGTGTTTGAATTGTTTGTTTGATTCCTTTTGCATGATTTAATCCCAGAGCTCACTTAAAACTTAAAAAAAATAAAAAGTAAAAAGAGTTTTTGAAAAAGCTAAAATTGGACCCAAGTCATTTATGCAATAATCGATTAAATTAATATTATTTTTGGAAAATATCATCTGGAGCAAAATAATCGATTGTTCCTAAAGATAATCAATTATTTTCCCCTGTTTCAAAATTGATGAAAATTGGACCTTTTTATTTTAACCAATTAAATGTCCTAAATAATCAATTAAATGTTTCTTCAAAAGCGTTAGACTTTTGTAATAATTGATTAAAAGAAAAATCAATCGATTATATTATTTCTAATTCAAATCCAGGTGTTTGGATTAACAAAAAAAATCAATTAAATAGTGTAAATAATTGATTATTTTAGTTACGTCTATAAATAACGAACTTCCAATTCTCTTTAAAGTGTGACTCCATTTCAACACCAAAGGTTTTCTTTTAAGAGAGAGCAAATCAGAGAGTTTTTCCCGCATGGTCTCATGGCTTAAATCTTTCATATTTCAACATCAAAATTCAAGCTCATTAAGGGATCATCATCAAGATCAATGGGAGTCATCATCACCTAAATAAGTATATTTCAATTTGTGTGTCTGTCACAATTCTAGGTGATACCAAATCTTACCCTTTGTCATGTGTATTGTTGTGTTCTTGAGAAGGTGTTTCTTGTAGTGGTAACTACAATTGGGTCTCAAGGTTTTATTATAGGGTTCAAGAACCTTGTGGTTAGTTTGTGTTCTTGTGTAATTCTTTTGTTTTCTTTGTTGTGTGTTTGTAAAACAATTGAATTACTAATGGGATCTCAATCAGTTTGATTTGGGAAACTGGATGTAAATCATAATAGTGATCAAAGTAATATAAAATCTTTGTGCCACTTTCTTTCTTTCGTATACTCTTTAGTTTCACTGTTATATGATTGTTGCACTGCTCATTGAATATTGTTCCATGCATTGATCATGTAGAAATTACATAGAATTGTATTTGAGTAAATCTTTCCACCACATCGCACTATTAAGATCAATTGGGTCAATAATCTTCTAAATTGTTTTTGAAAGATCTTGAAAGATTTGTGAGGGACCTTAACATTTTTATCAATCAAATTCACCCCGCTTCCTCTTAAATCCTGCCATTTTGACTAATAGAGGGTCCCCAAACTAAATTATATATATATTTTTTAAAAAGTACAATGTTAAAAGTAAATTAGTGAATTAAAAATAAGAATAATATTTAAAGCAATAAAAATCACTGTTCATAATATATTAAAAATTAAAAATAAATTATAAAAGTAAATTATATGTAATTACCTTATTTATATATAATAAGAAATACCTTACTTAATTGAATTACAAGCTTAAAAATAATCTAATTATCTTAATTTCAAATATTTTTCATTACCTTAATTATCTTAATTAATATTCTTTATTTTGTTAGCCATGTCAACACTAAACTAACTAGATTTAATGGTAAGGTCTAAAAAAGAACACTAAGAAAATGTCAGAGATCTAATCATATCAACAAATTTTGCAAGAACTAAAATCAGACAAAGTCATATTTACAGAGACTTAAAATATATTTAAGCCTATTTTTTGTACCTTAATAGTGTAAACATCTTATTGACATGAGAAATTATTATATGGGTCGAGATCACTATGTGTTTATGGTACCAGTTAATCTCCATGTGACACACAATCGATTTTATTAACTTTTTTTTCGTAAATTAAAAAAAAATTAATTACATGTCACATGAAGATTGATTGAAAATATAGACAAGTAGTAATTTTGAATTATGTAATAATTTCTTCCTTGACACATTTCATTTCTCTCCATCACTTTTTTCATATCATATCATATCACTTGTTACGCTTATTCTTCTTCTCTCTTCTATTTTTCTATCTTCAGGTGTACACTAGCATGAGGATGTGCAAAAAATATTTTCTTATTTTTTTTATATATAATTTTGTTGGATGGAGAGCAAATGAAATTTAGTAACTTCAAAATATGTTAAGCAATATACTTAAAATTTATTAAACTCGGAAATGATATAATTTTCAAATCGAATCAATTAATTTTATAATTTTTAATAAATTTTAACTAATAAGAAATGAGAAAAAAGGTCATATATTAACAGTGTAAAAACAGTGTAAAGTAGTTTTACACTGTCATCTAATCACAAACTACCAATTATTGTATGTTTGTTGACTTTTATAATAAATACTTTAAAAGTCATATCAATAGTGATTTCTGATTGGTTGATAGTGTAAAATATTTTACACTCACAATACATGACCATTAAACTCATAAGAAATTGTGTGTTTGAAAGCGTTGTTAAATAGTTTATTTCTTTCAGAATGCATTCTTCTTATAAGTTGTCGCTTTTACACGTCATATTTATTACACTATTTTCATATCATTTAATTCTTTTTTAATAATAAAACAAGATATATGTAATCAATTAAATATATTCTCCTTTTTTTTTCTATAACGGGCAAAAATATAATGCGTTTTCTGTTTGAAGTGACTGTGGTGCAATATGTATAAGACTAGATTTCCACTAATTTGTCCTTCAACGTTAAGGTTCCGATTTTCACCTTTTACCTTTATTTTATTTGAAAGAAGAACGTTATTCTTCAATGATCTTCACTCAACCACTCCAAAATTATAATTTTTGTTTCAAGACCGAATGAATATATTGTGACTTAACGTTGAAGGACAAATCACTGGAAATCTAGTCTTATACATATTGCAGCACAGCCACCACAAACAGAAAACGCATTGTATTTTTTCCCGTTATAGAAAAAACAAAAAATGAGATTAAATTTAATTGATTACATATATCTTGTTTTATTATTAAAAAAGAATTAAATGATATGAAAATAGTGTAATGAATATGACGTGTAAAAAGGACAAGTTATAAGAAGAATGCATTCTGCAAGAAATAAGCTATTTAACGCTTGCAAACACACAATTTATTCTTAGTTGAAATTTATTCAAAATTATGAAATTAATTGATTAGATTTGAAAGTTATATCATTTCCAAGTTTAATAAATTTTAAGTGTATTACTTAACATTTTTTTGGGTGAACCAAAGGTGTCCTTGAATCAAGAGTCAAGGACTAATCCCTTTAAGGTATTGAAATCTATTTAAAGGACTGACCTCTTTTAACATATTTATTTTAACAAATGTTTTTCCATACACACAGACCTCTCCAACATATTTCTAAGTTACTAAATTTCATTTGCTCTCCATCTGACAAAATTATAAAGAAAAATAGGAAAATATTTTATGACATCTTAATGCTAGTGTACACCTGGAGATAGAAAAAATAGAAAAAGGAGGAAAAAATGGGGGAAGAAGAAATCAAATAAGGATATCGTAACATATTGTAGGTGTACTGAGGTAAGGAACGCCTATTTCCATATTTGTTACAAGATTAAAAAAAAAAAAATCTATTCCAAGGCATAAAACATTTCGAGGAAAATAATAACTTTCATATTTTTATGTTTTCATTTTGATGGAAGCGGGTGAGTAAGTAGATTCCTATGAGGTGAGAATAATATTATAGAGGAGTGTTAGCAAAACTCTCTCTAATACTCTTTCTTATGGATCAAAATCCTTTGTGAGTCTTCTCACTTTAGGGAATAAAGTGAATTATTTCCACCGTTTAATTATTTCACTAGTACAAAATTCATTTTTTAAAGCATGAATTTAACTCGGTTTAAAATATACCGGTTTAGAATAAGAACATGGTGACATTTTTGAAATTTGATCAAATTTTTTTAACTTGGTTCATGTTCAACCAGTTTAAAAACAATTTTTTGAATTTAAAAATGATAATATAGGCCACAATTTAAATCGATTCCTGTTGAACCGATTTAAAAAGAGACTTTTTAAATCGGTTCAGCTAGGAACTCCACCTTACAAGTTTTACGCGCATGTGCGCCTTCATTTTTACCTCTTCAAACTTCTTTTACTTAAAATCCTCCTTCCTCCCATTTTCGAAGATCCTAATATGTTTTCTACACCATTTTTGAAGCTCCTTCTTCTTCATTTGCTCCTCATTGCGGCATTTAAGAAGTGGAAACTCACTTCGTTCTTCCTCGTCAAAGCTCCACGAAGCTCGAAGGTGGTTAAAGCTCGAAGGTTGTTGTAACTCCATTGTAAAACCTCCTTGAGGCTCCTTGAAGCTCGAAGGTCCTTGTAGCACCTCGTGGAAGTTCCATCGTGCAGTATTAGACAAGTTTGAAGCTCATTTTTGTTTTCATTTTTACAGTGTATTTTCTTGTATAATTTTCAATTCATATGTTGATAATTTTAAGTGTTTAAATGATATACTATGCTTGGTAATGGTTATGGTTGCTGTAAAAAGTGAAATAGAACAATTTGATTTGTTTTGGATTATATATTGTGATTTTGTTTGACATAGCAATGTGATTCTGTCCTTGGAGCAAGTGTGTGGACATGGTTATTAATTTTTTATGTTAATTTTGTTTTTATAATGAATTAATTACTAATTATTTATGCTTGAATATGTTAATCAATATAAGAAAATTTTAGTTTCTTCTACCTATATGGTTTTACAAATGTTGAAGGAAAAAGTAGTATTATCTAAGTTAATTAACTTACATGAATATGTAATGATTTTAAGTGTTGAGAATTGGATGACATAAAGATTAGGAACTAATTAGGAAATTGAAAGACAATAAGTGAACTTGTATGCTAAGGTACATTCTTAAGATAAAGTAAGCAAAAAGGGAGAATTAGTTTAAGAGTGAATTAGTATAAGAACTTAAAATTGAATAATTTAAATACTAAAGTTTAATTAATTAAAGTTCATGGTAATAAAGGATGGTCTTTTAGCCTTGTCCAAGGATATGTTCAACAACAACTTAATATGTGCGAGCAAATACATGATAATGTCCTAAATTACAGGTGAACTTAGGTGATTAGGAGAGCTAAGGACTAATATGTCTATATCTAGTTATCATTATCTCATAATTAAAGTTAAGTATTAGGTAGAGTGAATTGAAATGGTTAAGTCTCTTGCGTATTAGTTTCTAATTTGGAATTTAGATTTAAGTGTTGCTTTAAAATGATAACTAAGGACTATTAAAGTTTATATCTAACAGGCATAGGCCATGAGAGCCTATATGATATGAAGTGAGCTTGAGTAATATGAGAATAATGTTGAATATTGATTGATAAATCATACCTCTATTTGTTGTTGACCATATCCTTGGAAAGGTATGACGGATAGTGCCAAAAACAGAGGAAACTCTGTCGAATTTTTATAAGAATTGTGAACCCTTAAGTATGAGATTTGTCATGGATTGGATTGTCTAACATGTTAACCTTTAGTATTGTGATTGAATACCTATAAACAGGTCTATGGGAAAGTACCAGAATACAGAGCAAACTCTGCTGAAATTTTTGTATAAATTGTATGCATTATGTTGTGTTTAATTGTGTTGTTTTTTATTGAATTTATGCATTACAAGAAAACCTTAGTTTTTCATTTGAGATTCAATACAATCATTAAATTACTAATTGTTGTGTTGAATCTTGAATTGTCTGGTTGGACAATTTGGAAATATTCATTTTTTTATACTTGATTAATAAGTAGTGGTTAAGTCTCATCTTAAATTTGATGAAATTTCGGTTTAGTGCATTTCCTGTTGTGTCTCCAGGTGCATACTTGATTGTGGTGAACTTGATGTCACCACTTTCATTAAGTGTACTTGGAGACCAATGAGGAATGCTGCCAAAATTTTGTCAAATTTAATATATGAGACTAAACCTGTACATATTAATCAAGTTTAAAAAAATCTTTTTTTGAATGGGTAGGACCACACCTTGTATAAAAAAGTGAGATTTACATGCATTGAGATATGCTTTGTGGATCATAGAAGGAAGTTATAGATCGTAGTTGGATTAATTCTAGATGCACAACTAATGAGTATGAGAATGGAGTGGAAGAGTTTATCTAATTTGCTAAAAGAAATCTTCTTGATAGTGGTGGGTTCTTCTATTTTCCTTGTGTTAATTGTTTGAATAAGAGATGACTACAACTTGAGCAAATACGTGGAGCATCTTCTTTGTGATAGGTTTTGCAAGAGTTATACAACATGGACATGGCATGGTGAATTGTTAGACATGCCAAGTGTGTCCCAAACAGAGCAAGTTGATGTACCTATGGATGATCGATTAGAGGACACAATCTGTGATATTGGACTAGAGTCTTTTTAGCGAGCACATGTGTACGACACTTTGTGCAGCAATGCGAATAAGCTTCTATATCCAGGGTGCACTAAATTCACACGGTTGTCAACGATGTTAAGGTTGGTGAATGTCAAGGCAACAAATGGGTGGAGTGATAAAAGTTTCACTAAGTTGCTTGAGCTGTTAAACAAAATGCTTCCAGAAGATAACACATTGCCGAGACGTAACTATGAGGCAAAGAAGGTGTTGTGTCCGATGGGATTGGAATACAAGAAAATACATGTGTGCCCTAATAACTACATATTATATAGAGAAAAGTCTGAAGAGTTGCACAAATGTCCTAGGTTTAGGGTATCACAGTATAAAGTGAAGGATGATGATTGTAATAGTCATGAAAGGTCCCTTTACAAAGGTGTTATGGTATCTTCTAATAATTCCTAGGTTTAAATGATTATTTGCTAATGCAAACGACACAAAGAACCTTATGTGGCATACGTATGGGAGAAAATGTGATGGACAGTTTTGCCATCCTACTAATTCTACGCAATGGAAGAAAATTGATCATTTGTTTTTAGCCTTTGGGACTAAAGCAAGAAACCTTAGGCTTGGACTTGCTACAGATGGAATGAATCCTTATGGTAACTTATCTAGCAAGAACAGTTCATGGTCTATTCTTCTAGTTATTTACAATCTATCTCCTTGGTTGTGCATGAAGGAAAAATATGTTATGTTATCTATGATGATTACGGGCCCAAGATAGCCAGGAAATGACATAGATGTCTACTTATGTCCCTTGATTAAAGATTTGAGAATGTTGTGGGATGAAGGTGTTGATGTGTGTGACGGGTATCGTCGTGAAAATTTCATGCTGCATTCAATGTTATTCTGTACCATCAATGACTTTCCAGCATATGGAAACTTGAGCGGGTATAGTATTAAGGGGCATAACACTTGCTCTATTTATGAAGAAGACACATGCTACACACAACCAAAACATAGAAAGAAGACAGTTTACACTGGGCATTGAAAATTTTTTAAGCCTGATCACCTATATCATAGACTTAAAAAAACTTTTAATGGATGTCAGGAGGATGGTATTGTGCTACCTGCCTTAACTGGTGAGCAAGTTTATCAACAGGTGAAGGACATCAATGTCGAATTTGGAAAGGCCCAAAAGAAAGTTATTGAGAAAAATATATGGAAGAAGAGGTCAATATTCTTTGATCTTCCATACTGGTACAATCTAGATGTTAGACATTGTTTAGATGTCATGCATGTTGAGAAAAATGTATATGATAGTGTAATCGACACTCTTCTAAACATTAAAGGTAGGACAAAGGATGGTTTAGATGCTCGTCAAGATCTAGTTGAGATGGGTATATGCCTCTAGTTAGGTCTGCAATCAGTGGGTATGTGGACATATTTTCCCTTAGCATGTCTTTTTAAGAGAAGAGAAAACAAGTTTTTGTAAGTGTCTACAGGGTATGAAAGTGCCACAAGGATACTCTTCAAATATCAAAAGCCTTGTGTTAGTAAAAGATCTCAAATTAGTTGGGTTAAAGTCTCATGATTGCCACATCTTGATGCAACAACTCTTACCAGTGGCTATTCGTGACATATTGTCTAAAAATGTTAGACATGTCATTATGCGACTGTGCTTATTCTTCAATGCTATATGCAGTAAAGTCATTGACACTCTGAAGTTGGAAAATGAAGCTGCTATTATATTGTGCCAGTTGGAGATGTATTTTTCTTCTTCATTTTTTGACATCACGGTTCACTTAATAATGCATGTAGTGAGGGTGATTAGAATGTGTGGTCTAGTTTATTTAAGGTGATGTACCCTATTGAACGATATATGAAGATCTTGAAAGGGTATGTAAAGAATCCATACCGTCCAGAAGCATCTATTGTTGAGAGGTACATTGCAGAAAAAGCCATTGAGTTTTGTAAAGAATGCTTGTCACAAGTGGAACCTGTAGGTTCCTAAATCTTGTCATGAGCGAAGATGTTTAGGTAAGGGTACTCGAGGTATAAACGTTAAACCAATGCGTCGGAAAAAAGTTTTGCAAGCACACTTGTATATATTGAATAACACTAATGAAGTTGAACCTTACTTTTCTATTCACAAAAACATTGTCAAGAAAAAGAACCCTCGAATGCTCAAGAAATGGCAGTTGAATGAGCATAACAAAACATTCTTAAACTAGTTTAAAGAACAAGTTTTGAATGATGATAATGCTTCTGAGACATTAAAATGGCTAACACATTTGATGTCATATGTTGGATTGGATACGATATCAATAATTTTTCCTTCTATTCAAAGTCGTTGAATGATAAGAGTACTGTGCAAAATAGTAAGGTTATGGTTGTGGCTGAGTCCATGCACTTCTCTAGTTCAAAAGATAAAAATCCTATTATGGTATCTATGTGGTACTTTGGAGTTATTGAAGATATTTGGGAGGTTGACTACATTAAATTTTGAGTACCTATTTTTAAATTTAAGTAGGTTGATAGTAACACCAGTATGCAAACCAATAAATTAGGGTTTACATTGGTGGATCTTAGCAAGGTAGGTTACAAGGAGAGTCTTTCATTATGGCATACCAAGCAAAACAAGTTTTTTATATCAGTGATCCTTTTAACAAAAGATAGTTAGTGGTTCTCCAAGGAAGAAGCATGCATAGTAGTGATGAAAACAAGACTCAAATGTCGATCTTGTTGAGATTCATTCTTTCTCAACATGGATGCCTACTTTTATTGACGAAAATGAAGTGGATGATGTACATGCCACACGTAATGATCATCACGAAGGAATATAGGAAAACATTCGCATTTGAAAACATTCGTAACTTACTTATTTTTATCTTATTGTTTATTCTTGTTTTCGTTATGGTTTTTATTTTATTGTTTATTTTTTTTACCATTATGTTTATCTTTGGAAATTACAAGTTTTGTGCATATTGGTACTGACATGTGTTTTTTTTTCCTTTTTCTAAACAGGCATATAGCTAATCATTCCAGTAACCTATCTTTTGAGTCCACAAAAAAAAAGGTAGACAAGGTACACACTTAAAAGAATTGACTCTCAGTCGGGCTGGTGACCATCTAATACCCATTTAGTTTGACATGATAAGTGGAGCACCTACGGAGAAAAAGACAACAAAATTCATTAGTTTTGTGGGTGTCCTTGCTCGAAGTAAGGTTTCTATGCTTTATGAGGATTGGGATCATGTAGAGGAAAGCGTGAAGAATTAGATTTAGCAAGTATCATGGTATTTTACTTTTATTTTCTCAAATATATATATTGTATTTAACCATATTATTATTGTACATTGACTATTCAATTTTATTTTGTAGCTCACTCATGATGTTCCACATAATGCCATCTTGAAGAAAAAATTGCTTACACTTGCAGCTGAGCATTAAAGGGCTTTTAAGACACAACTCACCACCATATGTATATATATGAAAAATTAAAAGATACTTCTCCTTGTGAGAAGTACACATTTTTAGATGAGAAGACGTGGGCAAAGTTTGTTGAAAGCCGAGAAGATTCTGCTTTTAGGTTTAGTTGGAAGCATATTTTTTTAATCGTGCAACAACATTTGATTATTTTTTATTGAATTTAACAAAGTGTTAATGTTCATAAAAGAAAAGAAAAAAGGGACAGATGATTGCATCAAAGAATGTCCACCCCCACAGATTGTCTTGTGAGGGGTATAAGTTGCTTGAGTAGAAGATGATGACGGAGAAGGCAAGGGAACGTCAACAGGAAGCTTCGACATCTAGTTCTGTTGGAGATATTGCTCCTCCATCACCACTACAACGCTGGGATAAATGGAAGGTGACCCGCAAGCTAAAATTGGGCGAATATATATCTAAGGAGACACGCATTGTTTCAGAAAAGATTGTAATTAATTTTTGACTTTAAATTGTAATTGTAACTTGTTAGGTCATATTTCTTATACATTTCTTGTACTATATGTTGTAGGATTCTCTGGTTGAGCATAGCTCAAAGGGAATGTTTGTTCCTCATGGTCGTAAAGATACATTAACTGCTACTATTGGGAGATCAAAGCACCCTGGTCAGGTTCGTGTTGTTAGACGAGGTGTTGGCATTCGTAATTACTATAGACCACCATCATGTTGTGCGCCCACCTTAGGAATTGTCACCAGGGAAGAGATGAAGCAAATCAGACAAGAGATTAAAAATGAGCTTAAAGAGCAATTGAGACGGAAGATTAAAGAAGAGCTGGCATCTTGGGATCTTTCACAGCAAAACATAAATGTCCACCCAAAACAAGCTCATACTCCTGTACATGTGAGCACAAAGGGAAGTTGTGTTGTTGCTGATCCTTCGGGGGAAAAGACTGACACTGATATCCTGGAACAATGTGAGTTGTATATTGATAGGGATCATGTTTGTTTAGTGGGTTATGGGAGAGTATATAATTTAAAGTCAACCATACACCACAGGACCATTGAGGATGATATGGCGAGGGTGGTGGTTGAACAAATTTGGGATGCATATGCTCAAGTCCCTGTGCCCACTAAGGAGGTTCAGATTGTGGGGCAGGGACCTAAATAGTTCATTCAATGACCAAGATGACTTATAAAGGTTACATCAGCCAAGGTATATTCAAATCTCATCTTAAGTTATTTTTTTCTTTAATTACAAATTGAAATAACTTGATTGTATTTTATAACATTGTTTTATATTTATTTTTTTTAGGATGTTCCACCATCTAAGAAAGATGTTCCACCTTCAAAATTTGGAACCTTAAGTTGATTCGATGACATGCTTGTGGCATGTGGCATCTAATATGGGGACAGATGTTGTGCAAATAGATTAGGAACCCACATTCCTTGGCAGTCCCAGTGATGTTGACCTATGGATCACCCAAAAAGGATGTTTTGAAAATATGTATTGGCAATGACATGCTAAACATCTTAGTTCTACAATTATGGTTGCTGTAAGATTAATTTCTTTGTAAATCTCTTAAATAAGCATTTCATTATTATAATTAACATTCATTTGAATATTTTAGGTGTATGCATCACCTCTATCTCTCAATGGGGCAGGAGAATGTATATGGATTTATTGATCCGTTCCCTATTTAGAAGATAGGGAATAAGGATGAAAATTCTCAGGCTTACATTCAGAATTTGATGTATAATGGACGAAAATGGTGTTACCTAGCATCGTACTTGCGTTGGTAAGCATAAGTTATTTCTTACCCAATTGATATTAAATGATATTTGAATCTCGTCACCTTTATTGTTTTTCAATGCAGTTCACACTGACAATTTCTAATTATTTGTCCTATAGACAATGTTGTGGCTTTCTTGTGTTCGTTGCACAAGAAGCCCAACAAAGAATTGAAACAACTACTAGAAAGGTAAGTTTTTATTTATAATACATTTCCTTTGTGCTTTGTATCATAATTTTGAAACCTATAACATACTTTGCATATCTATTTTTTAATCAGAGTTATGATAGGATATCAAACATTGACAGGTAGGCACGTGTCACTAAGAAGAAAGCCTAAATGGTTTTTTCCCTATGTAAGTAATTTACAGCTCATTACTGCAGAAAACACTTTTTAAATCGGTTAAAAAAGGCTTTTTAAATCGGTTTTACAACCGATTTAGATACAGGCAATATAAAAAGTATTATCATTTTAAATCGTAAATTGAACCGATTTAAAAAAATACTTTTTAACTCGGTTTAGTGGGGAACCGATTTAAAAAGTGTCAATTTTTAAATCAGTTTTAGTTACAACCAATTTAAAAAGTAAAAAGTCAATTTTAAATTAACATAAAAATCAATAACTATGTCCATACACTTACTCCAAGGGCAGAATCACATTGTTATGTTAAAAAAATCACAATAGATACAATCCAAAACAAACCATAATGAATCAAATCAAAAATCACTAATCCACGAGTGTGCTTTGAGCTGCTCATAGAGTACACAAAGTTATCTTCCCCTTCCACGAGTGAGCAAGCTCCAATAATGACAATGACTACCTTCTTGTGCGAGTTACGAGCTTGGAGAGAGTTTGAGAGCTACAAACAACCTAAGGGATATGGATGAGGAAGGATGAGCTTTGAACAATCAATAATGAACCAAATGAAAAATCACTAACCCACAAGTGTGCTTCGAGCTGCTCACAAAGTATATGAAGTTAGCTTCTGCTTCCATAAGTGCAAGAGCTCCAACAATGGCAATGACAACCTTCTTGTGCGAGTTACGAGCTTCTAGAGAGTTTGAGAGCTGCAAACAAGGCAAGGGATATGGATGAGGAAGGACGAGCTTCGAACAGAGGAGGTTCTTTATGCAAGGAGCTTTGAACAGGATAAAAAATAGTGGAGGTGCTTCGAAAATGGAGTAGAAAATAGTGGAGGTGCTTTGAAAATAGCCAAGGGATATGGGTAAGGAAGGAGGATTTCAAGTAAAAGATGTTTGGACAGGCAGAAATGAAAGTGCGCACGAGTATAAAATGTATATGAAGCCACTTTTTAAATTGGTTCAACTAGGAACCGGTTTAAAAAGTGGCTGAAGCAATTTAAAAAGCTGACTTTTTAAATCGGTTCCTTACTGAACCGATTTAAACGGTCTCTTTTTAAGTTGGTTCAGTTGGAACTGATTTAAAAAGTGACACGTATTGCTTATTTTAAATTCAAAATATTGTTTTTAAACCGGTTGAACCTAAACCGAGTTAAAAAAGTTTGATCAAATTTCAAAAATGCCACCGCATTCTTATTCTAAACTGGTTCATTTTGAACTGAGTTAAATTCATGCTTTAAAAAGTGTTTTCTATAGTAGTGAACTTTTTAAACTGGTTGTGATAGAACCGATTTAAAAAGCACTTTTTAAATCGGTTCTTCCGGAAGAACCGATTTAAAAAGTCGTAAAAAAAGTTTTACGCGTTGGCATTTTAGATCGGTTAGTGGAAAACTAGTTTAAAAAGTGAATATTTTTTTTTTAAAATTAACTTTTTAGCTCGGTTATACATGAACCAGTTTAAAAAAGTTCATTAAAATTGCAAAATTGCCACCGCATATTGGTTTTAACTCAGTTTATTAACAACCAAGTTAAAATCCTGCTCTAAAAACCCTTTTTTTTAGTAGTGGCTGCATATTCAATTACAATTTGTAATAGTTTCTACAACTCATTTTTAAAACAATTCTAATTGGTAGGCTAACAAACAAGTAAGGAGCTATGAGTGTAGATATTATGTAATGAAACATATGCTAACCATAGTTTTAGCAGATATTGTAGATTCATGTAACAAGGTACTATAATTTTCAACAAGTTACAATACTTATAGTTTTTATAGTTGATTGGCTAATGAATTTACCTTATGTTTTTTATCTTGCAATTATTCATTGATAGGGAACCATTCTCACATGAGGACATACTAGACATCTGCCAACGTTAGGCAACATTCTTCCTTCAAATTAGTAATAGATAGTTTGTTTAGAATGTTTTTAGCTAGGCAAAACAATAGTAGTTTTTATTTTATCTGTTTGAAAGCGTATTATGAAGTTTTGTTGGTTAAAGTAGGTTATAATTGAATATGTTAATGTACTGGTTGTTTCTGTGGCATCTGTTTGATGATAACAGGATTGGATGTATGACAAAACAATCAAATTATTTAAAAAAATGTCACTTTTTAAATCAGTTGTGCATTAACAGAGTTAAAAAGTGATTTAAAACCGATTATAAAGTGTTTTTTAAATTGGTCGTAAAACTAATTTAAAAAGCCTTTTTTAACCAATTTAAAAAGTATTTTTTACGGTAGTGTTTAATGACTAAGATTTATTTATATTTAATTTTTAAAAAAACTTAAAAAACAAAAAAAAAATTGAACAAAATATTCATTCACTTTATTCCTGCTGAGAATAGTGATTCTTGGGGAAAAAAAAAAGACTAACAAACAAAATACACCTTCATCTTGTAAACAATCTACAAACCTATATCTTCTAGGAAAAACAAAGCTTGATTCCCACAAACAAAATACACGAAAAAACAGAGCTTAGTAATGAATTATTTTATCATTTGGTTGTCAACTTTGAAATTCCACTGTAAAACAATAATCAATTGATCTGGTGCACCCTTTTGATCGTTTAGCACTTGTACAAGTTAAGAGCAAGGCTTACTAGTGCACACAAAAATTTTTATGTCGGTTAAAATAAACTTTTTACATCAGTTATAAACTCATCATAGATACATGGTATATAGAATATGGGTATTTTTTACATCGAATAACGAATCAATGTAAAAAATATTTTTTACGTTTGTTAAAAAAGAATTGATGTATACATCGATTATGTTTTGTGTCGTTTATGTCCATAACTGACGTAAAATGTCGGTATTTTTTTTATAATCTGTTTGTTTTATGCGTTTACCTCCCTGTAATATTCAAACAAATAATTAGACAGATTTTTTCCACATCACAGGCTGATCACAAGCAGCCATAAATATCATATTATCCAATAATCATCATAAAAACCTCATATTAACATCCTATAATCATAAATAAAATAATATCTAATATGAAAATTTCATAACACAAAAAACATCCTATAATCATTTCAAATATCCTATAAACATTCGATTTACATCTTAAATTTAAACATGCTAAAAAGTAAAAAAAAAAAAAGCTACAAGTTGGTCAACTAAAAAAATGGTTTGCCTTATGTGTGTGGATGTCATCCAAATCGATGTTAGAGGATTGATATGGATTGTTGAATATCTGCATGTTCATATAAGAGGATAATATGTTCGTTCAAATAAGAAAGTGGAGTGATCAACGGAAAATGTAGAGTCGTGAAGCTTGGTGCAGAACGAATTCACTCTTTGCTTTCTCATAGTAATAATTAAGTGTTGTTGCACAACGAAAAAAATTATATTTGGGGATTAGGTTTTGGTGAATAAAATGTTAGGATTGGAAAAACAACATATATAGGACTAGACAAAGCCTTTCCATTTCCAACTTCTTCATGACCAAAACATCTAATTTTAATAGAAGCACTAAATAATTCAATAACTGACAACTTTTCCTTTTCATCAAAATCATCTGCTTGTTTTGTCTTAAACTTGGAGGTAAAATTAGGTGGTAGGTCATTGGATCCTCCACCCTCTTTTCTAACACTGTAGCCACATATTTATGAATTTGAGGAAGGCCAACTTATGATAGCTACATGACACACCATGAAATTGTTGAAACATGTCAAGTAGAAATTTATCACTACCAAACTTCTTTGGCAAATTTGGTGCTTTTAGCTTAGCAATAACTCTTTCAAGGTTCTCAATCTAACCTTCAAGATTATAGGATACTCCACCCTCTTTTCCATGGGCACCACTATCTTTATTGCATGGACATTGCATCATTAAATCTTCATGACAATATTAGTGTAAAATAAATGGGAAAAATGGAATAAGAGATATTTTATTTGACCTAAATAGAAGCCAATATTTTATTTGTCTCATTTGTTTTGCACCAATATTGCCATGAAGACTTAAGACACAATGGTCATACAATAAAGATGGTAAGATTCTTAATCTGACCTTTAAGATCGTAGGATACTCCACCCTCTTTCCAACACAACCATCATATAATGTCTCCTTCCTTACTTGGATTTGATTGCTTCCACTAACTTGATCAAGGCTAGCTTATGATGAACTAAATGGCACATAGTGAAAGCAATCAAATCCACGTAGGGAAGCCTTGCCTTTTCTATTACAGAATTGCGTCATCAAATCTTAATGGCAATATTGGTGTGAAAAAAATGAGACAAATAGAATAAGAGACATTCTATTTGACCCTAATAGAAGCTAACATTCTATTTGTCCTATTTATTTAGCACCAATATTACTATAAAGACTTGATGACGTAATGCCCTGTAATAGAAAAGGCAAGGCTTCCCTTCTTGGATTTGATTGCTTTCACTGTGTGCCATTTAATTCATCATGAGTTGGACATAATCAAGTTGGTGGATGCAATCAAATCCAAGTAAGGAATGAGACATTATATGATGGTTGTGTTGGAAATAAGGTAGAGTATTCTATGATCTTAAAGGCTAGATTAAGAACCTTGCCATCTTTATTACATGGCCATTGCGTCATCAAATCTTAATGGCAATATTGGTGTAAAACAAATGGGACAAATAGAATAAGAGACATTCTCTTTGTCCCAAATAGAAGTTAACATTTTATTTGTCTCATTTGCTTTGCACCAATATTGTCATCAAGAGTTAATGATGTAATGCCCATGGAAAAGAGTGTGGATTATCCTACAATCTTGAAGGCCAAATTGATAACCTTGAAAATGTGATTGCTAAGAGCAAAGCACCAAATGTGTCGAAGAAGTTTTTAAGTGATAAATTCCCAATTGTCATGTTTCAACATTTTCATTGTGTGTCATTTGGCCATCATGAGTTGGCCTTCTTCAAATTCATAAATACACGATTACAGTGCTAGAAAAAAGGGTGGAGGATCCAATGACCCACCACCTGATTTTACCTCTAAGTTTAAGACAAAACAAGCAAAAGATTTTGATGAAAAGGAAAAATAGTCACTTATTGAGTTATTTAATGCTTCTACTGAAACTAGATGTTTTGGTGATGAAAAAGTTGGAAATGGCAAGGCTTTGTCTAGTCCTCTATCTGTTATTTTTCTAATCCTAACATTCTCTTTATCGAAGCCTAAATCCCAAAATATAATTACTTCGTCGTGCAACAACGCTTAACTATTACTATAAGAGAGCAAAGAGTAAATTTGTTCTCCGCCAAGCTTCGCGACTTTGCATTATTTGTTGATCACTCGAGAGGAAAAAAAAAAGAACAATTTTACATTCACAAAAAGAAAAAAAAAATGCTTTCTTTTTTGAAATGTATCACTAACCTCATGTTGCTTGCAAAATGTGTAATAAGTAGAGACAAGTATTAACCAATCATGCTAACACATCTAAATCCTAACATTCCCTTCATATTCACAGAAATCCCAAATTCTTTCTTCATCTTGCAACCACGCTTAAAATGGAAAAAAGGAACAATTTTGTGTTCCCAAAAGGAAAAAAAAAAAAAACAAGAAAAAAATGCTTTCTTGTTTGAAGGGATTCATATTGGTTGTAGGACGTGTAGTTCGTAGGGAAGGATGTTAACCAATCATGCAAACACATCATAGTCCTCAAGAGTAATATAATTGAAATTAACAATATAAGAATATCACACAAGGGCCAACTAAGCTCTATATGGCCATTTTTATTCTTTGTTAATTAACCAACAAATTAGACAATCCAATCAAAGTTTTTATAGAAAATCCGACAAGGTTTCCTCTATTTTCAAGTACTTTCTCATAGTTTACGTCTATTCAATCAATCACAATAGCACATGTAAACCTATCCACCAATCCAATCAATAACCAAGAACATCACACGGGGCCTAACTAAGCTCTATGTGGCCAATCATGCAAATACATCACAATCACAATCTTCAACAGCCATATAATTCAAATAAATATCCTTCAATCAATTACTCATACGATATGATCAAAAAAAACAAAAACAAACAAAACAAGAAAAAGAAAAATTGAAATTAATGGGCATTTTGGGGGTTCGGGATTACCAAGAACCAACACACAGAGGAAACCCATAGTCTGTTCGAACCAATCACAAAAGCCACGACTTCGGGTTAGAACCAAAACAGTTTTTACCAACAAGAGCAATAATCATGGAGTTAGGAAGAAAATGACTTACCTTTGGTAGTGGCGGCGGTGGCAAGTTGGTGGTGGTGTCCATGGCTGTTGGGGTTAGGACAATAGTGTCGCGCGTGCAAATCAAAGGAATAAGGGAGAATGATGATTGGGGTTGGGGTCGTGATTTGGGGAAGAACAAGACGAAGAACGATTGTGTTGGTGGCGATGATGGAGGAGTTATAGAGGATTGAGTGTTTGGACGGGGTCAAAAGCGTTTTGCAAAATGAAGGGTAAATAGATTGAATTTTAGACGTGTGGTTATATAAGCTTTTTTACATCGATTGACTTCTAACTGATGTAAAAAAGCATATTTTACATCAGTTATTAGAATAACTAATGTAAAAAACATATTTTGCGTCAGTAACAATACAATTGATGTAAAATATTTTTCAATTATTTACAAAAATGCTACCATCTCATTTTTTATATCAGTTATCTTATAACTGACATAAAATCCTATCGTAAAATATGTTTTTTGCACTAGTGGCTTTGTTAGAGGAAAAGGAGCGAGATATATACGGCCAGTGGAAACTGGGGCAGAAAGAAAGATGTCTCTGGCTTAGTTGAGGAAGGGTGGAAAAAAGTAGGATAAGTACATTCTGTTAAACTGAGAGGTTGAAAACACAAGAACTAATTGACCATGAATTTAATAATTTTCGCTGGAAGCCGTGCGCTCAAAATGCAGGAAATAAGTAAATGTTGATATGGGCAGAAATGTTACCTATATATTCTCTAACACACTTTTTTAAATATATTTTTTATAATTGATTGAAATTTATTAGAAATTATAAATTTTTGTGAGTCTCATTGCTTATTTATTATATCTCTTGCCTGATTTTGTAGTTTTTAATAAATTTTAACTATAATAAAATATGTACTAGAAAGAGTATGTTAGGAAGTGTGTTTAATCTATGTGCTATTTTCAAATAGAAAACAGAGATGCAGAACCCACTTAGGGTCTAGGTACATAAAATATAATTAAAGAGAACAGAACTATGAAACTGCAACAGGATAATGATTCACCCATTGAATAGTATGAGGCGGAAGGCGGAAGAAGAAACCGATCGTGTGCGAGTATTTTGTTCAGAATTTTTGTTTTTTAAGTCTTTAAAAATTTAAATACAGATATAAATCTTAGCCATTGAATAATTAAATGGTAGAAATAAATTTACTTTACTCCCTAAAGTAACAAGAGCATCTTTTTTTTTTATAGCAACAAGAGCATCTTGATCCAATATAAATTGATAGTTCATATGATGTCAATCATAATTTTTATAAATGTTGTTAAAATATTAATTCACGGTCTACTAAATTAATCTTGGTTAAATCATACTCCATCTAGTGATATTTATGAGATATATTAATTACAAGCAAAACGAGTTACTGTGTTGTTCCATGCACACATATTCGTTTTCTTAATTTTTTTTTATTTCAAAAAGTTAAAAAAAAAAGAAATAATTGAATGGCTAAAATTCAATATAATTCAATGAATTTAATTCGAATGCATTGATGTTGTTAAGTTTTTAAATTGTCGATCTAATCATAGATTGTTTTCTATGCTAAAATTGTTAAATTTTATAATAATTGTTTTAAAAATTATAATTAGAGTTATTTCTAATTATTTGTCAGTGTAAAAATTTATGAAAATTAAACTTTAAATTAATAGTCAAAACTTTAAACACACATGCACAGTTTAAAAAAAATTCTTTCGTTTATTATATATGCCACTTGTTATGATTCAAGTCAAGAAGTAGGATAACGAAGAAAAATTGACTACACACAGTACTGAATTGACCTGAGAAAGAGACAAAAGAACAAAGAAAAAATTAAATGACTAAACAAAAATAAAAAAGAAATTGGGAGAGGAATCAACGAATAAAAGATGAAAGAGAACGAGTGTGATTGAGAAAATTAATGAATAAATTAGTTGAGTTAGTTATTAGTTTAAAGCTGAAAAATTAATTTAAATTTAATAATTTCTTTAATTAAACTAAAACTATTTCATAAAATTAACTGTTGAATTAATTGATAAGTACAAAATAACATAAAAGGATATATTTAATTATTTAGTCATAATTTGAAATTAATTATATATATATATATATATATATATATATATATATATATATAGATAACTATCACTTTTATATTTTTATTATTTATTTCAAACAATTTACCTTCTTAAAAATTAGGATAATAGAATTTTTAATTTTTTTCTCATTTTAAAATATTTTTATTAAATGAAATGAGATAATATAAATATATTTATTTTATAACTTTGACAATTTTATATTATAAAAAATGACATTTAATGAGAGTTTGTGTGAGAGAGAAAATTAGTAAGAGTGGAAGTGAGTGTTAAGGATGTCTTAATATAAAAAGAGTAAATGGAAAATTCTAATAAAATAATAAAGATAAAAGTAAAAAATGTTAGGAACTTATAAACTTAAAAGCTACATGAAGTAAAATTTTAAAAAATGTTACACCTTAATGAAATAATTTCTTTCACCAAATAATTCTATTTTAGTCAAATAAGCTCTTAAATTAGTCAAATAAGTGAAAAATTAGGCTTTTTATCTTATCTGATTATATATACTTGATATTTCTTTTATTTTGCTTTTCTTACAATTATGTTTTTTAGGAATACTGTAAGATTCAGGAAATTGATTCCTATTCAAGATGTGATTTATGAAAAGGAGAAGGAAAATGGATGAGAAAGAACAAAAAAAATGATCCTAAGAGCATCTTCATTGAAGATAAAAGTTATTTAAATTGTAAGAATTAAAAAGAAGTGGCATGTCTTTATGAAACCCGTATAAAAATCATAAATTGAGGAATTAAGTAACTCTATTGGAAACACTCTAACTTGTTTTTAAATTCTCATCTTGCTTTGGATACATATACACACACACACATAACATGAGAAATTTAAATCAAAAGAGAAAATCATAGATGAGTAATCAAGGTGGTTGACCAAACAAAGAATTAAGGGTTTTATTTGATCACTACAATATTATATTATTTTTATTGGAGAAAAAAAAGATGAAAATAGAATGTCAGATTATATTATTTTTTTAATTTTAAATAAGAAATGATATTAAAGTTGTGTATAAAATTATGATTTGCAAATATTATGACTGAAGAATAAAACTAGACTGAATGTTTCCACAAGGTGAAAAACTCAACTTGTATCACTTATAAATTAATAATTCACTAGTCCTCAAAAAATTATAATTTGGGAATGGTTAACTGAAGAATATCATTCCTCAAATTAAAGCATCTACATTTGTCTTTCAAAAAGAAAAATAAAGGTGAACATCGTAAAAGTGGGGAGAAGAAGGTACGAATAAAAAACAACAGAGGATAGGAACTTAGAAGTTTATGTGTTTTTATATTTTTAATTTTTTTTTTCACAATTATATGTGATTTTCAGAAAACCGTGGAGTAACGAAATTAGCTCCTCAAAAAGTGATCAATGTAAAGAGAAAATTGATTACACAGAAGAGAGAGAATGATTGTAAGTTGTAACTCCATTTCTTTTCTCATTTTTTTTTCTTGAAAATAAAAATAAAAATTTTCATCAAGGTGCTAAACCAAACAAACAATGAAGGGTTGCAGGGAAAACGTTACATTATTATATTATTTTTAGGACAAAATATGTTTTAAGTCCTTCAATTCAACATTGATCTTTGTTTTTATATTTTTAAAATTGACAATTTTGATTCTTACATTTTTCTTAATTGGTGAATTTTGTCCATTTTTATGAAATTTATAATACTATGGTGAAGAATGAAAGTCACTGATTATAAAATATATGACTAAAATTATCATTTTTAAAGTATAAAAACTAAGATTATTTTGATCGAAAATTAAGGGACATAAAATATATCTTTTTATTTTTTTATTTTTATAGAAAAAGAGATAAAAAATGAATATATAGGACTATATTCTTTTATTTTAATGTTTACAAAAAAAAAAATCATCAAATACATATGATATATAAATACGAGGTATTCGATCAGTCCAACATAATCTTATAACATATTTATAATGAAGAAAAAATAAGAAGGAAAAAACATGAAATAAAATAAATAATGTGATAAAAAATTAAAAATTGTTATAAAAATAATATTTCTCTATGGATATTATTATTAAAGAATGAAACTACGTTTTGGGCGCCGGAGGTGGGGGTGTTGTTGAGGGAAGAATAATTGACATCCCTCGTAATGCATATGGTCTTTAAAAAGGTAAAGGTGGAAAATGGAGGCTTAGCATCGAAGGACAAATTCTTAGAGCGGAAGTCTCGTCTGTATAAATAGTCCACCAAAGCCGTCCGAAATCATTCCTCATCAAAACCAACATAGCAAACGATCCAAACTCATTTCCAGCATCAAAATGAGCGGCAGCAACGACGGTAGCGGAAGCTCCGGCTCTAGGTTTCTAAAGGTAGCCTCTGCTAACTCTGAGCCAGAAGTGCTGTTTGGTGCACAGCCTCGTCCTCACGAGACTCCATTGCAGGTTAGTAATGAGGGTGCCACCACGGTATGATCAAATTTTCTTTTTCACAATGCTTGGTTTATGCATTTTGGAAGGCATAGAAGAAAACAAGAAGGAAAGAGAAAGAAAATCCTTATATATATAAGTTTTATATATTATTATATTTTTAATATATTTTTCAATTATTTTTAATTTTAAAAAATAAATGTTAGTAGATATATATATATATATATATAATAATTACTGATATATACTTAAGTAATTGTATATTCACATATGTCTAATATATATCATTTTAATTTACAAAAATATATATTAGTAGAACATTTTACTATGACCATTGACATTTGTTTTGTGGTTTTTGGTCTTATATCAAGCCTTTCCATTATATTAAAAGTCACTAATATTAAATTTTGAATAAATACATAATAGACAATAGTCTTGAGCTTGATTTTCATGGTATATTAAAGTAAACATTGTATTTATTTTATAATATAAGTACAAAGTGTTATTTATATTACTTTTGATCTTAATTATATTCCAAGAAAGGAAGTTTTTTAAAATTTGATTTTAAATAGAATATTGATTCCTATTTACACATGTGATTAAATTCTTTCAATTTTTGAAGAAGTTTTACATCTTGAGTTATAAGATAATAAATTAAGGACTAAAATTAAACTTTAAATTTTATGAATATTAAAATCAAATTTTGAATTTTATGAGGACTGAAATCAAAGTTATGAATTTTTTGGAACTAAAACCAACCATTAAATTTTATAAGACTAAAATCAAACTTTAAAGTTTATAGGGATTAAAACCATATTTTGAAAATTTTCTAAGAACGAAAAAACACTGATGTCATATGGCAACCACGTGGCAGCCACATGGGTGTCATGTCACTCAAAATGTCCATGTGTATAATACTAACGTGACATCACCGTTAATTGCATTATTGATAGAGTTATTGACTGAGTCTAATGTTACATTTTTTAAAATGGAAGACCAAAAGTCGATAATTTTGAAAGGAGAAACTAAAAGCAAACATTTACATATTTATAGGGGCCAAAAAGATGTTTAACCCTAATCTTAATTGTCCAATTAAAATAAGACAATATGCATATCCTTATTTATAAATAATCTCTATTTATTTGTGTTAAATTCTTATTTATTTTCTAATATATAAGTTTTTTTCAGTAAAATTTTAAATTACATATTTATATATTTTAATTCTTATTTCTAATTTTGTTTTGTATATTTCAATAATGATAAAATAATCCTCATGTGCAAAGTTTTTTAAATAATTACTATTGATAAAGAATTACATTTTATGTTTCAAATTCTTATTTGATATTTTTTAAATATATTTATTCATTTATTTCAAGAAATTAAAATTGTAATATTAAATTATAAGCATTAAAATCGTGATACGTTTATTTTAGAGATATGAAAATCATGATATTAAATCATGAAATTAAAATCATAAGTCTAAATAATATAATTAGACCCAAATCATGATATTAAAATTATGTTGTAACAAATTGATAGAATCTCTCCATCTTTCTTGTCACTATGATATTAAATTGCATTTTTTACAATAAAAATAAATATCTTCCTCTGATATTTGAACTTAAATAATTAAAAATTGTAAATATAAATTAAAAGTTAAAATTTAAAATCATTTATGTTTAACACATGAAATTTAATCAATAAATTAATTATAATAAAAATAAATATTATTTTTAAAAGAAAGATTGAATGTTTTAATTATGAATATTGCTAATTGGAATTACAGTCATTCTCAAATGAAAAATGCTATTTCGTATGATTTTTTTCGTCAAATTTACACAAAGTGGGATTTTTCTCATAATCTATTTTATATATTTTTATTTTTTAAAATTAATATTTATTTTTAAAATAGGTGTCAATTCACGTTTGTGGTTCATACATTTCATGCATATGATTTTTGTACTGAATAGTAGTGTTGTTCTCAAATCAACATGCATAATTAAATTTAACTAATTAATAGTCACAGAATATGTTATAGCTACTCCCTCCGAACTCAAATATAAGCAATTTTGATATATGATGGTCTAAAATATAAGCAAATTTAACTAATTTTACCCTATTTAATGATATTATCTCCAAAATATCCTTCATTTAATTGAAATTCTATTTCTAATAACCCATTTTTATTCATGATATATGAAGTGAAATTTAGAAAAAAAATTCATTTTTAATTGAGATTAATGAAATTAAATGATGTTAACTAACTTTCTTAGTTAGCGTGAAATTAGTTATTTTTGCTTATATATGAATCCACACACACACAAATTTGTACTAAAGATTTAGATTTAGTGTCATTTGCAAATCAACATGCATAATTTGATTACTTTAATTGAATATATAATGATAATGATATTTTTAGTATGATTTTCAAGTTAATTTAAATTAAATATGTTGGTAAAACATTTATTGTGAACTACATGATTTATAGTATTAACAATAACTTGATAAAGGTCAAAATTTGATGTGATAATTATAGAATATTAAAATTTAAATTATTGAGAAAAACAATAATAAATAAAATTATTTCATATTAAAAAGCTCCTAATTTTATGTTAGAATGTGGCATTATTCACAATAGTAGATTTATATTTGTTTAAAGGCACTAAATATTTGTTATAAAAAAATTAGATAATTTACTTATGATTTATTAATTATTTTAAGTTTATTAATTTATTACTTTATTTGTGTAAGTTTTATATTTTTAGTATGTTCTATGAATAAATTAATTTAATTTTAAGTATCAATTTAAATACATTTATAAGTACAAAATTATATGGTTATATCTCAGTTTTTTTAATACATAGAAAAATAAAAATAATATATATATATATATATATATATATATATATATATATAATATTTGAATAATTTAGTCATAATTTAATTTATTATTAATGTTATTTTAAAATTTTTGTAGCATTTAAGGTGATTTAGATTTAAATTTGAATTTGAATTATAATAAAATTGATAAAATGTTAATTTAAAAATTAGGATGATTTGCTTATGAATAGATCAAAACTTCTTTTATAATTTATATAGATAATAATAATAGATCAAAATTCATTTAAGATTCAATGATTGATCAAAATCACACAAAAAAGCATGATAATCACATCTTTTTTTACAAACATGATAACAATACAATATCTCGTATTACAATTTGTAGAACAATCCATTTTTTATGTGCTATAAAATATCATAATTTAATGATTGTATTAAGAGTAATTAATCAATAAATTAAAAAATATTTTATTATATATTATAAATGCTTTAATTATCATTATAAAAAATGTTAACATAATTATCATAATTATTGTGGTTGTAAATAACATTCAATAAAATTTGAAGAATTAATTTTTTTGTTATATAAAATCAAAATCAATCTATGATTTAATTATTTAATTGATGAATTTAAGTAGAATATATAATAGATTATAAACACCTTAATTGTAAATGCCTTAATTATAATCATCGTAATTATTATAATGAAATAAAATAATGTCTAATGTATTTATATGAATAAAAAAAACAAAAAAAAAATCTGTAGAATTTAGGTGGGAAAAAAATGAATGTGGTGTTGCCACGTGGGCTATTTCCATGTTATAAAATCTTCTTTTATAATATATAATATATTAGAATAATTATATTGAACGAAAGTGTTTTTAGCTGTCATTCTTTAACGAGAGCGTTTTTAGGAAATTTTCTTAACCTCTTATCTTTTTTAATTTATTATTTTCAAAATCTTTAGTTTTAACTTGAATTAAAAAAATTATCAATAATTTAAAATAATATTGTATCACAATATAAAATATTTATCATAAATCTAAAATATAATTTATATGTTTTAAAATATTTATTTATTACAAATTTTAATTATAATATAATTTATATATTTAGAAGTATTTATTTGTTATAAATTTTAATTATATAAAATAAACATTTATTTTGTGCAATGCACATAGTAAAATACTAGTAATACTTATAACATTTAAAGTGTAGAAGAAAAAATAAAAGTTGTTATGATTAAGGTATTTATTACTTTTTTTAGAAAAAAAATAGTAGTTAAGATATTATTCAAATTTGTTTTAGCTATATCAAAATTATTGTTTAGGTGAAACGTTAAGAAATTAAAAATTTTCCATAATGAATATTAGAATTTAATTAGAATATAGACAATGTAAAAATTTTGTGTGCAATCATAAATTGTGATGAAGGATAAAATTATTAACTTTTATGATTATGTTAAATGTCATATTTAAAGGGCTTTCTAATTAAGTGAAAGTGTACAAGTATTTACACAATAATATATGAAAATTAGGTTATTCCTTTATTTTTAAGATTTTTCTAATTTTATAATTTAATTATCCTGATGAATATTTTATGAATCTGCCTTGACAGCTGGCATGGAAGAAACCTGAGATTGGTTGGGTGAAACTAAATGTGGATGGTTCACACGACCCTAATAAAAGTTTCTCTACTGGTTGTGGTAGGGTTCTAAGGGACGCATTAGGAAAGTGGCTATGTGGTTTTGCTCAAAAACTGGACCCCATCACTTATAACAAACCAGACAAGACAGAGTTACAAGCCATTCTCACAGGCCTAGAGGTGGCTAGGGAGATGAATTATATTAAGAAACTAGTTGTGCAGTCAGACAATGAGTCTGTGGTGAACACGGTGAAGAATCAGATTAAGCGCAAGGAAAATGGTGCTGTCATTGAAGAAATATTGAAGCTTTTTCATCTTGATGACTGGAAAGTGGAGTTGGCTTTCATTTCTAACAAGGCAAATCGTGTTACTGATAGACTGGCCAACAATGCTCGTAGACTGCCTTCTTATGATCTTTGCAAGTACCGTGATCCTCCGGCTAACTGTTTCCAGTTACTCAAGGATGATCTTTCGTCATCAAACCAACATAGTAATCGATCCAAACTCATTTGCGGCAACAAAATGACTGACAGCAACGACAGTAGCAGAAGTAAGGGCTCTAAGTTTCTGAAGGTGGCTAGCATAGTTACCGCAACAGCAGCTGCAGCAGCCGCTGTAGCTGGCGGTTTATATTTCCTTCTTTCATCCTCTGCCTCTGCTGACTCTGAGCTAGAAGTGCCTTTTGGTGCACAACGTAAGCTCCGAGAAGGTGACAATGATGGCCCTTGGTCACGTCGTCGCGTGAGTCCAGTGCAAGTTAATAATGAGGAAGCCTTGGTATGATTAAATTTTCTTTTTCATACTGCTTGGTTTATACATGTTGGAAGCCACATAGAAAAGTAAGAAGAGCCAAAGAAAATAATTATTAACACTTGGAGAGTGGTAAAAAAAAGGAATTTAAATTTTATATATTGTTAGATTTTTATCCTGTTAGTTATGATTTTTAATATAGTTATTATAAAAAATAATAAATTGATCATATATGAACTAACAAATGATTGATTTGAATAGTGATGGGTTCATATCCCTTAAGTAAGTGGTCATGAATTCAAATATTAACTCTTGTATGAGGAGAAAACTTGGTTAGGATGAGGTAACATATCTTTAAGTGCCTTCAAAGATTTCTGAAAAGAGATTAGTCTATGTGAATAACCAGAGATATTCTTTACAATCACATGTACATCCCAAAAAAAAATTATCATATGTGATAATTTATAATTGAATGAAAATATAATTTTTTTATATTATTAGTATATTTTAATTAAATTAAAAAAATAAAAGTTGCTATAATCAAGGTATTTAATTATCAAACTTTTCTTTTAAAATTTTTAGTAGTTAAGATATATGGTTGGTTATTTAATTAACTATATCAAAATTATTGTTTAGGTAACACATTAAATAAATTATAAAATTTCCTTAAATTATTATATCTATACTTTTAAAATTTTTACTAATGTTGATAATCTAATTATCCTCATGAATATTTTCTAAATTTGGCTCGGAAGGTGAGATGGAAGAAACCTGAGATTGGTTGGGTGAAACTAAATATGGATGGTTCGCGCAATCATGAAGGACCCTCTGCGGGTTGTGGTGGGGTTCTGAGGGACGCATGAAGGATGTGGCTCCTTGGCTTTGCTCAAAAAGTGGACCCCACTTATGAAGCCCACCAAACCGAGTTACAAGCCATTCTGACAGGCCTAGAGTTGGCTTTTGAGATGAATGTTAAGAAACTGGTTGTGGAGTCAGATAGTGATTCAGTGGTGAGAATGGTGGAGCATGGGCTTGGATTCAAGTATCAACATCCTGGGTATGATGTCGTTCAACGCATAAGGGAGCTTCGTCTTGATGCTAAGTGGCAAGTGAGGTTGGTTTCTGTTCCTAGGACGGCTAATCGAGTTGCTAATAAACTAGCCAATGATGCCCGTAAGTTGTTTTCTGATGATTTGCACAAGTACCTTTCTCCCCCGAATAACTGTACCCAGTTATTCTTGGATGATAAGGGGCAGATTTCTGCGAGCTTTTAGTCCTTTTGTTACAAGAATAAGAAAAGCATGACATGGATTTTGAAAGAACCCAATGAGCTACTGAATTTCGTAATTGTGGAAAGTCAAGTGTCGTAATTTGGGCGGGGTAAGGAAACTAAAGGCATTGTTTTTTCAACTAGTTTTATGTGTTTATTGGGTTGTCTTTTGGGAACTATGTGTATGAGTTTGGTTTCATGTTGTATCTTAACGAAGTTTCTATCTATTTTTTCTTCGTTGTTAATATCATGTGTACTAGTACTATCCTTTCTACAACTATCTTGAATGTACAAGTTAACTTGTTACTAGTGTAATGAAATATTGTTGTATAACTTGCTTGGTGAGTTTAAGGTTCTACCATTCTAATAAATCGGGTGTTGAAGAGATAATTTGAAAAAAAGAAAAAAGAAAACTAAAATTTGCATCATGCAAGTAATTTTGAAAAGATGTAGGTAAAAAAAGCCATTCCAAGGGAACTGAAACAAGACTTCTATGCTCACTAATGGGGAGTAGTTTTTCTAGATTTTAGTTGTGTTAGGCTAACATCAAGAACCAAGCAACTATTTTTTCTAACACTAGCGTAAAAACCCTTGCAATGCATGGGACATTAGAGTCATATTGATACAAACAGGAAATAATATTGTAAGAAGCAAAATAGTAATGTTTTCACGTGAAGAAAATGGAAAAAAAAATAAGTTTAAAAATACAGTCCTTAATTGGTTATCTTATTTACCATATATATTTGGAAGAGAGTAAAACAAATTACAAATTAAATTATAAATTCTTAAACATCAATATAGAAAGTTCATAGCTACAAAAAAATAGCAATGAAAAACAAAAGATATTATAAAACCAAAAGAAGCTCAAGGAACAAAACAGTAAGGTTATTATTGATGACAATCTTTAGACATTGTGAAAGACTTCTCGATATACAACATTTGTGGTTGATGTACATACTTTTTGATCATTATCTAAGATCAAAGTCTTGAGACCTAGGAATGGTTTAACTCTAACATATTGGACAATTACAACAACATTGTTAGTACCTTCTCTAGCGAGGAAAGAGTTAAACTCCTCAATATAGTTTTTGAAGAATGTGCACTTAAAGCGTATATTACAATAAGGATACAAAACAATAATTAAAAAAAAATACTATGAAGTAACTGCTTTAAAATTGTGAAATATTACATTATTATCAATATGCACATTGAATTACTACCCTTCAGAGTCAAGTTGAATTTCTTTCATCTTTGTTTTGTCACCATTTGTCACAACCTCAATTTCAGGCCCATGTGAGATGAGTATGCCTATGACATCTACAAATATGAAATAGTTTATTAGGTTATGGAAAATTTCAAAGTTATTATTATAATTATAACAAAATAATAATAATGAAGCACTCACCAACCAAATAATTGATGTCATAGTCAATACAAAGAACCTTAGAGATCGGGGTAATTGTCAACAAATTATTAGGAACAACATTATCAACAAGCAACTTTAGTTTTATAGCTATTTGAAAGTTGAGCTTATATGAATGTCAAATCATTCTATAAGGACCCTTATTATTGACTACACTAAAACTGAACATGAAATAAACAGGGTCCTCTTTAACTAGTAGTTGGAACCTATATATTAAAGTATTCCTAACGGTTGCATGGATGCGGTCTCTTTATAGAAGAAAACAAACGTCAAGAACAATATGCGATCTCTCTATAGAAGAAAACAAATGTCAAGAACAATAATATATGTAATTAGAAATTTTATTATAATTGTATTGTATCATATCATAGTAGGCTTTGCATTATGAACTTACATTTTGGTCCATGAGGACCATCTAAATAGAATGTATCAACTTTTCATTGTTTTTGTTGATAACATGCCAAAGTTTGACAACTTTGACAATTAGGCATCATGTCTCTCTAGATGTATTCACATATGAGAAAAAGTCACATTTAGGTGCCATTGATGTTGAGGTTATGAAGACTGAGATCGAAACAAAACCACAAAGAAAGGAAGATCAGTGTGTTTCTCAATACCATCAGGTTAAACACAAAGCAAATGAAATTTTATATTATTTAAATAGAACTACAGAAGAGTTTAAGAGTTACAATCGATGGATAGGATGTTAATTTCAAGTGAAATTAAAGAAAAAATTAATCTATTTTAATTTAATTTAATTTGAATTATAAATTTCTATTTAGTCCATCAAAATGCTATTAATTTTTTTTGTAAATAAATTTCATACTAAATTAGATTCTATATTTAATTTCATTATGATTATTCCCATTTTAAATTGAATTAGTTACAAAAATGAATTTCATACTAAAATTGTTCACTAAAATGCTATTAATTCATATTAATTAGCCATATTAATTGTTCATATTAAATTATTAATTATTAATCCATAATAATATAGAATTCTTGTCCATATTAAATTATTTCTGTAAATAAAATCTATAGTAATGATCCATTTGAAATTTGAAGTTAAGCATCATTTAAATATTTAAAGGAAATTTACATTTTAAATTGAAATAGCTACAAAAATAAATTTCACATTAAATTATTTCAATAAATAAATGTCATATTAAATTATTTTTGTAAATACTTGTATATTTTAAATTAATCATTTAGTATAAATTTATTACTTATGTGTTCCAGAACATAAAAAAAATATTGCTTTTGTATATATTAAAAAAAAATATTTACCTCTTGTAATAAACAAATATTAAATAAATATACTATTTATAATTTAAGCAATAATTTGTTCCATATCATAAAAAATATATAAAATTATTATAATAAAAAATATTATAATAGAATTTAACTTTTCAAATATTGATTATTATAATAATTTAAATTTATTTAACATTTGACAATGCATCATGATATCATATTGATTAATTAAAAAATTTTGTCAAAATTTATTTTTCTATATAGAAATTAGAAATACCTCTTATTTTAGAACTTTTATCTTCTATCATTAAGTCAGATATATCAAATCTGGTATGTACATATCCCATGGCATGGGATCAACACTTGGTGTATATAAGAAATGATACAGAATGTTATTAATTCATTTTAATTGTCCATATTAAAATATTAATTCATAATAATATTGAATTTTTGTCACATAAAATTATTTTAATAAATAAAATTTATATTAATTGTTCATTTGAAATTTAAAATTAAGCATCATTTAAATTTTTAATAAAAATATCCATTTTAAACTAAGCATCATTTTAAATTATCACAAAGTAGAAAATATCATAAGATTCTACTATTTATCTCACATCTTATATATTAATGTACTCTCTCATTAGTATTATTACACTTTATAATGAAAATTTCAATTTTAATATGAATTAGCTACAAAAATAATATGGAATAAGCAAAAAATTGCCTAATTTAATTTTTTAATGGAAATATCCATTTTAAATTAATCATTATTTTAAATATTCTAAATTAAATTATTAATTCATAATAATATGGAATTTTTGACCATATTAAATCATTTTCGTAAATAAAATCTATATTAATTGTCTATTTAATATTTGAAACTAATCATCATTTAAGCCATTAATGGAAATTTCCATTTTAAATTGAAGTAGCTACAAAAATAAATTCCTCATTAAATTATTTCCATAAATAAATGTCATTAAATTATTTTCATAAATACTTGTTCATTTTAAATTAATCGTTCAGTATAAATTTATTCCTTATATGTGTTCTAGAACATAAAATATATATTGCTTATGTATAATGTGGAAGTTTTGTTCATATTAAATTATTTCAGTAAATAAAATCTATATTAATTATCCATTTAAAATTTGAAATTAAGCATCATTTTAAAAATGAAAACTCATCCGAAAATAAAAATTAATTGGAAAATTCAATATATTTAGTACTTCCTTATATTTCTATTTGGTTTGATTTAATAAATTTTTAACTTTTATATGTATTTTTTTTTGTATATTGCATTTGATTTAGTGTTTACTTTTTTTTCTTTTTATATTGCATTTGATTTAGTGTTTCCTTTTTTGGAAGGTTAGCGTTTTCTTTTATTTCTATTTGATTTAATAATTTTTAAACTTTCCATGAATTTTGCATTTCAATAATTATTTTAAAAGAACTGTGGGGATAATTCAATTTTTATTTCTATTTTCAATTTGAAAGGGATAATTCAAATAACATGTTGAGTTTAATGGAGATAATAATTCAATAATTATTTAAAAATGAAAACTCATCCAAAAATAAAAATTAATCGAAAAATTTAATATATTTAGTGTTTCTTTTTATTTCTATTTTGATTTGATTTAATAATTTTTTAGCTTTTATATATATTTTAAGTTAGTCATATATCAAGTTTATTTTAAATTGTATCCTTAAAATAATTGATTTATATTTATAGCATTGTTGTGCAATTAGATATCAAGTTTCTCTAAAGCAACTCTTTTATAACTTTTGCATCCAATGTACTTTTAGAGGTGACCGAACAGATTTCTAAAAATGCTATTAGATGATTGGAAAAATGAAGTACTCAAAAATCATTGCCTTTTAATATTTTCTAAATGGGAGGTATTTATTGTACAGGTTGTCGATCGGCAGTGAAGTTTTTTTTTTTTTTTTTTTGAATTAGGCTTTATTTGTGGCTTGTGTACCTATATCTCAGATAAAAGAATGCTAGCAACACTCTATCTAATACTTTTTTATTAACATTCTTTCTACTATTGTTTGAAATTTATTGGAAATAACAAATTGTGGTGAGTCTCACTTCTAAATCAGGAGAGTGACTCGTTAAATGAAAAGTTAGACTTATCAAAATTTGTAATTTTCAATAAATTATAGTCAATAGTAGAGAAAATGTTAAAAAAGAATTTTGCTAGCATTGCTCATCCAACATATATATATTTATTCGATTTTTCTATCCTGTGCAAATTTGCACAGGTTAAGCATCATTAATTATCCACTTTCAATCAATTTTACCTAACTAATTAATTATGATTTTTTGAAAAACACAATTATTTCTCTCTCATATTTAATTTATGGACTCACCTCTTCATAATCTCTCTCTTCCCACAAACATTCATAACCACTCCATTAATTTTAGAGTAATTGTTTTCCATTAATTTAAGCTATATATGCATCTCTCGTGATGATAAAGTCCAAAGATACCCGAGGCTACAAAAGACTCTTGCTCTGCAACAAACCGCAACGTAAGTGTAGGTGTAAGTAGCATAAGTTACACAACTAGTTAATACTCCCTCCGTCTTTTTATCATATAAACTAACTTTAGTTTCTTGTCTTAAAGTTCTTTTCTTATCTGTTTTAATTTTTAAAATAAAAGGTAGATGCTAACAAGTAAAGAGTTAGGCTATATCTTCTTATCTTTGGAAGTAAAATATTTATCAAAATATATCAATAAAAGTAAATATATTTTTTTATATTAATATTTACTTATTAAAATAATTAAAATATTTAATAAAATATATTAAATATTTTTAAATCAGTAAACACTAACACTAAGATGAGAATGAGAATCCTATGCATTTTTTTTCTTTTTGTAAATTGTATAGAGATTCAGACCCATAAAATATTTGTTGCAGGGCAAGCAATTTTTTTCTATCTACGGCTTTCTATTGCCGAAGAGAAAAATTAAAGAACTACGATACTTCTTTATGTCCTGCTGCAAGGAAAATTAAACTTTGGTTAACATAGCTTTATTGCAGCGAGAGTGTTTAACTTTTGTTGCAGGGAAAGGGAGAGTCTTCATGGGCAGTATAGTAAGGAGAGGCAGTAAAATAAACACATTAAGTTATGATTTTTTGGTGGAAAGAGAGAGATTATAAAGAGATGAGTCCATAAAATAAATATGAGAGAGGGATAATTGTGTTTTTTCAAAAATCATAATTAATTAAGTAGTTAAGATTGGTTGACAGTAGATAATTAATGATGCTTAACCTATGCAAATTTGTACAGGATAGAAAAATCGTTAATAATTTTCTTTGTTATGGGGATCGTAAAAGTGGGAAGAGGAATAAAAGACGCCAGAGATTAGGAACTTAGGAAGTCCAAAGTTTCCTTTGTTTTATCAATTTTAATTTACAATTATGATTTTCGGGAATACTATGGGATTAAAGAAATTGGCTCCTCAGGATGTGATCGATGTAAAGGGAAATTTGATTAGACAGAATAGAAAGAATGATTCTAACTTTGTTTTGTTTTTTTTTCTTACTAGTATTTACATCCCGTGCACTGCACGGGATTAATTAATGTAAAAAATAACATTTGATTTTTTTGATTATTTTAATATCATACAATTTTAGAAATGCTACAATAAAAAATTGATCAAAGAAAGGAAGAATATTTAAATAATATAACGTAGCAGAAATCCTACCCCCATAATGTAGGGTCTTTTTGTCTTTGTTTTTAAAATATAAAAAAATTTAACTTGATATTAAATAAAGTTAAATTTTAAAATATTATTTTAAATTAAAATAAGTTACATATTTTAATGAAAATAATAATATTATATAAAATTATCTCAGTTTTAAATCTAGATAATAATATTTTAGATTTAAGTCAATCAGACTTTATTAAGTAAATTCTTTTTTAAATAAGTAAATAACAACATTCAAATAGTAATTATAATTAACATTAATTATCGATGTGGATTTTCGTTTTGCTTTGGCTATGAAAAGTTTATTATCCTCTCAACCGAAAAATTTTACGTTTCCTTTTGTGAGTCATCTATATAATATTATGACAAAATGTTTTTCTTTTGTCCAAAAAAAGATAATAATTTGTGGTTAGTTTTTAATTCATTATCTATTAAATATAGATATAGATTAGTCATTTACAAATAAATATTAAGAACATCTAATTATAATCTAAAAACTAAAAATAATGACACTAATTCTTCCACTAACTTTTATTTTATATATATATATATATATATATATATAATTATCTGTATTTAAATTTCTTTTGATGAGTTCTATATTTAAAAATATAAAATATATAGAACAATATTGTTCAATTTATACTAACATGGTGTAGTATAATTGACATATAATCATGCTCTTAAATCATTAGTCAAGGGTTTGTTGTGTATAAAAGAATATCTATTAGAAGAAATCAACACCTTAAATAGATCTATGTACTTCAAGGAATTAGTCTCTGACATTCGACCGAAAAATATTTGAATAACCAAAAAATTGATGAATTTTATTAAATAGAGTACCAATTTTTTTTTTTATTAAACCAAAATGTCTTCTTAAAATATGGAATGGACATTACCTTGCGTTATTGCCGGTGGTAATTATAGATCACCTTCAATTGATGAATTACGTGATAATTTTCAAATTTTTTGTTACATTTTTGAATTAATTTATAAATTTTAAAATATAATATAAACATGATCCTTTTTTAAAAAAAATTTAACTCTATCTACAATTCTTAATGGGCTCCAGGTTTTATTTATTAACTTTGCAAAATTATCAATTAAATTCTTAGTTTTCTAATTTATAATTCAACTTAATAGTTTCTTTAGTTGTAAAGTAATTGTAAAGTTGTTCATTATATATATATATATATATATATATATATATATATATATATATATATATATATAATGAACAACTTCTCTTAACCTGTTTCTTAGGATTATGAACCGTGCAGCTTTCATATTTTAAAAATATAAAATTAAGATGTATTTGATTTACTATTACATCTTCACACCATTGCAACATAGTAAGTAATATAATAAATCATAATTTCAATTGCCAGTGCATTAGAACCAAAATCATGTAAGTTATCATAATGGAATCACTTTATATTTATTTACCCTTTTAACAACTATAACAAACGTGGTGTGTATAGCAAATAAAAAAATCTAATTCTAAATGAATTTAATGGTTATGTACTGACAGTGTAAAGTAGTTTTACACTGACATCAAATCATAAACCATTATTTGTTGTGAGTTTGTTGACTTTTATAATAAATACTTTAAAAGTCATATTAATGATAATTTCTGATTAGTTAACAGTATAAAACTTTTTACATTAACAGTGCATAACTATTAAACTCATTCTAAATTAGATAATTTTTTATATACATTGCAATACAATTGGTGTTTAGAGCATCATGCGTCGTCCGAGGACTTAAAGCATTCCTCTGCTTTTGCTTTAGATGCCTTGCTTCGTGATTCGTCTTCTGTTCTTCAGTTCTGGTTTTTGTTTCATTTTTATACCAGAAAAAAAAACAATTCGGCTCTTATTTTTGGTATACAGAGTTTCTACAATGAATAAAAAAGCAACCGAGGATAAAGGTGCCCCAGGCCAAGTGCAGGTGTCTTTTATAACAGTATATATGGTGAGGATATGGATAATAAAGCGATTATAATCACTGGAACATCTTCAGGCATAGGAGAGGCAAGTTCTCTTTATTTTTCTCATTGTCTAATCATTTTTCACCTATTCATGTTCCTTGAACTTTACCTTCTAAAAAACCCAAAATCAACTTTAAAACCCTCAAAATCAAGTTAGGTACAAATGATCATTTCTACTTAATCAAGCAAAATAAAAGTATATCAAATACATTAACTTATTTAAATTGTGTAAATCCCCATGGTTTTCACATCTTCGTATCATTCTTTATGTAGATGGGTAACGGTCTGATATCAAGCAGCAATATGAAGATGTAGAACTCAAAGCTGTCATCTTCTTAATTTGGAGCTTTAGTCAATGCCAAATATGATGTCCAAAGGTTAAAGCATATTCTTCTGAGAAAAAACACAAACAGAGAATGTTGTGAATGTATTGAAGCAAAAAGTGTGTCCACCTCATATTTCAGTTTAGAATAAATATCACTGCTAACTTTTCTCAATAAAATCTGCTGCCTTTTGCTAGAACTTCCCAATGGTAATATGTTAAAACCTAACGGCTGAAGCAAAAAAACGATAAGCCACTGTAACCTTAAATATCACGACCCAATTCAGACCAACGCATGTAACCCTCTCAATCCAGATAAAATATTATTATTCACAATGAAGAGGGGCATAATAAAAAATTCAAGTAGTGTAAAAGGCACGAGAAATTGACACCTGATACCTAAAAATGCTTCAAATATTATAAAGATAGATTATAGATACCAGTACCACATCTAAAATCCTCCACCAGCAAGGTCGAAGTCAAATAAACGGATTCTAAATTATCATTCTAAGATGGCCACTCAGTAAGTTGTACCAGAGCTTGGGAAATAGCATAGATATGTTATTGCTCTTTGGTCTACACAGAAATAGTGAATCGAAAGACAAGCATTGCGAAATTATATTGATGATATACACAGATATTTAGAGAAACAGATTAATAGATAACATTACCTATTCCTATACAATTTAAAAATTGAATTTAAGAATATTAGTCAGTTAAATTGACTTTATGAATATTAGTCAATAAAATTTAATTTAATTGCAAGAGATTTGATTCTTCATAGGGAAAAAAGTAAACAGCAAGAATAAAACACAAAATCAACCTTCAGACCTTGGTTACTGGCAGCAAGATATCACTAAATAGCTCACTAAAAGAAATGTCATACTTTGGTTACTTACAATCATAAACCTTTCCTCAATAATAGCATCTTCATACTCAAACTTTCTCTTCTCAACGATAGCATCCTCAACCCTCCCCAATCCCCATCTGAAACATTTAATAATCCAATATAATCTTAATTAGGGCATTGCTCATTGAAGTTATTAGAATTTAAAGATTTGCAATTGAAATCAACTTTGCTATCTTACAAAATCTAATTTGAATTTGAAAATGAATAGAAAACAAAAACCAACACATAAAAGAAAAGAAAACATCAAAAGATCATTAAAACACCAACATTCGATCAAGAATAGAATAAACCTATCTTACAACACAATCTTAGATGAAGTACCTGTAGTTGGAAAAGAACAAAAATGTTAATACGATCAAATTTAAACATTCCAAAAACAAAATAACAAAAACTCAAAATGATGCAAATTTAATGCTCCTCAATTTAATTGTTAAAGTGTGGTCACATTCCTTACCTTGTGTTGTTAAGAAAACAAAAAAGAAAAAGAAAACACTATCAGCTTCACAGCTTGTAGCCAATTAGTTATGTCTTTTAATCCACAATGACATAGTTGAAGCCATAAAAAAAAATGCAAAACACACACATTCAAAGAGAATCAAAACTCACCATGATAACATTGAATTGTTGGCCAATCTAGGAATATCCTCAACCGACACCCATTGAAACCTCCTCGATCCAATCTCATCTAAATACATAATATAAAACGTCCAAGTACAACCACACTATAAGTCATGAGCTTAATGTCTCAAGGAGAGAGTAAAAAGGGGGAAAAGTAGGAAAGACAAAGAGCAACTTATCTCATCATGGCGGCTGGCGATGACAAACCAGCAACCAACGCCTGAAACATTGGGTTTTGACTTGGAAGATACCGGGGTTCGGTCATGGTGGGATTTTCCAAAAATTTCTTAAGGGAAAAGTAGATGGGAAGGGGGCAAATGATTTAATCAGTTTAGTTTTTCAAATCACAACCTAGAAAGGTCTAAAACAGTGTCGGCGCCATAGAAGGGAAGGGGAGAAAATGAGAGGTTTTGAGACACCAAACAAGAAGAGAGAGAAAAAAATATAAAAAATGAGTTTTGTTTTAGGGTTTTCAGAATAAATTATAGTTATAGATATATTTCTTTTAGTTATATATTTTTTAAAAGAGAAAATGTTAAATGAGTATTCTAGGTTGTAGACCGAACTAAATATGAAGGGAAGAAGGGTTATGTTTTTTGAATATTATATTATTATTTATACTTGTTCTGGTCTAGTCTAATCAATAATGAAAGCCAATTTTGGCGACTATCTCAAAGCATTCAAAATTGTCTGTTTTGTCCCATCTCTTACCTGTCTAGGGGCGGGGTTGTATTCTTCTCTATCCTAGCAGTTCTCTCCCCGTATTTTTTGGAAAACCGATGCTAACACAATTAAAATTGTTCGTTATTCCCCCTGCATAGTTGTAACTAGTCATGGTCGATAACCGAATAATCACAGGGGGTACTCGGTCTGTAACCAAGTTAGTTGTTGGTCCAATCTTCAAATCACAATTGTATACACGTGTCAAATAAAGACCAGGTTGGATCTCGACCTATAAGAGTACACAGCCTTCCAGCCTAGATAGCAAAGAGGCTTATGATAATACGAACTTGGATCCTGGCCTATAAGGGTACGCATATCTCCAGCCTCAAGCTTAAAGAGTGAAAAGGCTTATGGTGTTATGAACTCGAATTCCGACCTATAAAGGTACACAACGCTCCAACCTCAAGCTTAGAGCGAAAAGGCTAATGGAAAATTGTTCCTTAAATACTGAAATAAAAATTGTCATTTTATCTTTAATCAAATTTCAATTTTATGGGTGATATGACATTTGGTATTTTGACGAGTGATGTGAATGACACGACGATTCCTTTCCCCCATGTGCATTTAATAAGCGTGACCCTTGTGTTGTTTCTTATAAGTTGAAACACCGCCAATGACACGTGGCTTCTACCCATTTGCAAGTTTTCTTACACTTTGGTTGTGTTGTTTAGGCACATTGTTTTAGGCATGCCCCTTTGGTGCTTGTGTTGGTGAAATGACACGTCTATTGATGCCCTATAAAGAAGGACTTGGGTGCCAACACTTGGCACAATTTCACTTCTTCTATTCTTAGGCCCTATTTGGTTGCAAAGAAATTGGGGAGAGAAAAAGAGAAAAGAAGAGAAGAGAGTGGAATATAACATTTTCTCCTTGTTAGGTTTAGTGGAAAGGGAGGGTTTTTTTACAAAAAGCACGTGCGCCCTACATGAAAAAATTTTGTCACTGAAACGGGAAGATTGTAGTGGAAATCCTACACCAACATGGGCTCTTCCATCTGATTGCAAAGTAGAAAATTGGTTTGGCTGAATACCAAACCGATTTTTGCTTCCTCAAAGGTTAATACAACCCCCCCTACACCCCCATTAATAATAATAATAATAATAATAATATAATAATAATAATAAATAAAATATTAATAAAAAATATTATTATTATAATAATAATGAATAATAATAATAGTTAAAATAAAAATAATCTTTAAAAATTAACTTTCCTTTTACACCCAGGTTTCTTTGTGCTGGCCAATTTAGAGAGCAAATCGATCCTAGAATTCTGCTCGCTTGGCACTTGGCTCAATGAAAAATTAAAGAACATAGTTGAAAAACTTTTTTAATTGTCCAAATATTTTTCCAACTGGGGGTCTTTTGTTTGGAAAGATTAGAATACTTGTCTAGTTATCAGTTGAGAATCACTCATTACTATCAAACTATCAACCCATATCTCCTCGGAAAACTTCATTCTCGCTAATAAGCATATATTCAGCTTGGTTATTACTTGCCTTATATTCGAAACACAAAGACTGCTCAATCAATACTCCATCAGGACCTTCCAAAATAATTCCAGTGCCGCTCCCTTTGAGATTAGAGGCCTTGTCCACTAACAAAATCCATGAGGAATAACTCCCTTATTCATTCGAGGGTGAAGTCAATTCCACCAAAAAATATGACAAGACTTGAGCTTTTATGGCACCTCGAGACTCATATCTCAAACCAAATTCTAACAATTCTACAGACCACTTCATCGTTCTCCCAACTAGATTGGGCTTATGAAGCACTTACTTTACTAGTTGATTAGTTTAGACTATAATCTGGTGACTCTGAAAATAATGCCAAGGTTTTCTTGTCGTGACTAATATGGCCAATGCCAATTGTTTTTATCTTTTGATATCTAACTTTTGCTCCTTAAAGTACCTAACAAACAAAATAAACAGGCTTCTGATAAGCCCTTTTCCTCCAATACAAGAATTGAACTAATAACTTTGTCCAATTGTTAGGGTCATTTTTGAAGATTGTCGAATTTAGTTGTCGAAAAGATATACATGAAAGCAAGCTACTTTTTTCGATAAAACATAGATTCTGTCGAAATACTCTATTCGACAAAAGAAGAGTTAGTATACAGAGAAAAGTTGCTCAAAAATGTCTTAATCAAAATCTGCAAGAATTCAAGTAAAAAATCCCTTATTCGAGAAGAAAGCTACATCATATTCAAGGAAGTATTCTAGTAATGTTTCGACAAAGATCCTGGACAAATCAGAAAGACGTACAAAGGAGATCATAATAACGTTAGAAGCAATTACCACTCAGACGGTTGCATACAGATATTAACGTATTATTTAAAAAGTTAACCGTAGACTGTATACGTGTCTTATTGTAGTGATTTTACCGTTGTGTAGAACATCTATAAATAGATGACCGCGTAGCCATTATTTCTTGGTTCTGACATTTCACACAAATCCTGTATACCACACACGCCACACAAAATGGCTACCAGTCCCAAGGAAAACGTGTATGTTCTGACCCATCTTTCATTTTAATGTATTACTTTTATTGCACTTCTTTTTCAATAACTCCTTTCTTTTAATGATTTCCTCTTTAGTCACTTTTATGATCTAGTTCTTCTTTACTTTTGTAACTTCCATTCAAGTAATTCGAAACATCTCGAAATCATATATTTACATGTATTATGAATGTATTCAACGCTAATTCAACTTATAATACAAAACTGTAATGAATTCGAGGATTACTAAGAAATATGGATGAATCATAACACATTAACAAAATCATTCTTAAATTGAAAGTTTAACTGCTAGTTCTAATAAAAGAATCCACATTATAAGTTTAGATTCTAAGTCCCACTTAAAAATCTTTATTTGTTGGTTAGAATCTTAGTGAGAAATTATCTATTGAGAATCGAAAACAACTTCGATCTCTCAAACAAATTTCCACCATCAACACCAATACAAAAAGATACAACACAAATGGAGAACTTGTTCTCAATTTTGTAAGAATTGACAATGTAGCCAAAAACTCCTTAAACTGTGAAAATGCTTTTTCACATTCCTCCGACCATGCAAACCGTTCATTCTTTCTAAGGCATTGAAAGAAGGGAAAAGCTTTATCCCCTGCTTTAGACAATAAACTCTACAGTGATATTATTTTACCTGTAAGATGTTGCACCTCCTTTACAGTGCTCGGACTATGCATTGAGATAATTGCAGAGCACTTATCTAGATTAGCTTCGATCCCCCAGTGTGTGAGCATGAAACCTAAAAACTTTCCCACTTGCACACTGAAAAAGCATTTCTCTATATTTAGCTTAAGTTGATATCTGTTAATAGTATCAAAAAGCTCTTGCAAATCCTTCACATGTGATCAAGCTTCTATCGGCATAACAACCATGTCATCCACATAAGCTTCCACATTCTTTCCTAACAATTTCCCCAAGATTTTATCCATCAAAAGTTGATACCTTGCACCAGCGTTCTTGTTAAGACAAAGGATGTTTATAAGACCCTCATTTTATTTTGATTATAACAAACAGTCTAAAGTTTGACAATCTGATTGCGCACTTTTGATATTTGTTTAACCCTCACAGACAATTCACAACGAGTATTGTTAGACCAAGTATGGTTCTCGAAGTCCTTACACAGTAAACAATCCTCGTCTTGAAGTTCACACCCTGTTTTTATATAAAAAGAAGACATCAACATACATTTCTCTGAAAAGATATAGCTTTTCGTAGGAGAGAAGGAACTATAGTACACTTGTCAGCAAATATGTCTACTACAACAAGATTTAGTACGAGAAAGGCAAGATAAGCAGACTAATTTATCTTATCAGTGTGATCGGTTGGTGAATAGCATTAAATGCAACATTTAATGCTCCAACGTATACTTTCTTCTTTACACGACAACAAACGAAGGATGTCTCTAAAAGCACTCACAACGGACATTTTCAGAACAACACTATAAACAGAAAAGAAGATCTATGATAAAGATACATAATTCTTGTCAAATTTTCTACTCTCATTCTCTTTTAGTACTTAATCTTTTTCTCCTGTTTGAAAAGAATTCTTTTAGGAAGGACACCTTAGATAAATCATTGTAAAATTCTTAAGCTTCAGAGTATATCCGTTTGATAAGATGCAAGCTTAGTGTGATATTTTACCATTTAACCATTTCTATGTGAAATTCGTGGAAACCTGAAGAGGCATTATATCAAAGAATACTTGGGTGTTTGCTTGGAAAGGCAAGTGAAATACTACTTGAGTTGAGCCTGAAGAGGCTTTGATAAAAGAACACTTGTAACTTAAGTTATAATGGGACTTGGTGGTGTACCAAGAACTGGATGTAGTCTTTGGGGTGAGACGAACCAGTATAAATTTTTGTGTTTCTCTCTTTTACAGCTTTTATTTGTTTTCATAAATCTCTTTTAAAAATATCTATCTTCTGTCTATCAGGCGATACATATCTTCGAAAAGGTTTTGCAATTTCTTTTACAACACAATTCAACCACCTTCTTATGTTGTTCCTGTGGTTTACAATTTGGTATCAGAGCTTAGCCTCTAAGAGTTGAGCACTTTAACAAGTGTTAGAGGACAAACATTTTTATGGCAAACCTTGAAGGACAATTCATCCCTAAAGGAGCCTCCCTGTCAAGGCCTCCATCCTTCAATAGAGAAGATTATGCCTACTGGAGAGATAGAATAAAGATGTACATCAAATCTACTTATTACAACATCTAGAGAATCATTACTCATGGAGATCTTATCATCACAAAACTGAAAGTGAATACAATCAAGACGATTTCAACATGTTCCAACAAAATGCTAAAGCAAGGTACATTATAACTTGTGCTTTATCTAAAACTGAATATAACAAATTTTGCAGCTATAAATTAGCAAAAGAAACGTGGGATGCTATTCACATAATGAGGGTACTGAAGATGTTCGTCTAAGAAGAGCTACAACTCTTCAAAGACACTATGAAATGTTTACCATGAAGGAAACATAAACCATCATTGAAATGTTTGGAAGATTTCAAACAATTCTCAATGGTCTTCAAAGTCTTGGTGTTGAGTTTACCAAAGCTCAAAATAATCTCAAGATTTTGGATAGCCTTCCTAAGGTATGGGAACCCAAAGCTACAGCTATAGCAGAAGCCAACGACATGAAAACACTGACTCTTGATGAGCTATTAGGAGCTCTTAGAGTTCATGAGATTCATCTCTTTAAGAGAGATCAGATCAAAAGCAACAACCACATAGCCTTGAAGACAGGTGAACCTAGTAGAGTATTAGAAGATAAGTTAAAGATTAAATCAAAGGACCAAGCCCTTAAAGCTTAGTCTAATGAATTAGAAAGTTTAGATGAAAGTTAAAGCTGTTGAACAGACAATGAAGTCTCCCTAATGACCAAAAAGTTCAAAAAAATGCTTAAAAAAAAGGAAGATTCAAGCATTCTTCCAAGCGAAAAGACAACAGATTGAAAAGACCCTCTCTAGAAGAAAGCAATGAAATTATTTGCTTTGAATGCAAGAAACCGGGACATATGAAGGTAGAATTTTTGAAATTGAAAAACAGATAGAACACAAAGAAAAAGAGCAAGAGAAAAAATCTTCTAGCAACAAGGGAAGACTTGGACAGCAGCAGTAGTAGTTTAGACAAAGAAAAAGGCAACATTTTCCTTATGGCAAATACAAATGAAACAATACCTGAGGTAAATACCACTCATGAGCGTAATTTAAACGCGTTTAATAGTTATGAATCTAAGTCTGATGATGATGAAGAGATTTCATATGATACTCTTCTTGCGAATTCTCACATGATCACTATTAAGTACAAAAAATACAAAGAAAAATACAACGAAACTATGCTAGAAAATGAAAAACTCAAGAAAGATCTGGAGAAATTGTATCAAGCTTCAGATCTGAATAAGATTATGCTTTTGTCTGAGGTCAGTAGAATAAAGAAGGAAGTCATCAGTCTTAAACAAGATCTAGCTAAATTTATAAATGGATCATTAATGTTGTAATTAATTTTAAAACACAGAAGAATTCCATCTGACAAATATGGCATAGGCTTTGAAAAAAAAAAAGATTCTAAACCATCGTCTTGTAACTTTATTCAACCTCTTGCAACTTTTGTGGTAAATCTAGATACTTATCCCTAAAGTGTCAACAAAAAAGAAAGCAAAGGTCAAATAAGACTATTAGGACTAACATAAAAGGACCCAAGAGTATTTGGGTACTAAAATCTCAAATTATTCTTGTTGTAGATATCCTTAATAGGAAGAAGGAAGGATTCGTTCTAGTACTTGGACAGTGGATGCTCAAGTCACATGATGGGAGAAAAGTCTATGTTCCTAGACCTGCAACCACATGAAGGAACTATTTCATTTGGATGGATAAAAAAGGAAAAATCATTGGTATAGGTAAAGTACATAAGCCACCTCTCCCCACTATTGATAATGTGCTGTGTGTTGAAGGTCTAAAATACAACCCGCTTAACATAAGTCAATTTTGTGATAATGGGTTTATCATCTCCTTCAACAAAGAATCTTGCATAGTCAGACAAAATAATCAGTTTATTCTTTTTACTGCTAAGAGGCATAACAATCTTTATAAGATTGGGCTTGAGGATTTAAACAAACAAAATGTAACTTGTTTAATGACCAAAGAAGATGAAAGATGAATTTGGCAAAAAAAAACTTAGGCACATCAATTTGAAACACATTTCAAAATTATATAAAAATGGTTTAGTAAAGGGATTGCCTGACATTTCTTAGAAAACTCATCTTCTTTGCAAAGCATGTCAGAAAGGGAAACAAGTTAAAACATCTTTTAAATCTAAAAATGTTGTTTCCACTTGTAGACCTTTGGAACTATTACATATGGATTTGTTTGGTCCCACAAAAACTCTTAGTCTTGGCAGCAAAAAGTATAGATTTGTTATTATAGACAACTATTCTAAATATACATTGGTTTACTTCCTAACTCAAACACGAGTCTTTTAATGTGTTTGAAATATTTTGTAAGCGTGTTCAAAATGAAAAAGGTTTTTGTATTACTGCCATTAAAAATGACCATGGAACTGAATTTGATAATTCTTAGTTCAAATTCTTTTATGAAAAGAATGGTATTTTTCACAACTTCTCTTCACCGAGAACACTTCAACAAAATGGGGTAATTGAACGAAAAAACAAAACTCTTCAAGAGATGGCTAGAACTATGCTCTGTGAAAGTCAATTCCTAAGTATTTTTGGGCAATAGCTGTAAACACATGTTATGTTCAAAACAAAATATTATTCAAACCATTAATAAACAAGACCCCTTATGAACTATAGAGAGGAAGAAGACCCAACATTTCATATTTTTATACATTTGGATGTGAATGTTATATTCTGAACAACAGAGACCTTCTTGGAAAGTTTGATTCCAAGGTTGATATAGGAATCTTCTTAGGATATTCTGATACATCAAAAGCATATAAAGTGTTTAACTCTAGATCTTCTGTTGTTGAAGAATCTATTCATGTTAAATTTAATGATATAATAACCCTTGATAGGAAACTATCAGATCTCGTAGATGATCTTGCAGATTTACAGATAGGATTGTCTGATCTTATGAGGACAAACGAAGCAAAGCCATCAGACGATGCTCTGCAACAACAACAGACTGATGATCAAACCAAGCAAGCTCACAAAGATTGGAAGTTTGTTACATATCATCCACAAGATCAAATCATTAGAGAATGAACAGAAGGAGTTAGGACAAGGTCAACTTTTAGGAATCAAGCATCATACGCTCTCATTTCAGAAATAAAGCCAAAAACTATAGAAGAAGCACTCACAGACGATGATTAGATTATAGCCATGGAAGCATAACTATATCAATTTACAAGAAATGATGTATGGACTCTTGTTCCTAAACCAAAGCATAAAAGCATCATTGGAACAAGATGGGTATTTCACAACAAGCTTGGTGAAAATGGAAAGGTAATAGGAAATAAAGCAAGGTTAGTAGCACAAGGTTATAATAAGCAAGAATGTATTAACTTTACTGAAACATTTGCTCCTGTAGCTAGACTAGAAGGTATTAGAATTATGCTTGCCTTTGCTACTCATAAAAATATTAAGCTTTTTCAAATGGATGTTAAAAGTGCCTTTTTAAAATGGATTTATTAAGGAAGAAGTCTATGTTAGACAACCTCCTGATTTTGAAGATCTAACTCTTACAAATCATGTGTTTAAACTTAAAAATGCTCTGTGTGGTCTTAAACAAGCACCTTGTGCTTGGTATGACAGACTAAGTAGTTTTTTAATTGCAAATGGTTTTATGATAGGCAAAGTTGACACAATCTTATTGAGAAAAGAATCTAACAAAGATTTCATTATAGTTTAAATATATGTAGATGATATAATTTTTGGAGCCACTAATGAATCTTTGTGCAAGGATTTTTCTAAGTTGATGCAAAGCGAACTTGAAATAAGCATGATGGGAGAGCTAAAGTTCTTTCTCGGCCTGCAAGTTAAACAAGAAAAAGAAGGTATATACATTCATCAACAAAAATATACCAAAGAACTACTCAAAAAGTATAAGAAAAATGAATCTAAGTCTATGAGTACACCTATGCATCCATCTATTGCTATGACAAAGAACGAATCAGGTAAACCTGTAGACCAGACTGTCTATAGAGTTATGATTGGTTCACTCCTCTATTTAACTACAAGTAGACCAAATATAGTGCACAGTGTTTGTCTATGTGCCAGATTTCAGTCTAATCCTAGAGAATCACATTTGAAAGCTGTAAAAAGGATTTTTAGATATTTAGTTGGTACCTCTAACCTAAGTCTGTTCTATGAGAAAAATAGAGATTTCAAGTTAGTAAGCTATTGTAATGCAGGCTATGCTAGTGACAAAATTGAAAAATAAAAGTATAAGTGGTGGATGTCACTTTATTATACCATGCCTTATATCCTGGACCAGCAAAAAGCAAAACTCAATTGCTCTATCAACTGCTGAAGCAGAATACATGTCAATTGCCAGTTGCTATTCACAGCTACTATGGGTACAATATCAACTTGAAGATTACTTTAGCTTTGAGCATAACATTCCAGTGTTATGTGAAATTACTAGTGCAATTAATCTATCCAAAAATCCTATTCAGCATTCTAAGGTAAAACATATAGAAATAAGACATCATTTCATACGTGATTATGTACAAAAAGGTGTTTTTGACATCAAGTTTATTGATACAAATCATCAATGAGCTGATATCTTTACAAAGCTTTGCCTGAAGAACGTTTTAATTTCATAATAAAGAACATGCATATGAAAATCTTGCATGACTAAAGCATCTTATATGCATTGTCTTACATATGATCACTTCGTCTTATAAGCATTTCATTACATCGTCTTATACACCATTATCTTATGATTCTATCTACTCACTTCGTCTTACTGACCTATGTGTTTTATATGAAAGAATGTGAAAAGGTTTTCTCTTATCTGATCCTTTCTTCTGTTCATTAAAAAAAATTACTTATCAAATAACTCCTAAACTTGCGCCACTTTTCTCTGCTCCATCAAGTCACATTAAATGCACGTCCTTTCAGTACTATCAGTCCTTCAAATATTCAAAAAAACTTCATATTCTCTTTACTTTTTCTGAAACACCTACCCCCTTGCATTCTCTATATTACTCTCTCTCTCTCAATCACTCAAAGCTCTAGAAAACTTTTTTCCATGGTTGCTGCAAAGCAACTCACTCCTATGGAAAGGTTTTTCGATAGTGACTTTGTACCTGGAAAGTGGATAAACCTGAAGAAGCTGGAAGCCGAAGGCTTCCCCATAACACTCTACATCATGAACGTAGGGTGGGAATTGTTGGAACCAAAGACGTAGAAGCGTCTAAACCCTCAATGTTTTGAAGATAACAAGCTTATTAATGTTCAAGTTTGTGCGTATAGACTAACCTTGTCACAACTAAGAAGACCGTCCAGAAGACTCGCCAAAAAGGACCGTCCAGTAGACATGTTAAAGACCGTTCAGAAGACATGTTAAAGACTGTCCAGAAGACTCGCCAAAGAGGACCGTCCAGTTGAACAAACTGAAGGCGACCGTCCGATGAATAAACTCATACAAGCCTCCAAGATCATATATTCAAACGGCTAAGTTTTTAGTTTGAACGTCAATTTGATTTATGCTAAGTCTTCCTCGAAACTGACATATTACTACTTCTGTGAACTAACGTTCAAATTTGTTTGAAGCATTAAATAGCATCAACATCATTTCAGTGCAAAAGCGCAACAAAATAGATAAAGCAAGTCAACTTATCAAGCTGCCGAGACAAATGAAGAATGTTCAAAAGAGCAGACCGCCAGCGCAGTCCTGCACCTTCCATTTTAGTGCAAGTCTAAAAGTTGTCGTGTCTGACCTCTCTGAAAGGATAGTTTGCACGCTTCTCATTGCATAACGAAGTCAAAGTCTTCTACAACAGATCTTTTCCTTGAAGACTATATATACATGCACCAATGAAGAAGCAAGAAAGTGAAAAAAAAAAAAAAGCGAAGACTGTGAAAAAGAAAAGACGTAGAAAAAGAACAAGAACATAAAGACTTTTGTAATACTCTAATAGAAGCGTTTAGTGGACGATAGAAAAAATCTTGTAAAGATCTTCAAAGTGATCTTGAGCTTAATCTTTCAAATCCTTACTACGTGAGTTGATATTTTTTGTATAAACACTTGTTGTGTAGTGAAAGCCTGGAGAGGCTTAATGTAAAAGAATACTTGGGTTAAGCAATCTAGGGTGATTGCGTTGTAAAGTCTGAAGAGGCCGCGAACAATACTTGTAACCTAAGGTTGGTTAGTGAATACCTTTTGGGTGAAGGGACTGGACGTAGCTCAGTTGAGTGAACTAGTATAAAACTTTCTGTGTTCTCTTCTCTCTATCCCTACGCTTGAAAACGTTTTTCAGACTTATCTACTTGTTTCGAAAAAGTTTTTAAACGCACAATTCAACCCCTCCCCCCTTCTTGTGCGTTTTTTCTTATTTCAGGAATCATATGTGTAGAAGAAGACCCACTAGTATTATGCCCCTTACACGTATTTCTGGGCATCAGCGTCTGAAGTTAATGGAACCATCACCGAGACCATTGACAACTAAGCCATCATCATCTCCACTGACACAATTGCAGCAACATCTGGCTACAAAGAAGAAGGAGGTTGTTTAGTGAAGGCTGGGAAAGGGTTATAACCCCAGAAACTATTGATCTGGTCCTCTATGGAAGACCCGAACCCCAAATAGATAATAAGGACACCTTGAAGAAGTTTCTCTACGCCTCCAATATGAAGAGGGACTGTAGACTTCTGAACAATTTGTTGTTGCATATCATTTTACCAAGAAAAGGATCGAAGGACAATGTGTCCTCACGTGACAGCTTCTGTCTATATAGAATGATCACCGATAGAGAGTTAATCTCCCAGCACTCATTCTAGACAACTAGAGATCCTGCCTTATGAAGTCCAAAGAAAGCTCCAAAGAAAATCAAAGGTATCCCATTCCTTACGCTATGCTTTTTACTGAGATTTTAAGAATAGCTAGCACAAATGAATCTTGTTGGGAGAAGAAGAAATCTGGTTTTGAGATTGATGTGTCTATCATCAAGAAGATAAGGATAGCACATATGTTTTCCGGATATGTTGCCACGCATCCAGAGATGGCACTGATAAAAGTAGAACCTGCTAATGACTCAATGGGACTTGCGTTCAGAGTAGGATCATCTGCTGGTCCTTCTGTCTGATTTGAATCTACCCAACAGATGCAACCCCAGCATACTCAAACAAAGTCCAAACAGACCAAACCTCTCAAACACAAACTACCCATCAAAAGACCATTCCAACAAGAACTCAAGCCCAAACCTCTCACCATACAAAAAACAAAAACCCTTCACCATTTGTCTTAAACCCAAACCTACCACTCAACTTGACCAAGACGATGCCACCCTCATCAAAGATGTCATTGCACCAAAAGATCCAACCATCCCTAAGACACTAGAAGAAAAACAAGTGCTGACTCCTAATGCTACAGAAGAAGTGGCTCCAAAGGAAGATACCAGGAGATCACACAGACTGAATAAAATTAGCGAGCCGAAGATGAAAGCTGTAGAGACTAAGCAATTAAAGAAAGCCAAAGCCCTATCTAAGCGGGATAAGAAAAAGAAAAAAGAAGAAGAAAAGAAATTAGCAGAAGAAGAAGAAGAAGAACAAATAGAGGAAGCAGTGCTCCAATCAGTAATTGAACATTCTCTGCAAACTATGGCTGAAGAAAGACATACAATCAAGAAAAATCTATTGTTGCATTGGAAAGCAAACTTCCTAGATCCCTCTTGTGAGAGGTACCATCTACTATCACTGTCTCTCAAGCTTTTCAACGAATAACAACTGATCTTGTGGTAAGACCAAGCAGTGTGCAGTCAGAAAGGACTGTTACATTTCTTGTGTCACAGTTTGATACTACACAAACTGATTATCATGCTCAAGCCTCATCGTCTGGAGGTATAGCAGAGCCAATGATTGAAGAAGTTACTCCTGACCTGTTTAGATAAGAGACACCTCCATCAGAAAGACTTTAACAAGATGCTTCTTCCTATGAAAAATAAGAATCAAGGAGCACTCAAGCATCTAAAGAATATCAACCTCCTGGGCCATTTGACCCAGAAATTCTTCAGGCTTTGATTGATTATGAATTGGGAGAAGTGAACAATCCGAAGATGTGGAGGATAATAATTGAAGAAGAATGGTCATTGCTAGTACGACACGGCTACATTGAAAAGATGGTGGAACAAGGTGAAGTAACCCCTACCCTTTGATATGAACCACATATCAGGCCATATGTCTGGGAACCAGGGTACAACACTAAATCAGACGCACCTATATTCGTCTACCCACCTTCCACCAAAACCAAGTTCCCTCCAGGTTATGAAGTATGGAGACAACGAGGAGTTCTCTACCACACCTCGCTATTCCTTCTCAAGTGCCATTATTCATAATACTTGATCATGTGCAAAACGTATAACTACAAGTCCAAGATTATTTATTCGTTCTGTCATGGCTAGGTAAAAACTTACCCACTTGCCATCTGCCCAGAAGACAACCTTGACTTTAATGAATGGAGATTGGGAGACAATGACTGGGAACTTGGCAAAGTCATGTACAACTTTCTCCATGAGAAGATGAAGATAACACTTCGTAGGGCTATCTTTGAGAAAAGGTGCATTGATTGTGGCATTGGCATTCCAAATTTTATAAGAAGACAAGTAAGAATATTGCTTAGACCATGGACAACCTTCAGTGTTTGTTGCCAAAAGAAATATAATTTCAAGAATCTGTCTATGGGTAAAGGCAAAGAGCCAAAACACAGAAAAGACCCAAGGAGACATTTGATGATCAGACGAAGAGCCTTTTCCCCAGCACAGCTCGTCGCACTTAAAGGGAAGGAAATCCTATGGAGCTCAAACCTCAGAAGCTTCAGGACCACGTTGAAGCTCTGAAGCATTTTTTCCGATCTTTCTACTGAGGAGAAAAACACTATGAGTCATCAAGAATCTATTCGCCCTAGAGGCCACTAGATGCAAGTCTCCCCTACCCCATCCTCATCTGATCCTTTTCCCTCAAACCAGCTCATCCATAATTCCCCAAGAACCTATGTTTTCTTTTCCACCAACGAAACCACTTTTGAGTTTTCCTATTTGTTGGTCATTATTGGTTCTACGGACCCCCTGTTCCCCATGTGTTTAATCTATGTTTTGTAGAAGAACCAGCTATAGAAAAAGAAGTCTCTACTCATAACCTTCCAGACGTTCACCAAGAAGTCACTAAGCTGAAGCAAACTATTCAACGTCTGGAGGCTACACTTATTCATGAAAGCAGGAAGTGGAAGCGAGCAGAAGCTTTGCTCACCAAATTGGCAAAATGCTTCAAAGGAGAATTAGGCTCATCCTCAACTTCTGATTCTAACTCTAACTCTTCTACTCGATGATGCCAAAAGGGGGAAAACAGAAGGAGCACATACACAGGGGGAGGGAAAGTAAAGGGAGTATTACTTATCTTTTCTATTCACAAACAATCAATTTACGTTGTGCTCTTGTCTATACCACAATTTGTCTATATTTTGTTCTTAATTATGCTCATAATATATAGGAGGTATATCTACGACTTATCTCATGTTTTTGCGTCTTTATAAAGTCTTTTTGAAAAACATCTGTTGATATATCTTCTAAAACTAAAATGCTTTTATTTGATAAATATCATCTGTTAAAAGCTTAGATCATATAAAAAGAAACTCCATTAAAAACATAGTTGCTTGTTATCATCAAAAAATGGGAGATTATTAAGACAAAGGACGTTTATAAGACCCTCATTTTATTTTGATTATAACAAAGGGTCTAACGTTTAAACATCTAATCACACACTTTTGATATATGTTTAACCCTCACAGACAATTCACAGCGAGTATTGTTGGACAAGTATGGTTCTTGAAGTCCTTACACAGTAAACAATCCTCGTCTTGAAGTTCACACCCTCTTTTTAAATAAAAAGAAGACATCAACGTACATTTCTCTGAAAAGATATAGCTTTCCGCAGGAAAGAAGGAACTATAGTACACTTGTCAGGAAATATGTCTACTGCAATAAGATTTAGTACAAGAAAGGTAAGATAAGTAGACTGCTTTATTTTATCAGTGTGGTCGGTTGGTGAATAGCATTTAATGCTCCAACATATACTTTCTTCTTTACACGATAACAGACGAAAGATGTCTCTAAAAACACTCACAACAGACATTTTAAGAAGTGCACTATAAATAAAAGAGAAGATCTATAATAAAGATACGGAACTCTTGTCAAATTTTCTACTCTCATTCTCTTTTAGTGCTTAATCTTTTTCTCCTGTTCTCAAAATAATTCTTTTTAGGAACAGCACCTCAGATAAATCATTGTAAAATTCTTAAGCTTCAGAGTATATCCGTCTAATAAGACACAAGCTTAGTGTGATATTTTACCTTTTAACCATTTCTCTATGAAATTGGTGGAAGCCTAAAGAGGCTTTGTATCAAAGAATACTTGGGTGTTTGCTTGGAGAGGCAAGTGAAATACTACTTAGGTTGAGCCTAGAGAGGCTTGGATAAAAGAATACTTGTAACTTTGTTTTTAAGTTATAGTGAAACTTAGTGGTATACCAAGAATTAGACGTAGTCTATGGGGTGAGATAAACTAGTATAAATTTTTGTGTTTCTCTCTTTTACATCTTCTATTCGTTTTCATAAATCTCTTTTAAAAATATCTATCTTCTGTCTACCAAATGATACATGTCTTCATAAAGGTTTTGCAATTTTTTTTACAACATAATTCAACCCCCTTCTTGTGTTATTCCTGTGGTTTACAATTCTTCAACCCAAAAGGTATCACCTTATAACAGTAATTAGCTAAATCAGCAATGAAAGTCATTTTATCTTCATCATTAAGATGTATTTGGATTTGATTACAACCAAAATATGCATCCATAATGCTCAACAACTCATATCCTGAGGCACCATCCACCAAACAATCAATATTAGGTAAAGGATATGAATACATTGGACAAGCTTTATTCAGATTCGTGAAATCAATACACATTCTCCATTTGCCATTGGACTTTCTCACCATCACAACATTCACTAACCACGTCGAATATTGAATTTCCTTTGTATGACCAGCCCTCACCAACTTCTCAGTTTCTTCCACAACAGCTTTCCTCTTCTCCTCCCCAAACTCCCTCCTTTTTTGTACAACAGGTTTAGCCCTAGGATCAAAAGCCAACCTATGACACAAAAAATCATATCAATGACAGGCATGTCTGCCGAACTCAAGCAAATACTTCTAAATTCCTCCTCAATAACTCCACTAAACTTACCTCCACCTTTGATGACAAACTCGTACCAATTTTTGCTTTTTTACCGCCAACTCCAATGACAACCTCCTTAACATCCTTTGCTAGCTTCGGAAGCCGATTTAAAAAATCCTCCCTTGGATCTAAATGCAAAAGGTGCACTTCATGATTAGGTCGGTATCCATACAACCTTCTTCTTGTTTTAATGCTATTTCTGTAACACTTTCTAGCCACCTGCTGATCCACCTTTACCATCCCCATTGAACCATTATCCAAAGGGTATTTCACCTTCAAATGGACTGTGGATAGCACCACTCGCTCCAACTTGTTCAATGAAGGTCGTCCAAGAAGTATATTATAAGATGAAGACCACAATATATTTATCCGAATTGTCTTCGGTATTTTTCTGTCTCTAAATGTTGTCTTCAAATCAACATATACCCTGACTTCCACTTGCTCTCTAACAAATCATATTAGCACTCCATCAAAAGGTTGCAATAGATTCATTGGTATGCCCAGACCTATATAAGCCTCCTAATACAACACGTCTGCCAAACTTCCTTGATCAATCAGAACTCTCTTCACATTGTAACCCATCATGGCCACCGATATTACAACTGGATTGTCCTCATGCAAATCGACTCCTTTAAAATCTTTATTCATGAATGATATTATAAAGGAACATTGAGAAAACCTCTTCATTGTCACAGACATCAATGACCTTGCATATCTCTTTCTCACTACTGACATCGTTCCTCCTCCTACAAACCATCTTGCAATAGTATTGAAATCTCCTAATATCGCCCTCTCATGCTTAGCAATACTTGTATTAGGATCTCCACCTGCTCTTAATGAAAAAATATCACTTGTCTTTTCTACTCTTATCCTCATATTTCTTGTAATCCTTCTTACTTTGCACATATTTCCCCAAATGCCCATCTCTAAAAAGTTTTTCTATTTGTCTAATCAAAGTGTAACATTTTTGTGTATCATGATCATATGTTTTATGAAATTCACACCATCTATCCCTCTCTGACCCCAAATGTCAATCTCCAGCCTGAGGAAACACCAATAGTTTGGTGCTATTGACATCTTTTAAGATTTGCCTATGAGAAGCATTTAAGGGTGTTAGATCAGCCAAATCATATACTTCTATCCTCTTATAACCTCCCTGATAATCATCCCTATGCCGCTCTTCCTTTGAATAATAATTATCTCACTTCTTGTTCCAATTGGACCTCGGCTTCAAGAACTCTTTTCTATAGTTCGACTTTCCTCCAAAACCCCGTTCTTTCTTTTCCACCTCACACTTTCTTACCATAACTTCTTCAGCTTCTATATGGCAGGTTGCTCTTGATTGTATCTCTGCCATCAACTTTGCTCTCCTATGAGCAAGTGATTCTCCAAACTAACTCGTCGTCAAACCCTTCACAAATGCCTCTACAAACATCCTTTCATCTGGATTCCTCACTCTTAGTGTGACACTATTAAGCCGAGAAAGATATTCTTTCAAAGACTCGCCATGTTATTAACGCACATCAAAAAGATCTGCTACTGTCAATGATTACTCCTTATTCACTGCAAACAGAGCCACGAACAACCTCGAAAAGTCATCAAAAGAGGTGATCGACTGATAAGGTAAACCACTAAACCAAACAAGCGTCGTCCCCAAAAACGTTCCAATGAATATCTTACATCTTAAAGCATCATATCCTCCACTAATCAGCATCTGTGCTCGGAATGTGGTCAAGTGTTGGTGTGGATCCTTAGATCCATCAAAAGATTCGATCTTTGGCACCAAAAAGTGAGGAAGAATCGGCTCTGCTTCAATCGCTTCGGAAAACGGTTGAAAATCTCTTAGTGGCTCCACTACAACTTCTCCCTCTGTCCTCATAGATTGGTAACTTGTGTTCTCAAAACTTTCAGCACTTTGGTGTTTCTTCGATTTGCCTCCTCAACCCTCCTTGTAATGTCTTCATTTTGCTACCTCAAAAGCCTCCTACGCTTACGTGGTCCTCCGCTATGCCTTTTTTGCTCTCATCCTAGTATTTGCACTTTCTTGTCATAACTCATTGATTTTTGCCAACAATTGTTGCAACGTCGGATTATCAGATACATGATCATCCGACGATGATCCATTACGAGGTATCATCATCGTCAATGCAAAACAAGGGCGTTGGGATAACATTTCATCAGGTCCCACAGGTGCCAAAATGTTTTGGTCTAGTCTAATCAGAAATGAAAATCAATTTTGGCAACTATCTCAAAGCATTCAAATTGTGTGTGTTGTCCCGTCTCTTGCCCCTCTACGGGGGTATATTCTTCTCTATCCTAGTCGTTCTCTCCCCTTATTTTTCGAAAAACTAATTCTAACACTAAAAATTGTTCGTTATTCCTCCTACTTAGATGTAATTGGTCCTAGTCGATAACCAATAAGTCGCAAAAGGTGTTGGTTTAGTCTCCAAATCACAATTGTATACACATGTCATGTCAAATAAAATCTGACTTGTGGGGTCGGATAAAGACCAGGTCAAATCTTGACCTATGAAGAAACATAGCCCTCCAGCCTAGATAACGAAGAGGCTTATGATGATACGAACTTAGATCCCAGCCTATGAGGGTACAATTCTTATTTGAAAGAAGAACGCTATTCTTCACTCAACCACTCCAAAATTTTAATTTTTTTCAAGATTGAGTGAATATATTGTGACTTATTGTTAATTCTTTAATGCTAGTATAATATTTATATTATTTCTATTTTTAACAATAAAACAAGAATATATATATATATATATATATATATATAATATAATATAATATTAACTCTCTTTTAGTCTATTTTTCTATAAAAAAGTATAAATAATAATATAACGTTCAAATAACATAACCTTTCGTCCCTTCATATTTAGTTCGGTCTACAACGTAGAATACTCATCTATCATTTTCTATTTTATACAAATTTAAAAAATATATAACTAAAAGAAATAAGAAAAAAAAAAACGAAGTTAGAATCATTCTTTCTATTCTATCTAATCAAATTGCCTTTACGCAGGGGAAAGATCTTCTTCAGATCCTGAGGAGCCAATTTCTATAATCTCATAATATTTCCGTAAATTAAAATCAAATTAAAATTGATAAAACAAAGGAAACTTCGCACTTCCTATGTTCCTATCCTCTGAAGTCTTTTATTCCTCTTCCCACTTTTACGAACCCCATAACAAAGAAAATTATTAATGTGAACACGAGAATACCCAAACCCATGCCATTACAAAGTCATCTCTGTATAACCAACATCCAGAATAAAAAGCGCCACCTAAATAAATATATATGTCAGATAGGTAGACAAGGCACAGATAAAGCCAATTCAAAAAAAAAATTCACCGCCGGTTGCCAACCTGTACAATAAATACCTCCCATCCAGAAAATATTAAAGGGCATTGATTTTTGAACACTTGATTTTACTAAACATCTAATTAACACCCATAATTTTTCTCTATTTCTCTTCTTATTATTTTATATCACTTATCATACTCATGTTTTTTTTCTCTTTTATCTCACTCTCACTAAGTGTTAAATAACATTTTTAGGTGTGGAAATTTATTTGAGGAATGTTATTCTTCTCTCAATCACTCCTTAATTATAATTTTGAATAATACTTAATGAATTATTAATTTTAGAGTAACAATGGGTAATTTCTGCAAGTAGTTGAAAACACTGATTCAAAGACTAGTTTAGGGCCCGTTTGGGGTGGTTTTTGGTTGTGAGTTTTGAAATTTTCAAAAATTACAACCAGTTTTTAGTTTTTAAAAACTAGTTTTAGTTTTATTTTCTAATTTTTAGTTTCAAAATAAATTCACTTTGAAATTTCTTATTCTGTTAAAATTAGTTTAAAAATATGTTTGTGCGGTGACGACAGTAGTAGTGGTGACGACAACAATGATGGTGGTGGCGGTGGTAATGCCAACGGTGACGGTTGTGGCGGTGTCAACGGCGGCGATTGTGGCAGTACTGGTGGTTATCGTGGCGGTGCCAGTGATGATGGTAGTGGCAGAGTTAGTGGTGGTGGTGACATTGCCTGTGGTGGTGGCAGCAGCGCTGGTGGTCGTGATCGTGGTTGTCGTGGTGGTGGTGACAATGGTAGTGGTGATTAAGCTTGTGGTGGTGGAGGCAATGTTGGTGGTCATGGTAGTTGTGGCAACAATGATGGGTGGTAGTTGTGGCAGCAGTGATGGTGGTGGCAATGTCGGTGGTCGTGGTAGTTGTGGTAGCGATGATGGTGGTGGCGGTGCCAGTGGTCGTGGTAGTGGTGGTGGTGGTGACAGTGGCTGCGGAGATGGCGGCAGCAATAGTGGTAGCGGTGACAGTGGTGGTGACAATGGCGGTGGTTGTGGTAGTGGTGGTGGTAGTGGCAAGAAAAATTATTGTCAAATATAATGATGTGTATTTTTTTAAAAAAACCAAAAACCAAATTTACAAATCCTTTTTCTTGGTTTTGAAAATGAATGTAAAAGTGTTTTGAAATTGAGTTAAAAACCATTTCAGCTCCATTTTAGCCAAACGCATTTTGTTTCGAAAATTGCATTTGAAAACCAAAAACCAAAAACTCGCAACCACCCCAAACGGGACCTTAGGAAATCAAATAATCAACTCCCTCTATAGGTGTTTGTAGTCTTTGGTTTGTGCACGCTGGCATATTAGAAAATTTAGTTGTTTGGTTCTTGATGTTAACACAATTAAAAACTATAAAAACTACTCCCCATTAGTGAGCATAGAAGTCTTGTTTCAATTCCCTTTGAATGGCTTTTTTATCTCCAACTTTTCAAAATTACTCACATGATGCAAATTTCAATTTTATTTTCAAATTATCTTTTCAACACGATTAATTTATTAGTTTAGAACCTTAAACTCACCAAGCAAGTTATACAACAATATTTCATTATACAAGTAACAATTTTACTTGTACATTCAAGATAGCTACAGAAAGCATAGTACTATACAAGATTAACAACGAAGAAAAAATAAACAGAAACTTCGTTAAGATACTACATGAAACCAAACTGATCATACACATGGTTCCTAAAAGACAACCCAATATACGCATAAAACTAGTTAAAGAAGCGTAGTGCCTTCAATTTCCTTACCCCACCTAAATTAAGGCATTTGAATTTCCACAGTTACGAAATTCAGTAGCACTCATTGGGCCCTTTCAAAATCCATGTCATGCTTTTGCCTTTCTTATTCTTATAACAAAAGGACTATAAACTCACAAAAACCTATCCATTATCTTCCAAGAATAACTGGGTACAACTATCTGGGGGAGAACGATACCTTTGCAAATCATCATCAAGCCATTTACGAGCATCATTGGCGAGTCTATTAGCAACTCGATTAGCCTTCCTAGGAATAGAAACCAACGTCACTTGCCACTCAGGATCAAAATGAAGCTTCCTTATGCGTTTAACGACATCATACTCGGGACGTTGATTCTTGAATACACGCCCATTCACCACCATGCTCACCGCAGAGTCACTATCTGACTCCACAACTAGTTTCTCAACATTCATCTCAAAAGCCAACTCAAGGCCTGTCAGAATGGCTTGTAACTCTACCTGGTGGGCTGGATAAGTGGGGTCCACTTTCTGAGCAAAGCCAAGGAGCCACGCTCCGTGTGCGTCCCTCAGAACCCCACCACAACCTGCAAAGGGTCCTTTATGGTCGCGCGAACCATCCACATTTAGCTTCACCCAACCAATGTCAGGCTTCTTCCATCTCACCTACCAAGCCAGATTTAGACAATATTCATTAGGATAGTTAAATTATCAAAATTAGTAAAATTTTAAAAAATAAAGAAATAATTATTTAAGGAATTTTTTTAATTTATTAATGTTTCACTTAAACAATAGTTTTGATATAGTTAACAAAATTAAATAACCAACCATATATCTTAGCTACTAAAAAATTTAAAAGAAAAGTTTGATAATTAAATACCTTTATTATAACAACTTTTATTTTTTTAATTTAATTAAAATATACTGATAATATAAAAAAATAAATTATAAAAAAAATTTATATTATCGTTCATATTATCATATATGATAATTTTTTTTTTTGGGATATCCATATATGATTGTAAAGTATATCTCTAGTCGTTTACATAAACTAATCTTTTTTCGATTGAAGGCACTCAAAAATAGATTACCCTGTCCTAACCAAGTTTTCTCCATATGCAAAAGTCAATATTCAAATTCCTAACCACTTACTTAAAGGATATGAACTCATCACTATTCAGACTAATCATTTGTTAGTTCACATATGATAAATTTATTATTTTTTATAATAACTATTTTAAAAATCATAACTTAGACGATTTTTGGTTAATAGGATAAAATCTAACCATGTATAAAAATTAAATTCTTTTTTTTTCACACTCCAAGTGTTATAATTATTATTTTCATAGGCTCTTCTTACTTTTCTATGTGGCTTCCAAAATGTGTAAACCAAGCGGTGTAAAAAGGAAAATTTAATCATACCAGGACTCCCACGTTATTAACCTGCAACGGAGTCTCATGATGACGTGACCAAAGGCCACCCTCATCCCCTTCTCGGCGCTCAAGCTGTGCAACAAATAATAAATTATATATTTTATTTATTAAAAAAATTTATATTTATTTTTGTTATATGAATTTATTATTTATTATTTTTAGACTAGATTTAACATTAAATAAATATTTTTAAAATATTTGTTTATTTATTTTTGTCATATATACTATACTGCTTATATTATGAATCAAACAAGTTAAATGACTTAATGGTTTAGGTGGTGAAAAAAAGGAAAGGTCATGGGTGCAAATTCCCCTTTAATTACTTTTAGTATTTTCTAAATCATAAATTTTGTTGAGGTACTAAAATTACGTAGTTATAAAATTGGAAGACCAAAATCATGGATATTATAGGGGAACCAAAAGTACATTTTAACTTAAATATTATTAAATATTAATTGTCATGTAATCTACTTAATGTTATGTCATGGTCAACATTACAATTTTAACAGTCAATGAATGGACATTTAACGATTGAACCAAAATTGCAGATTTTACAAAATTGAGAGACTCAAATTACAGAATTAAAAATTAGGGGATCAAAATCGGGGATTGAATATTATAAGGGGACTAAAAATGCAATTTAACTTTTCATATATTATTGCGTAAATACTTTTACACTATCACTTAATTAGAAACCCCTTTAAATATGACATTTAACATAATCATAAAAGTTAATAATTTTATCCTACATCACAATTTATGATTGCACACAAAATTTTTACATTGTCTATATTCTAATTAAATTCTAATATATATTACGGAAAATTTTAATTTCTTAACATTTCACCTAAACAATAATTTTGATATAGCTAAAAAAATTGAACAACAAACCATATATCTTAACTTGTATGTCAAGGAATGTATTAAATGAATTTATTATTTTATTTATTAAGATTAAAATGTTAGAAATACTTAATTATAAAAATTTGATAAATAATTTTGTAGTCAACAAAAAAATAAAATTAACAAATATTAAATTGAGATTTGAATATAAATTTCGCCTTAGGCCTCATAATTTCTACACACGGCCTTGTTGGTGACAATGTGAGCAATGGCCACCATCGTCAGCTTCTCAACTCTAACGCTGCGCACCAAACGACACTTCAAGCTTAGAGTTAGCAGAGGTTGAGGATGAAAGAAGGGCATATAAATCGCCGGCTACGGCAGTTGCACTAGCCACCTTCAGAAACCCCGAACCTTAGCTTTTGCTACCGTCATTCCTTCCACTCATTTTGATGCTGCGAATGAGTTTGGATTGTGTGCTTTGATGAGGGAGGATTTGGGGTGGCTTTAGTTCTGCTATAATAATTTGGCCTCCGATGCTAAGGTTCCATTTTCCACCTTTACCTTTTTTAAAGGGTTTTTTCTATGATGGATGAGCAATTAGGTCGTCCACCAGTGGACCACCATTGTGGATCATTGGATATATTACTAAAAAAATTATTGCAAGGAGTATTTTCAATCATTCACATAGACTAATCTCTTTCAAAAAATTTGAAGACACTCAAAGGTGAGATGCCCACTTTTAATCAGGTTTTCTTCACACATAAAAGTCAATATTCAAACTCCTAACCACTTGTTAGGATCACCTAAACCCATCACCACCAGACCAACCACTTGGTTCATGTGTGATAAGTTCATATGTGAAATATGTGGGCCCCCACTCAAACCCCACAGAAACAAACAAATGGGTTACAAATATTACATGAAAATCGAAATATGCAACATGTATCCTTTTTCGAATGTGTGGCCCCCACTCAAACTCCACCGAAACAAACAAATAGGTGCTCTTATGGGAAATAGACATAATGAACAAACCTTCTTCTCTTTTACTATGAAATGGGGCTTCGAACCACTGCTCCAAACCTTATCCTCATAATCGATGCTCCTTCACTTCAATAGACACTGTGAAGGCTTCGTCTTTCACCCAGCCCAAATCACACCTCCTTTTCTTACTCTAAGATTGTTGATTTCCGCTTTCCGAATAAGAAAATCCTAGCTCTCAGTTCCCACTCGACAACATGAGCCATCAAACCCTTTGAGAGTATCTTAAGTAACAAGGACAAAATAGGTAGTACACAATAAAAATGAGATTTTTAATCTTTTTCGTCCTTAACTCAAACGATGGCTTAACGCCTTCACAAGTGAAATTGCGAAAAAAAAAATACTAGGAGTGCGAATGTAATTTACTTTATATATCTTTACTACTAAAAATAAAAAAAAAGTGATAAATACCTTAATCATAGCATAGGCTAAGGATGAAAGAAGGGCATATAAACCACTAGCTATGGCGACCGCTGTGGCAGCTGCACTAGCCACCGTCAGAAACATAGAACCCCAGCTTCCGTTGTCCTCGCTGCCTTCACTCATTTTGATGCTACAAATGAGATTGACCGAGAGTTTGGTATATTGATTTGGTGACCTTAGTGACTGTGGTGGGATATTTCTTATAGAGTCGACTTCCACTATTTTGTCCTATGATGCATAAGTTCCCATTTTATCTTTTGCCTTTATTCTGCTTTCTAAAAGACGCACAAATGAATACGTCACCTAGAAATTAGTTGGGGAATTTTTTTTCTTGAGTAATATCTTTTAACACTTCAATAATGTGAACACTTCATCAACACGAGAAATTATTGCATAAACTAAGATTATGTGTTTATAGTTTCGGTTAGTCTCCATGTAACATGCAATCGAATTTTATTAACTTTTTAAGTAAATTAAAATATTCAATACATGTTACGTGAAAATTCATTGAAATCATGGACACGTGATAGTTCAACACATGCAATAATTTCTCTGTTGACACAATTCATTTCTCTCTTCTTTCTTCTTGTCATATCATATTACCTATTACATTTATCATTTCCCTCCCTTGTATTTCTTTCTCCGGGTGTACACCAGGATGCCCATAAAATATTTTCCTGTTTTTTTTTTAATAATGTTGTTGAATGGAAACCAAATGAAATTTAGTAACTTGGAAATATGTTAGGCAATACACTTAAAATGTATTAAACTCGCAAATGATATAATTTTCAAATCTAATCAATTAATTTATAAGTTTAAATAAATTTTAACTAAGAATAAGTTGTGCGTTTGAAAGAGTTAAATAGTTTATTTCTTGTATTCTTCTTATAACTTCTCCTTTTTACACGTCATATTTATTACACTATTTTCGTATCATTTAATTCTTTTTTAATAATAAAAAAAGATATATGTAATCAATTAAATATATTCTCTTTTTTGGTACAATTTAATTTCTTTTTAAATATATTTTCTTTATATTTTTTCTATGACGGGCGAATATAATGCGTTTTCTGTTTGTGGTGGCTGTGATGGAGTGTGTATAAGACTAGATTTCCGCTTATTTGTCCTTCAACGCTAAGGTTCCGATTTTCACCTTTTACCTTTATTCTTCTTATTTGAGAGAAGAATGTTATTCTTCACTCAACCACTCTAAAATTATAATTTTTGTTCAAGACCGAATGAAGTACGAATTATAGTTAATTATTTTATGCTAATATTTATATTATTTTTATTGTTAACAATAAAACAAGAAAATATATAATTTAATATAATATAATATATTAACTCTCTTTTTATCTTCTTTTTCTATAAAAAATATAAATAATAATATAACGTTCAAAATAACATAACCCTTCATATTTTGTTCGGTCTACAACCTAGATTACTCATCTATCATTTTCTCTTTCTTACAAATTTAAAAAATATATAACTAAAAGAAATAAGAAGAAACAAAGTTAGAACCGCTCTTTCTATTCTGTCTAATCAAATTTCTTTTTACATCGATCACATCCTGTGGAGCAAATTCTTCAATCCTATGGTATTACCGAAAATCATAATTGTAAATTAAAATCAAATTAAAAATCATAAAACAAAGGAAACTTCGAAACATCCTGCTTTGTTTGAATGAGGAGTGAAATAGAGAGAAAAAAAATAAAAAAAATGATATAAAATTGATAAAAATAGAGGAAAAATAAAATAAAAAATACACGTTGTTTGAATGGATAGAAATAAAAAAGAAGGAAGTAAGAGAATTTATTTCCATTTATTTGGGTAAATAAAAAAGATAGTGAAAAGAAATAAACAAATTATATAAAAATATTTTTATAATAATTAAAAAATGGAATTTTTTAATATAATGTTTTTTCTTAAAATAAAATTATTTATTATTTTCTTTAAATTTTTTATTTTATAATTTTTTAAAAATTAAACCAAAAAATAAAAAATAAGAGAGATCATCTCCATTCAATTTCATTCCTAAAGTGGGGAGAAATATTTTTAGTGGGTCCCAAAAATAACTTTCCTTCTTCTTATTTCTCCTCACAAATAAATAGTAAAAATTTAGTATTTTTTTTATCTTTTACTTTTTATTTTTTTCCACTCTATTTCAATCAAAACAAATCGAGAAAGTTACAATCCTCTGGCGTCTTTTATTCCTCTTCCACTTTTACGATCCCCATAACAAAGAACATTATTAAATGTGAACACAAGAATACCCAAAGCCATGCCATTACAAAGTTATCTCCATATAACCAACATCCAGAATAAAAACCACCAGCTACATAAATATATATGTCGGATAGGTACACAAGCCACAAACAAAGCCAAATCAAAAAAGTTTCACAGCTGGTCGGCCACCTGTACAATAAATGCCTCCCATCCAGAAAATATTAAAGAGCTATGATTTCAAATACCTAATTAATATTTTTTTTATTTCTTTTTATCATATCGCATCATGTATCATAATTTTATTTTCTTTCTTTTATCTCTCACTCAGTTAAATTACATTTTTGGATGTCAAATCATTTTTGAATACAGACATGCTTCCATGCATCACCATCTGCTAGCACAACACAAAACAAAATGAATGGCATCATGTCAAATTTTATTTGAGGAATGTTATCCTTCTTTCAATCACTCTTTAATTATAATTTTGAATAATACTTAATGAATTATTAATTTAAGAGTAACAATAGGTAATTTCTGCAACTAGTTGAAAACATTGCTTCTAAGAACAATTTAGGAAATCAAATAATCAACTCCCTCTATAGGTGTTTGTAGTCTTTGGTTTGTGCACGCTGGCATGTTAGAAAAAATAGTTGTTTGGTTCTTGATGTCAGCCTAACACAATTACAAAACTGGAAAAACTACTCCCCATTAGTGAGCATAGAAGCCTTGTTTCAATTCCCTTCGAATGGCTTTTTCACCTCCAGCTTTTCAAAATTACTCACATGATGCAAATTTCAAATTTATTTTCAAATTATCTCTTCAACACAATTTATTGGAACCTTATACTCACCAAGCAAGTTATACAACAACATTTCATTATGCAAGTAGCAAACTCACTTGTACATTCAATAATATAGCTGCAGAAAGGATAGTAATAGTACTAGTACATACGAGATTAACAACAAAGAAAAAACAAACAGAAACTTCGTTAAGATACTACATGAAATCAAACTAATCATACACATGGTTCCCAAAAGACAACCCAATATACGTATAAAACTAGTCGAAGAAGCACAGTGCGTTCAATTTCCTCACCCCACCTAAATCAAGGCACTTGACTTTCCCCAGTTACGAAATTCAGATAACTCTCATTGGGTCCTTTCAAAATCCATGTCATGCTTTTGCTTTTTTTATTCTTGCAACAAAAGGTCTAAAAACTCACAAAAACCTCTCCATTATCCTCCAAGAATAACTGGGTACAATTATCCGGGGGAGAAAGGTACTTGTACAAATCATCAGAAAACAATTTACGAGCATCATTGGCAAGTTTATTAGCAACTCGATTAACCGTCCTAGGAACAGAAACCAACCTCACTTGCCACTTAGGATCAAAACGAAGCTCCCTTATGCGTTGAACGACATCATACTCGGGACGTTGATTCTTGAATCCACGCCCATTCTCCACCATGCTCACCATTGAGTCACTATCTGACTCCACAACCAGTTTCTCAACATTCATCTCCCAAGCCAACTCCAGTCCCGTCAAAATGGCTTGTAACTCTGTCTGGTGGGTTTTAAAAGTGGGATCCACTTTTTGAGCAAAGCCAAGGAGCCACATGCCCCCTGCGTCCCTCAAAACCCCACCACAACCCGCAGAGGGTCCTTCATGGTCACACGAACCATCCACATTCAGCTTCATCCAACCAATCTCAGGCTTCTTCCATCTCTCCTGTCGAGCCAGATTTAGAAAGAAAATATTCATTAGGATAGTTAAATTATCAAAATTAGTAAAAATTTAAAAAATAAAGAAATAATTATTTAAGGAAAAAATTTTAATTGATTAATGTTTCACCGAAACAATAATTTTGATATAGTTAACCAAATAAAATAACCAACCATATATCTTAACTACTAAAAATTTAAAAGAAAAGTTTGATAATTAAATACCTTGATTATAACAACTTTTATTTTTTTTAATTTAATTAAAATATACTGATAATATAAAATATATATATTATAATTTTTTTTATATTATCATTCAAATTATCATATATGATAATTTTTTTTGGGATATACATATGATTATAAAGAATATCTATAGTAACTCAAAGATGAATTACCCCGTCTCAACAATACAAAAGTCAATATATAAATTTCTAACCACTTACTTAAAGGATATGAACTTATCACTATTCAGACCAATCATTTGTTAGTTCATATATGATAAATTTATTATTTTTTATAATAACTATTTTAAAAATATATCTTATATGATTTTTGGTTAACAGGATAAAAATCTAACAATGTATAAAAATTAAATTCTTATTTTTCCCGCTCCAAGTGTTATAATTATTATTTTCTTTGGCTCTTCTTACTTTTCTATGTGGCTTCCAAAATGTACAAACCAAGCAGTGTAAAAAGGAAAACTTAATCATACCAGGGCTCCCACGTTATTACCCTGCAACAGAGTCTCGTGATGACGTGACCAAGGGCCATCCTCGTCGCCTTCTCGGTGCTCATGCTGTGCACCAAATGGCACTTCTAGCTCAGAGTTAGCAGATGCTGAAGGTGAAAGAAGGAAATATAAACCGCCGACTATGGCGACTGTTGCGGCAGTTGCGCTAGCCACCTTCAGACATGTAGAGCCCCTGCTTCTGCTTTCGTCATTGTTGCCACTCTTTTTGATGCTGCACATGAGTTTGGATCCGTTGCTATGTTGGTTTGATGACGAAAGATCATCCTCAGAGTAACTGGATACAATTAGCCGGGGGATCACGGTACTTGCAAAGATTATAAGAAGGCAGACTACGAGCAGCGTTGGCTAGTCTATCAGCAACACGATTTGCCTTATTTGAAATAAAAACCAACTCCACTTCCCAGTCAAGGTCAAAAAGCTTCAATATGTCTTCAACGACAACACGATTTTTCTTGCGCTTAATCTGATTCTTCACCATGTTCACTACAGACTCACTATCTGACTCCACAACCACTTTCTTAGCATTCATCTCCCAAGCCACCTGCATCCCCGTGAGAATGGCTTGTAACTCTGTCTTGTTTGGTTTATCATAAGTGTCGGGGTCTAGTTTTTGAGCAAAGCCATAGAGCCACTTTCCTGATGCGTCCCTTACAACCCCGCCACAACCAGCAGAGAAACTTTTATTAGGGTCATGTGAACCATCCACGTTTAGTTTCACCCAACCAACCTTAGGTTTCTTCCATGTCACCTGTCAAGGCAGATTCAAAAAATATTCATCAAGATAATTCAATTATAAAATTAGAAAAATCTTAAAAATAAAGGAATAACCTAATTTTCATATAGGCTAAATTTCACTTTTAGTCTCCTATAATATTTAATATGCAATTTTAGTCTTCCAATTTTGTAAAATTCACAATTTTGATCCAATTGTTAAATGTTTATCTCTTGACAGTTAAAATTGTAACGCTGACCATGACATGACATCAAGTAGAAAACGTGGCACTTAATATTTAATAATATTTAGGCTAAATTGCACTTTCAGTCTCTTATAATATCCAATCTGCGATTTGGTTCCCCAAATTTTTAATTATGCAATTTTAGTCCTCAAACAAAATTAATAATTTAAAAAATGGTAAATTGAAGGGAGATTTGAACCCATGACCTTCTCCTTCTCCTTCACTACCTAAGTCACTGTATAAACCATTTAACTTATTTGAATCATAATAGAAATACTATAGTATATTTAACAAAAATAAATATAATTTTTAAAAAATACTTATTTGATGTTAAAACTAGTTTAAAAATAAGAATAATAAATTTATATAACAAAAATAAATAAATATTTTAATAAATAAATTATATAATTTATTATTTAATATATTTTTTCATACAATAAATATAAACATATAATCGCTTGTATCTTTGATCTCCTTTTTTACCCCATTTTCTTCTCATCTTTTTCTAACATATCACTAATTGTTAAAAAGATAATTGTAGCCTAAAATAAATAATATAATATTAGTGATGCGGTAGAAAAAGATGAAAATAAAATGGGCTAAAAAAAGAGATGAAAGACAAAAGTGATTGTATGTTTATATTTATTATGTGAAAAAAATATTAAATAATAGAAATAATAAATGATATAATTTATTTATTAAAAAATTTATATTTATTTGTGTTATATGAATTTAGTATTTATTATTTTTAAACTAGATTTAAGATTCAATAAGTATTTAAAATATATATATATATATATATATAGTGTTATACTATGGTTATATTTTGGCCTAGCTTTTTTCTAGCTTAAAAACGCTACTTTAAATTTAAAGCTCAAAATTATAGATTCAAAAATAAAGTAGAAGTTATTTAGTAATTTTTTTTTATTTTTTTTAGATTTAAAGCTCTTTTTAAGTTGAAAGTTGTTTCATAAAAAAATTTAAAATTTTACATTTACTTAAAACTAATTGCCTCACTCAATAGAATCATAAATATATTGATAAAATAAAAAATATTATATATAGTTATTTTTGAGTTACAATTATGTAAAATTAATTTAATCAACATAAATTTATTTTAATTATAATAAAAATACATAAAAGTATTAAAATATATAAATTTCAAATTTTTAAATAAAAATGTTAAAAATATTTTAATTAATAAAAGTTAATTTTAAATATGATTTATAAATATTTTATTATATATAGTACTAATTACAAAATTATTAATTACAAAAGATAAAATATTTTAAAAAAATTGTATTGTTGTTTAATAATATTTTCAAAGATAAAAAATAAATTATTTAAACAGAATTCAATAATGTCAATATCTATTAAATAGTAATTAACAAATAATTGAAAAAGTATTTAATACATATATTGTTATAATTAAAAATGATAAACTTAACTACAAATTAAAATAAAAAAAATCTTAAATCTAAATTCAATTTAAAGAATAAACATTATAAATATTTTTCAATATAAATTTTTTATTTAACTATATTATTTAAAAATTTTATTAAATTTTTTTCTTTATTTCATATAATAACTATATTTTAAAAAAATATTTTTAAAATGCAAAAAAATTAATTTCATTAACAAAAATTAATTTTAAAGATAATTTACAAATATTTTATTATATATAATATTAATTAAATAGATTTAAGTATTAACTACAAAATTTAAAATATTTAAAAACCTTTATATTATTGTTTAAAAATATTTTTAGAAGATAAAATATAATTTATTTAAAAAAATTCAAAAATGTCAATATATATTAAAAAGTATTTAATAAATAATGTGAAAATTATTTAATAAATATATTATTGTAATTAAGAATTTAAAAACTTAACTATAAATTAAAAACTTTAAAAAAAATATGGCATATAAATTAAATTTGAAGAATAAAAGTTATAAATATTTTAAAATATAAAATTTATTTAACTCTATTATTTACTTATGTTATTAATGTTCTTTTATTTTTGTGAAGAATATTTAAAAAGTTAAAAAATAAATAATATTTAAAAACCTTTATATTATTGCTTAATAATATTTTTAATTGATAAAATATAATTTATTTAAACAAAATTCAATAATGTCAATATATATTAAAAAGTATTTAATAAATAATTCAAAAATTATTTAATAAATATATTGTTGTAATTAAGAATTCAAAAACTTAACTATAAATTAATTTTTTTTAAAAATATGGCATCTAAATTAAATTTAAAGAATAAAAATTATAAATATTTTAAAATATAAAAAATTATTTAACTACATTATTTACTCATGTCTTTAATGTTCTTTTATTTTATGTAAAGAATATTTAAAAAGTTAAAAAATAAATAAGATTTTGTAATTTTATAAAATAAATAATTTAAAAATAAAAACCTTAAAATAAATAAACATAATTAAAAATAAGTATTATTTAACAGGAAAGTCGGTGAAACACTCAAATTGATAAAATATTGAAAAATTAAAAAAATGATATTTTTTGTCATGTTGGGATTCGAAGAGGAGACTATATGAATAAGCTCCCTATAAAGGAAAAAAAAAGCTTCTCTTACCAACTTAATTATAAGCTACTTGTTTCCAAATTTTGTTCTATAAAAATAAGCACCTTATTTTTTAAGAGCTTTTCATGCAATGTGTTTGATTCAGCTTCTTCTTTTAAGGAAAAAATAAGTTAAAAAAAAAAAAAAAACGAAGCCAAACACACTCTATGAATCAAACAAGTTAAATGACTTAATGGTTTAGGTGGTTAAAAAAAAGGGAAAGTCACGGGTTCAAATTCTCCTTTAATTACTTTTACTATTTTCTAAATCATAAATTTTGTTGAGGGACTAAATTATGTAATTATAAAATTGGAAGAACAAAATCATGGATATTATAAAGACACCAAAAGTACAATTTAACCTAAATATTATTAAATATTAATTGTTATGTCATCTACTTAATGTTATGTCATGGTCAACGTTACAATTTTAACGGTTAATGGATAGACATTTAACGGTTAGACCAAAATTAAGAATTTTATAAAATTGAAGGACTAAAATTACAGAATTAAAAATTAGGAGACCAAAATCGAGAATTGATTATTATAAAGGGACTAAAAATATAATTTAACCTTTCATATATTATTGCGTAAATACTTTTATACTATCACTTAATTAGAAACCCCTCTAAATATGACATTTTTTTTTATAAGCAAAGAAAGTTTCATTAAGAGAAAGGGAATCAGGCACAAGGTGTGCAAGGTCTAAAGCATATACAAAATTACATGAGGTTTACCTATCCCCCACTCCAAACAATAAATGCAATTCTACTGCACCCACCCTTTACATCCTCTAAATATGACATTTAACATAATCATAAAGGTTAATAATTTTATCCTACATCACAATTTATGATTGCACACAAAATATTTACATAATCTATATTCTAATTAAATTCTAATATATATTATGGAAAATTTGTAATTTCTTAACATTTCACCTAAACAATAATTTTGATATAGCTAAAAAAAATTGAATAACGAACCGTATATCTTAACTACTTTTTTTTTTTTTAAAGTAATAAATACCTTAATCATAACAACTTTTATTTTTTCTTCTACACTTCAAATGTTATAATAATTATTTTCTTTTTTTTTTTTTTTTTTTTCTTCTATGCCTTCCAAAATGCATAAACCAATTAAGCATTGTGAAAAAGAAAATTTAATCGTACCGTGGTGGCACCCTCATTATTAACCTGCAATGGAGTCTCACGAGGACGAGGCTGTGCACCAAACAGCACTCCTGGCTCAGAGTTAGCAGAGTCTGAAGATGAAAGAAGGGCATATAAACCGCCGGCTACGGCGCCTGTTGCGGCAGCAGCACTAGCCACCTTTAGAAACTTAGAGCCCCAGCTTTCCCTACCGTCGTTGCTGCCGCTCATTTTGATGCTGGAAATGAGTTTGGATCGTTTGCTATGTTGGTTTTGATGAGGAATGATTTCGGACGGCTTTGGTGGACTATTTATACAGACGAGACTTCGGCTCTAAGAATTTGTCCTTCGATGCTAAGGTTCCATTATTTTCCCCCTTTACCTTTTTCTAAGACCATATGCATTACGAGGGATGTCAATTATTTTTCCCTCAACCTCCACCCCCCCACTACTTGACTTTTTTTTTTTCACCCTTTTCTTGTGGAAACGTCAACGTAGTTTCATTTTTTAATAATAATATCTATAGAGATATATTATCTTTATAACAATTTTTATTTTTTAATATTTTATCACATTATTTATTTTATTTCATATGTTTTTTCTTCTTATTTTTTCTTTGCGATAAATATGTTATAAGATTATGTTGGACTGATCGAATGCCTCGTATTTATATATCATATGCATATGATTTTTTTTTTGTAAACAATAAAATAAAAAAATATAATCCGATACATTCATTTTTTAATCTTTTTCTATAAAAATAAAAATAGTAAAATGTATTTTATGTCCTTTAATTTTCTGTCAAAATAATCTTAGTCTTTATATTTTAAAAATGATAATTTTAGTCATCATATTTTTTATAATTAGTGACTTTCGTTCTTTATCGTAGTATTATAAGTTTCATAAAAATGGCCAAATTCAGCAATTAAGAAAAATGCAAGAATCAAAATTGTCAATTTTTAAAATATAGAAACTAAGAACAATGTAAGGACTTAAAATATACTTTATCCTAAAAGTAATATAATAATATAACATTCTCCCCCTAATCCTTAGATGTTTGTTTGTTTAGCACCTTTATGAAAATTTCTATTTTTATCAAGAAAAAAAAAAGAGAAAAAAAATGGATTCACAACTTACAATCACTCTCTCTCTTCTGCCTAATCAATTTTCTCTTTGAGAGGCTAATTTCGTCACTCCACTATTTTCTAAAAATCATATGTAATTGTGAAAATAAAATTAAAAATGTAAAAACATAGAAACTTCTAAGCTCCTATCCTCTATCGTTGTTTATTCATACCTTCTTCTCCCTACTTTTACGATGTTCACCTTTATTTTTTGGCCCTTTCTAACGTGAAGACGTCCTTCAAGTGGTTCACACGTGGTAAAGTTAAAAAGAAGCTACAATATATTTTTTTTAAATAGTTTAAATTGATTTTAATTTAAAAGTGTAAAATGACACATAAGACCTCTTTTAAATATATGTTTAATAATGGTGCTGGGAGCCTCATACCCAAATTGAAGGAGACACACCCATAAGTAGTGACTTTGTTGGTTGGTGGACGGACGAGAATAACCACAAGGAGCAGCAACGGTGGTTGGTGTTAGTCCCCTTGTAAACTGGGAGCCTCGTACTCTTGTCGAAGCGGCCGTTGTGGACAGACCCATAAGTAGCAGCGGCAACGTTGGTTTGTGGACAACTGAGTATACCCATAAGCAGTAGAAAGGTTGTTTTGTTGAGTTTATATCATTTTTTTTAAATGATTTGGTTATTGTTATCATCTTAAAACCTTTGTTTGATGAAAACCCTAAGTTTGAGAACTTCCTCATTTGAAAAACTTATTTGGTGATTTCATCATGATTGAATATGAGTTTGGGTGAAAAATGATAGTTGTTCATGAGGTTATTATTGTTGTTGTAAATTTCACCAAAGCCTTGTCAATTTTGATGTTGTCACCGAAAAATGTATGTTATTTATGTATTCTATTGTGGGCAATAATTCAGTTTTTTGTGCATCACAAAGAAAATTGCATGCCCTGGCCCCATTGGCATCGAATTTTTATGGTATGCAGTGTTCGTTGATGATATTGTGGCAGCTTTGCTTTCAGTGATCCCTTTAAATTTTTAGACTAACTAAAAATGACGCCATGGATCAATTACACAGAGTATTGGTCATTTGTTCTTTTTGCTTGCTTACTAGTTACTAGCTTTAGGATTTACATGTCATCATGACACACTTGCATACTTGTGTACTGTCCTCAATGTACTTTATTTTAGTAAGGGAAAAGAACTTGGTGTTTTATTGCTTGTATTGTTTTGTTTGGTTAAAATGATAACAAACAGCTATTGGGTCTTCTTTTGTTTTAGTTTCCGTTCTGAATGACCTTCCTCGTGCTAATAAATTCGCCAATCATATTGTGTGCACTCCCATGGATTACAACACCTCTACTGTCATAACTGGTAGAGGCTGGTGTAAATTTTTGTGAAAATGTATTTGTGTGTGATTAAATTTTTGTGCAAAATTTTTGGTTACATGTTCTTTTAAAGTTTAAGGTCAAAGGATTTGGTTTTGTGTAATTATTTTGCCATGTAGTTATCATTCTAGTTTGATGCAATATTCTTTAATAGGGAGTTAAATCCTTTATTTTTTTGCAACCCAATCGCTCTTTTGATTATGGAAAAAAATATCTTTATCAATATACTCTTCTTTTACACATTTATTGCTACTCCAAAATATAATGAAAATAGCTATATAGGTAGGACTTATAAAAAAAAAAATTAAAAATAATCCATTCACAGGAAAAGCCTTTCCCATATCAAGCACTAACCTCTTTTTAACGTACAATTAGATGGGGTAATCATTCAAATAAAAATAAATAAATGAAAGCTCGTTGGTCTTATGACTTTGCGGAGACTTGTGTTTTTGGTAAACAATTGCCCGAGCTTGGTCACTGTGACCCCCTTTGTGAGGAGGCACCCCTTCTCCTGAAGTTACGAGGCTATTTTGCCAAGTTCCTTAGAGAGAGTTGTCTCGCGCCCCTAGGTATTCTCTACCTACCCACCTGTGTCGGTTTTAGGTACAAGTACCCATTTGTTGAAGGTCATTTGAGCTTTTCCTGGGAGTATGACACGGATTACTTCAGTGCTGTAGCACCTAGTACTCGAACTTTGGCTCGATGCATTTTCTTTACCCCTTATTCTTACGAGAATAGAGTATGGTATAGATCAACTTGAAGAGGTATGCATAAAAATATTTGTCACAAGAAAAAATCCTAGAATTCCTTCGATTTTTTGGGTTTGGAAAAGTGCGGATTTTCAAGAAAAGGAATCTTATGATATGTTGGGAATCTCTTATGATAATCATTCGCGTTTGAGATGTATTTTAATGTCTGAAAGTTGGATAGGATGGCCTTTGCGTAAAGATTATATTGCCCCAAATTTTTGTGAAATACAAGATGCACACTAAATGATAAAACTAATAAACTAATCAGCACTTCTACAACCCCAGATATTCAAGGAATATCTATATGTAGGGATTAAAAAGTTGGCTTGGCTCATACGATTAAAGCTTTGGTTTCGGCTTATCGGGATAGAGATAGGAAAAAAAGAGATTTTCGTGGTTTATGGATCAGTCGAATAAATGCAATAATTCGCGAGAATCCAAAAGTATATTATATTTATAATAATTTAATATATAATCTATACACGAGGCAATTGCTTCTTAATCGTAAAATAGTTGCACAAATAAGTGAATAGTGTAAACATGTCAATGGACAATAGTGGTGAGGGACGAAATTGGCTAAATGAATCAATTTCATCTTTGATTAACTTATTACTTATTTGATTAGGATTTTAAGTTAGCTTCTAATTTATTGAACTCTGGCTATCTCAAATGTTTTATAAATGCTGCTAATGTGTCGCATCAAGTAAAGGAGGTAGGCATACTGCAGGGCATGGAAATAATTACATCAAGGCAACAAGCAGGTGGAACCACAACGGTTTTGTGGATTTTGGGAAACAGGAGTGGGTGTAATCTGTTCCAGGGAGGTAGTGATTGGAATCCCATGGTGCTCTAGTGGATGGATTGGTGACCCCTACTAGAAGATGCGAACTTGCAGGTACATTGGGGACTGCGCTTACACAGTTAAGATTGGTTATTAAATTTGAAAGGTTCGTCTATGGCAATTGGCAATGAGCTCAAGTAGCATTTGACACCTAAAGAAGCTTATTTCTTAACACGCTTGGTCGGGTGGAGCTAATTTTGGAGGCAGAGCAGTGAGCTCATACGAGGAGCAAGAGTTTGGCAAGGTCGTACGGAGTCCAGGCGCATTCAACACTTTGCCTAGGTGTTACTCATTACAATATGCGTTATGTGGTTATTTTCATTGCTGGGCATTAAGCTTTGTTACTACACGTTTTTTGACTATAATGCAACGAATGTACTGACTGGTCAGGGTCTTGGTGGGGCACATCTAGTGCCCTCAGGTGGGGCTTTAGCTCATCAATAAAAGTGTTGCTTTGTTTTCCAAAAAAATCAAAAACTTATAATTTATTGGTTGATTTATAGTTATACCAGGCCATGGGGTCTATCTAAATCAAAGGCTACACTACGATGGACTTTATTCTAAGGCAAAAACTAATATCACACTATACGTTTATATTCTGTTATCAACTAAAGATTATTAGGACTTACCAATTATAAGACTCATTAGAAGTGACATTATTTTGTAAGTTCTAATAAATTTCAACTAATAATAAAGAATGTGTAAATAGCATTTCTCAAATACACTTTACTATGAAGTATGGTACTTGTTGCAAGTGACAAGAACTGCAGCACATAAAGAAAAAATAAGTTACTATATCTAATTATTGATTGAACTTGGCATTGTAGCATTGTTTGATATATATGCCTTCTACTCTTTCAGGCTCGAGGTTGCTCTGTCCATAAACCCAATCACGTTTTGGTGAAGCGAAAAACACGAGTACTTGTGCGCTAATCTATCAAGAGTTGTCAACTCAACTTGAGAGATATATATCTCAACTCTGTATTTCCTTCAGAAACTGGACCCTAAAGAACTCATGATACTGGATAAAGCCAAATCAAAATTTGAGAAATGCTTTGATAATATAAATGAATATGAAGAAGATGTCGAATTTATTGAAAACTTTCACTTGACAAGGTCACCTCTATTGGATTATGGGCCTCAATATCAACATGCCGAATACCAGGAACAACATTCTGGATCTCCTTTTCTAGCCTATCTACTTCACTTCCTAAAGCTGTAACTACTTCCTCACCTACCAATCTTACAACTGTAACCCTACAATCACTTCTGAGTTAGCAAAACTATAAGGATCAAGCTTACTACTACATACCATCATTTGACATAATTTCATCAGGGCAGTATCATCCTTTTGCTTTGCAGCTTCACAAAATTGTAATAGAAGTCAAGAGGCGGAACTAAATCAACTTGTTGTTATGAAAGTTACATATCAAAAGATTCCAAACGACACAATGACAGGGAAGTAGGGTAATATAACTATTGTTGAATGATCCGAAAGGTGGAGGTAACCTACACCCAAATTGATTACGAGAAATATAGAGGAATGGAACACAGTGCCATCCTGATAGAAAATAGTCCTTGAACGGTCTTCGGAGTATCCCTCGGCTACAGACAACTGTAGTTGACAAAGACGGCACTTGCCTTCTGCGCGGATACAAGACCTTACGGGCATAGAATAGGTTTCAAAAAACTGCAATAACTTAACAAAAATCGGTACTTTCGCAGCCATGGAATTCTATTGTGAGCTTTGAAATTGAATTTCCAATGTACAAAACACAAGTTTATTTCTGTCATAGGACGACGAAGGACGACATCACGAAATCCCTAAAACGAAAATGCTTCTCTCTTAGCCAACACATAGCATTACTTACTCTTCAACCTTCTCCACGAACGATGATGACTACTTCGAAAGCAACGCCAAAACCACCAAATCCCTAAAACGAAAATGGTCCTCTTTCAACTAACACATAGCATTACTTACCCTTCAACCTTCTCCCCCAACGATGGCGGGTACTTCGAAACCAAACCCTTAAAAAGAAAATGGTCCTCTCTCAGCCAACAGATACCATTACTTACTCTTCAACCTTCTCCCCCAACGACGGCGACTACTTCGAATATAAGGGCGCTGTTGGCACAAAACTTCTCTTCTCAACCTAGGGGTAAATGCATCTATTCGTTATCAAATAAAATTTTAACAAAATAAATAAAGTAAATTAAAATTCAGATCCAAAATATAACCTAGCGCTGTTCATTTATTCTAAAGTATATCCAACAATTCTAAGCATGTGACACACGGATGGATCATATTCGTGAATGTCATTATCTTTTTGACACACCGGTTGACCATATATTATATAGGTCCACCGTAAAAATTGCCTTATTTTTCTTTTTGAAAGACAAATGTGAATACTTTAATTTGAGGAATGATATTCTTCAATTAACCATTCCCTAATTATAATTTTTTGTGGATTAGTGAACTATTAATTTATAAGTGACACAACTTGAGTTTTTCACCTTGTGGAAACATTCAGTCTAGTTTTATTCTTCAGTAATAATATTTGCAAATCATATTTTTATACACAGCTTTAATATCATTTGTTATTTAAAACTAAAAAAATATATATAATCTGACATTCTATTTTCATTTTTTTTTCTCCTATAAAAATAATATAATATTGTAGTGATCAAATAAAACCGTTAATTCTTTGTTTGGTCAACCACCTAGATTGCTCATCTATCATTTTCTCTTTTGATTTAAATTTCTCATGTTTTATTTATATATATCCGAAGCAAGATGAGAAGTTAAAAACAAGATAGAGTGTTTCCGATAGAGTTATTTGATTCCTCAATTTATAATTTTTATATGGGTTTCATAAAGACATACGACTTCTTTTTAATTCTTCATTACAATTTAAGTAACTTTCATCTCCAATGAAGAAGCTCTTAGGATCATTTTCTTTGTTCTTTCTCATCCATTTTCTTTCTCCTTTCATAGATCACATATTGAATAGGAATCAATTTCATAGTATTCCTAAATAACATAATTGTAAGAAAAGCAAAATAAAAGAAATATCGAGTATGTATAATTTGATAAAATAAAGAAGCTAATGTTTCACTTATTTGACTAATTTAAGAGCTTATTTGACTAAAATAGAATTGCTTGGTGAAAGAAATTATTTCATTAACTTTTTTACATCCAGCTTTTCAAAATTACTCTCATGCATGATGAAACTTTCAAATTTATTTCCAAAGTCTCTCTTCAGCACGTACGTTTTATTTGAATTGCAAAGTCTGTTGGACACTGAACCTTAAACTCACCAAGCAAGTAATTAATACAATAATATTTCTTTATATAAGTAACAAGTTCGGTTTCAAGCTGGCTGATAGGATAGTACACTAGTACATACGATATCTCAACAGAGAATGAAAAACAAATAGAAACTTGGTTAAGATACTATATAAAACCAAATCCATACACATACTTCCCAAAGGACAACCCAATAGACACATCAAACTAGTTGAAGAAGCAATGCCTTCAATTTCAATTCCTCACTCCACCCAAATTAAAGCATTTGATCTTCCATTGTTACGAAATTGAGTAGCTCATGGGTCCTTTCAAAATCCATGTCATGATAATTTTGCTTTTCTTATTATTGTAATAAAAAAGGACTAAAAGCTCACACCCTGCTCATCCTCCAAGAGTAACTAGATACAGTTAGCTGGGGTACCACGGTACTCGCAAAGATCATAAGAAGGCAGTCTGCAAGCATCGTTGGCCAGTCTATCAGCAACACGATTTGCCTCATTAGAAATAAAAACCAACTCCACTTTCTAGTCATCAAGATGAAAAAGTTTCAATACTTCTTCAACGACAGCACCATTTTCCTTGCGCTTAATCTGATTCTTCATCGTGTTCACCGCAGACTTGCAGTTTGACTCCACAACCAGTTTCTTAACATTCATGTCCTCCCAAGCCACCTCCAGGCTTGTCAGAATGGCTCGTAACTCCATCTAGTGCACTTCATTAGCGGGGTCCAATTTTTGCGCAAAGTCATAGAGTCACTTTCCTGATGCGTTCCTCAGAACCCCGCCACAACCCATAGAGGGTTCTTCATGGTCCTGCTAGCCATCCACATTCAACTTCACCCAACCAATCTTAGGTTTCTCCTAGTTCACCTACTAAGGCAAATTCAGAAAATATTTATCAAGATAATTAAATTATAAAATTAGAATAATTTAAAAATAGAGGAATAATCCAATTTTCGTATACTATTGTGTAAATAATTTTAAACTATCACTTAATTACAAATTCCATTAAAATATGACGTTTAAATTTTATCCTACATAACAAATTATGATTGAATGCCAACACAAAAAACCTATAAATTTTTTACATTCTAATTAAATTATAACATATATTATGGAAAATTTTAATCTCTTAACGTTTTACCTAAACAATAGTTTTGATATAGTTAAAAAAAGTTTACCATATATCTTAACTACTACAAGTTTTTTAAAAAAAGTGATAAATACCTTAATCATAACTCTCTCTTTTTTCCTATACTGCAAGTGTTACAATTATTATTTTCTTTCTCTTTCCTTCATATTTTCCTCTATGCCTTCAAAAATGCATAAACTAAGCAGAGTGTAAAAGAAAATTTAATCATACCGGGGCTCCCTCATTATCAACCTGCAATGGAGTCTCGTGATGACGTGACAAAGGGCCACCATCGTCACCTCCTTTGCTCTCACGCTGTGTGTCAAATGGCACTTCCAGCTCAGAGCTAGCAGAGGCTGAGGAAGAAAGAAGGGCATATAAACTGCCGGCTACAGCGGCTGTTGCGACAGCTGCAGTAGCTACCTTCAGAAACCTAGAGCCCCAGCTTCCGCTACCGTCATTGCTGCCACTCATTTTGATGCTGCAAATGAGTTTGAATCGTTTGCTATGTTGGTTTGATGACAAAAGATTTGGGTTGGTTTTGTGGAATTTGCACACAGACAAGACTTCCACTATTTTCTCCTTCGATGCTAAGGTTCCATTTTTCACCTTTACCTTTTTTAAAGACCATATTTTTTTAAAGAGTAATGATTATAGTGCACCCAGCATCTAGTCGAATGTGAAGTTAATAACATGTATAAACATGGTTAATTTTACTTTATAGGTGATTAAGAATAAATGAATATGATTATATATAAATATTGATGTGGTTATTTTTAATTACTTGTTAAGTAAAATTAACCAATATTAAACATTTCAATACTCTTATGACACTTTAACCATTTGAAAGTTAAAGTTAATCATCATTAGACATTTTAATAGCCTCACAACACCATTAACCACGTAAAGATAATTGTATATAATCACGTTTATTTATTATTAAGAAGAAAACTTAGGTATAATACCTTAAGTATTGTTGGTGCTATTCTTCAATCAGAATTAAAGTTTTATTTCGGTAATCAGCATAATAAAAGTATGTAATAAAAGATTTTATAGATTACCGAGGTGTAACTCTAATGCTAATTGGATAACAATACTAACAATACTTAAGATACTGCATCTAAGTTTTGTCCTATTATTAATCACTTATGAAGTAAATTTAATCATATTTACACATATAATTAATCACGCACAATGGTTAATAATCTCATGAACTATTAATTACTTGTGATACAAAGTTAATCACTATTGGACATTTCACTAACCTCGTGACATTATTAACCACATATAGATAATTGTGTGTAATTACATTCATTTATTCTTAATCACTTGTAAAACAAAATTAACTATATTTATATACATAATTAACAATGCTTGTTAGCTAATTGGCAAGTGTACCAAATCTCACAAGTAGACAGTGATAAGTATGAGCATCATTCCTACGAAGACTTGTGTAATACTAAGTTTTTCACAATTGATGCTATAAAGAACAATATTAACAAAATTCAAATCATTGCATAGCGGAAATGTAAAAGGGCAACTAGATAACAAGAACAAATGATAATTTCATTTTGGAAATTTTTACGAACAACCGCAAAAAGTGGTTTAAACAACAATAAAAACGAGCGTTGGGGTTTGATTACACTAAACTATCCTCTCATGCAACATAAAGGTTACCCATTGAGTTTACGTTTCATTGATTACCATCAACCCATAAAATCATCCAAACTCTAGTTCTATAGCAGAATGAATCTAAGTTTCTTGTTTAAACTATCAATCCCTTAATTATTTTACTCAAGTAACTTTCTTTAAGAAAAGGGATTAATAGATTGCTAATAAACTATGTTTCATTGCTAGACACAAGATTTATTAGGTGCTTACTTCAGTTCAAGAAAAGAAAGTGTTCTCCAACAACATTCAAAACCATAAAATCAAGTCATGAAATATCAAACCATAACAAGTATTAAGCATAAGAGTAGAAGCACACAATAATGAAACATAAACTTCAATAAATAACTCAAAATGTACACACAAAAGTAGGTTTAGTTATATTAAACCCCAACTAGGGTGAATTTAGCTACTCATTGAAGATTGAAGAAACCAAAATGTTGGGGAGATGCAGAAGGTGGATTGGAGGGCATTAGAGAGCTTCCTAGCTATCTTCCAAGACGCAAAGAGTAGCAAAGGAGTAAAGTTAGTGTGTAAAAGTTGTGTCCTTTCTTGTACTATCTTCTCTTTATTTCATTTGTCGCGTCCTCATTAAGTGATCTAGCGTCGATTTCGCTCAGTGAAAGCAATGCTTGTTGAGCAAATTCCTACATTTCTGAAATTAGGGCTACAAATTCGCTAAGCGAATTCTCAACTTGCTCAATGATGCTTTTAATCCACATTTAGGCTCTCTCTGTAGGTCACATTTTTGCTTAGCAAGAACAGTACTCGCTAAGCAAATTCTGGGTAATCACCTCGCTCAACGAGATCTTCTTTTACCTCAGCAAAACTCCCCTTCAGATACTCCAAGCTTTTTCTTCAAGTCTTACAAAAAAATGTTAACAGATTAATAGTAAAGTGCTTTAAATCTGTGAAGTCTATCTACTAATCTAAATTACTTACAATTGATAAATTTCGGGGCCAAACAAAGTATTAAGCTAAATAAAAAAAGAAATAATTATATAAATGTACACCAAAAAGGTGTGCATAAATGTCAATTATCAAGTGCTAGGTGAAGTCCGGGTGTAGAAATCCCTAATGTTTGTTCCTCTTTTTCCTTTTTAACATACGCATTATGACGGATGTTAATTATTCTTCTCTCAACACCACCCACTTGAATTTTTTTCTCTTGCTGAAACATCAACGTGGTTTCATTCATTGATAATAATATTTGTAGAGATATATATTTTTATGACAATTTTTTATTTTTTATTTTTTTAGTTTAATAGATATGTATTGTTAGTGTAAAAAATTTTACAATGTTAACTAACTAGAAATCAACTTTGATGTGACTTTTAGGGAGAGTTTGGTAGGGGGAAGTTTTAGTTTCTTGAGAATCTTAAATTGGGAATATTCGTTTTCTATGTTTGGTATCTATTTTAAAAAATATATATATTCCTAGGAAATATTGTTTCCCAAAAATAATTTTTATCCCACTTTCCTGCAAAAATATCCCCAAGCAGGGGGTTAGGAATTTAACTTTCCTAACTAGGGAGGAAAGTTGTAATTATATAAAAAACCAAATCTAACTTTTCCAAAAAACATTTGAAAATATTCCCAAGAATATTTATGACTTACCAAATAGATTTTAACTATTCCCAAGAATCATAATTCTCAAGATTTGTAATTCCTAGGAAACATGATTCTCAGGTATGAAAAAACTTCCTTCGTACCAAACGTCTCATAAGGTGGTTATTATCAAAGTCAACAAATTACTATCCATGGTAGTTTGTAATTGGATGACAGTATAAATTTTTTTTACACAGTTAGCATATATACATGTTTTTATCATTTTTTTAATTTCTTATCACATTATTTATTTTATTTTAATTTTTCTTTATTATAGAATATATTCTAAGATTATGTTGGACTGATAGAATTCCTCGTATTTATACATCTATGTGTACGGTTATTTTTTGTAAACAATAAAATAAAATATATAATCTGATATTTTCTTCTTCTTTTTTATCTCTTTTCTATAAAAATAAAAACAAGGATAAAATGTATTTTAAGTCTTTTGCTTTTTGGTCACAATTAGTCTTCATCTCCATATTTTAAAAACAATGATTTTGGTTATCATATTTTTTTATAGTCAGTCGATGAATTTCGTGCCTCACCCTAATTTATCAAAAGTTTCATAACAAGGAATGAAATTCACCAATTAAAAAAAATATGTGAATTAAAATCATCATTTTTAAAATATAAGAACCAAGACCAATTTCATAAAATCAGTGACTTTCGTTCCTTACCATATAGTATTATAAGTTTCATAAAAATGGACAAAATTCACCAATCAAAAAAATGCAAGAATCAAAATTGTCATTTTTAAAAATATAGAAACTAAGACCAATGTTGAATTGAAGGACTTAAAATATATTTTACCCTAAAAATAATATAATAATATGACGTTTCCCATGTAACCCTTCGTTGTTTGTTTGGCTGTTTGGTTTAGCACCTTGATGAAATTTTCTATTTTCTCAAGGAAAAAATGAGAAAAGAAATGGAGTTACAATCATTCTCTCTCTTCTGTCTAATCAATTTTCTCTTTACATTGATCACTTCTTGATGAGCTAATTTCGTCACTTCACTGTTTCCTGAAAATAATATATAATTGTGAAAATAAAATTAAAAATATAAAAACACAGAAACTTCTAAGTTCCTATATCCTCTGTCGTTTTTTATTCGTACCTTCTTCTCCCCGCTTTTACGATGTTCACCGTTGTTTTTCTTTTTGAAAGACAAATGTGAATGCTTTAATTTAAGGAATGATATTATTCAGTTAAACATTCCCTAATTATAATTTTTTGAGGACTAGTGAATTATTAATTTATAAGTGATACAACTTGAATTTTTCACCTTGTGGAAACATTTTTTATTTGAAAAGCAAAAGTCAATATTATGTAGAAATGTAAGGATCGTAGCATGAGTCATGTTACAACCCATCAAAGCAATTTTTACATCCCACCTAAAATAAAAAATAGACGCGACTGATATGACTCAACTGCATCATCCTTCCCCCATTTGCCTTATATTAAAAACCCACCCCTTATTTTTGTCTGCATGTCATTAAACACCTCCTAGCCAATATCAGCTGACACTCGATGCCTTGTTCCCTCCTTACCAGCAGCGACCTTGTGGAACCATTCAGTCTAGTTGTAATAATATTTGCAAATCATATTTTATACACAACTTTAATATCATTTCTTATTTAAAATTAAAAAAGTAATATAATCTGATATTCTATTTTCATCTCTTTTTTGTCCTATAAAAATAATATGATATTGTAGTGATCAAATAAAACCCTTAATTCTTTGTTTGGTCAACCACCTTGATTACTCATCTATCATTCTCTATTTTGATTTAAATTTCTCATGTTTTATATATATATATATATATATATATATATATATATATATATATATTTCCAAATCAAGATGAGAAGTTCAAAACAAGGTAGAGTTTTCCAATAAAGTTACTTAATATTCCTCAATTTATAATTTTTATATGGGTTTCATAAAGACATGCCACTTCTTTTTAATTCTTACAATTTAAGTAACTTTCATCACCAATGAAGATGCTCTTAGGATCACTTTCTTTGTTCTTTCTCATCCATTTTCTTTCTCCTTTCGTAGATCACATCTTGAATAATCCTTAATCCCACAGTCTTCCTAAAAAACATAATTGTAAGAAAAGGAAAATAAAAGAAATATCGAGTACATATAATTTGATAAGATAAAGAACCTAATTTTTCACTTATTTGACTAATTTAAGAGCTTATTTGACTTAAAATAGAATTGTTTGGTGAAAGAAATTATTTCATTAACTCGTAACATTTTTTTAAAATGTTACTTCATGTAGCTTTTAAGTTATAAGTTTCTAACATTTTTTATTTTTATCTTTATTATTTTATTAGAATTTTTCATTTACTCTTTTATATTCAGACATCGTTAACACTCACTTCCACTCTTACTAATTTTCTCTCTTACACAAGCGCTCATTAAATGTGATTTTTCATAATATAAAATCATCAAAGTTATAAGATCAATATATTTATATTCTCTCTTTCCATTTAATAAAAAATTTTAAAATGAGAATAAAATTAAATTTTTTTGAAATAAATAAAAATATAAAAGAGATAATTATTTAAATATATATGTATATATATATATATATATATATATAATTATTAAATTTCAAATAACAACTAAATAATTAAATATATCCTTTTATGATATTTTATACTTATCAATTAATTGAATTGTTAATTTTATCAAATAGTTTTAGTTTAATTGACTAAATTATTAACTTTAAATTAATTTTTAAGCTTTGAACTAATAACCAACTCTCACCTAATTTATTCATTAATTTTCTCAATCACACTCTTCCTCTTTCATTTTTATTCGTCAATTCCTCTCCCAGCTTCTTTTTTATTTTTTGTTTAGTCTTACTTTTTCTTTATTCTTTGTCTCTTTCTCAGGTCAATTCAGTACTGTGTATAGTCAATTTTTCTTCGTTATCCTACTTCTTGACTTGATCATAATAAGTGCTATATATAATAAACGAAAGAATTTTTTAAAACTGTGCATTGTGTTTAAAGTTTTGACTATTAATTTAAAGTTTATTTTTCATAAATTTTAAATTAACAATTAATTAGAAATAACTCTAATTATAACTTTTAAAACAGTTATTATAAAATTTAACAATTTTACTATAGATGACAATTAGATTCAATAATATAAAAACTTAATAATATCAATGCATTCGAATTAAATTCATTGAATTATATTAAAATTTAACCATTCAATTATTTCTTTATTTTTAACCACATTTTTCTTTATTTTTTAACTTTTTGAAATAAAAAAAGAATTAAGAAAACGAATATGTGTGTGCAGGAACAACACAGTGACCAGTCTTGCTTGTAAATAATATCTCATAAATATCACTGGATGGAGTATGATTTAACCAAGATAAATTCAGTAGACTGAATTAATATAGGCTTCAATATGATTTTCATTTTTGTACTTTAGTGTTTTTTAATTTTTTGTTTTTGTAATTTTTCTTTTTCAAAATCATCTCTATAAGCTCAAAACTTTTCATTTTTAGTTCTTGCTATCTAACTCCGTTACAAAAACGTTAAATTGCTGACGTCAACACGTGACACGTTGGCAAATGATATCATTGTGAGGTCAACATGTGACACATTAGCACAAATGACACATCATCACTGTTGTAACACCCTTAACTGTCAACATTTTTGTAACTAAAATTCGAGCTCTAATAGCTCAGTAATATAAATTAAGATAGATTTTTTTTTAAATCCTTTAAAACTGAAATTGTAGTATAATATAAAATGTGAAATCTTTTTCCATGTAAAATGAAATAATAGTTTTACTACCAAACCATTAATAAAATACTATGATAACAAATACCAATAAAAATGAAATACAATTTAAAATTCTACAAAAATGCAGCTACATATTCTTGACACGAAAAGAGTTTACATTACATTCTAATGACATTATAGCACGGTCTACTATATAACTGGATACTCCTTCAGATTAGAGTATTACCATTCTAATCTCAAGGGAATACCAGTTTTGACACCACACTAGATTATTTCGACATTTGGTATTATAGAATCAAACCATGAACTCATTGTTTCATAAGAACAGGTCTTTTACATCTTCAACTGTGCTTCCACCACGCCACTCTGATACCATCTTAGTTGGGGGTTGTAAGCCCTTATGATCCATGTAGTGCCTCAAGCCAGTGTAACTCTTTTGTTAATACCACGCATTCCTAAGCCATGTACCTGCTCACGTATAAATCAAAAGGCAATCCGCTCCCTATTTCCGTTCTAAACATCCGCAGATGAAGGAAGGGACTGATTAATCAGGGATAAGAACCAGACAATTTGAAACCAAGAAATCAAATAAACCTAGAGACCCACCCAAACCATAGTTCATATCACAGAATTAGTATGATAGACATTAACAGAGCCATATCATACAATAAATTATAAAACCATGTATTAAACATTACAGCATCTAGTAAAGAGTACATTCACAATAAATTATTACAACATATGTAAATATCATAGTCATTACGCACACATAATGCATCTCATTCCTATGCTACACACAAACAAAGATTTGATGTATGACCTATTGTCTTTCTTTTTAATCCATCAATTATTTCTATCAAGTTACTCAATAAATCCGAATGGTAGCACTACAAGTCCGTGTGTACTACTACCATCCACAATTGATGCGTCCCATACCACACCAATTCGGGGTTTTATTGAGACACTTGTTAATGCAATGCATGTGGGCCCATAATCTACTAAGTGTTCATCAATATCCATGGGAAATGACTGGGAGTACATATACATCTTTTACACCAAGGTACAATCCTCCTCATCATCGAGGGAATGAGCAATCTTTCAGCTCAAGACATTCATAGTCCAAACAGAGGTATACTCTCACACCAATCCTGGAAAGGTTATCAAGTTTGGTCAAGCGAATATCCCAGCTCAAAGGTGCTACCCTGGCCATTTAGACCTTCACCGCTCGATACCTTACTCCCAAGACCTCCACAAGTGGGTCCCTGCCTTTCATTCCTCAACATACCAAACTGTGACTTCCCCATCCATAACACATGCCATCAGTGCATGGTTCACAACATCAATATATATGCATATAATGTATGAACATCCACAAGAATAATATATTCAATTATAAACATTCATACTTTTCTATAAAATTTAACAAAACCTCCTTTATTTTGGTACATTCCATCACATCTCTTATTAGGCATAGACAATAAATCAACAGAGGGAAACCATGGCCAACATATCCATTCCACAATTTCATTCATTTTATTAAAATTGTCATCACAATCAATTGGCCATTTATAGGTATCATTCACATCACATCTTTCATCAATTCACTTGCATTTCATTTTTAATGCCACCATCACAGACTAAATCAATTATTCAATCAATTCGATTCACTCAAACATATTTTCGTTGATCATTAACCATTCATGCTATTAATTGCCAATTAACAAAAGGATCTCATTTCTTGGTTCAAGAACTCACATCTCATTAACAAACCAATGCTTATTATAATTAAAAGACACTAATTAATCTACAATTGTTCTACCCCAAATTATCTTTTGATTACCAATTTGATGATTCTAATTATCTACCCGTACTATAAAACACAAAGCTAAGCTTTAGGAATATCAATTACATCATAGGCAATTTTTTTGTTTTTTATTATATTGTGATACCCTGTTTTTGTTGATTGTTTTGGCATAGCAAATGAATTTTTCTTCCAACCATATTTTTTAGTCTTAACCTTCAATATGTTTAGTTTCTAAATATAATTTTTCATAATTTTTATAAAATCATTTAAGGGTCCAATTGATCACTTTTTCGTGGTTGGTTGCTATCAGAATTTGACAGAACAGCAGTCAATCAAAAATTTACCAAATATTCATCACATGGAATTAGAGTACGAAATTTTACAGGGATATTCTAGACATACAGAGGCATCTCTCTACCAAAAATCATGCAAAAATTCCAACCACATAGGAATTTATGCACGAAAAATAGAGATTGTTCTACTGCAGTAAAATTCAGCAACTTGTAATTTAATCTTTAAGCATTGTAATCAAGCAATTGACATATATTTCAAGCAATTCCATCATCAAGAACATCATAGAAGGCCCAACTAAGCTTTATGTGGCCAATCATGCAAGTACATCACAGTTAGAATCCTCAAGGGTCATACAAATGAAATTGATAACACATAATTCATCAAAACCACCATCTAGGCCATTATCATTCTTGAAATCAAATTAATCTAATTTCTACCCCTTTACCCATTGATGAACATGGCTGCCATGAGAGAAGGAGGAGAGGGTTTTGGTAATCCATGTTCTAATCAAGCTCTAACGGGTCTAATATCGTTTTTCCTACCATTTCTACCGGCAAAGTCAAAGAATTCACCAATTAATTTTACAAAACAACATTGAATAAGAGAATGAATATTAACCAAAATTTGAATTAGGTGGAGAAGGGAAAATTACCATAGGACTTTTAAATCTCATGAGAAAGAAGTGTAAAATCCTTGATTGGATTGGAAATTGGAGGCTTGGATTGGTGTGAATTGCAAAATTTGACAAAGAGGGCTAGGGTTCAAAGAGAGAGGGGTGTGTGATTGTAAGGAGAAGAGAGAGAGATTGAGCTTCTTGCACCACCCATGGAGTCTCCTTAGTCTTGAAAGGAAGAGAGAAAGCTTGGATGATAGAGAAACTTGAGAGATTTTGAGAGAAATGGAGAGTGTTTGTTGAGGAAGAAGAGAAAAGAATGAAACCTTGTGGGAGAGAAGTGGTGGTCACAGTTGTAGTTAGCTAAGGAGGAGAAAAATACAATTCTTGAACCACTAGTGTCGACATGTGTCACTAAAATGACCGGTGTTGGTTTTAATTTTGACTCAACAGGTTTACAAAGAGTTGAAGTTAATGGCATTAGACTTAATCTAATCTCTCTCTGGTCAAACATGTGAGGTATATATGCAAACAGAGCTAAAAATAACTAGTTTATTTTATAAGCCATTTTATGAGCTATTTACGAACTTATTTTTAGAAAACTATTATAGTCTTAGTTTGAGTTCTCCTTATTCAAGTAAGGTCTAAACACACTAAAGAACCTCTTGAAATTTTTTTGTAATTTTTAAAACTCATTTAGTATTTCTAATTGTACTCTATAAGTGTCTGTGAATCTTTTTTACTCATATATGCTAAATTATAAAAATTCTCGAAAATTTTATAAAAATTCATGATAAAATTCTAATTATTTTTCTAAGCTTAAAAATTGTTTTTCTTGAATTTTTTTGACTATTCTACAATTTATCTCTTAATTATCTTTTTTTATTCTAATTTATTAATTTCAATAAATCTAATTTTATTTATAAAATTACCAAAAAATATTTTTATTTCTTAGATACCTTTCTAATATTATTCTAAGACTAGAATATATTTTTCTCAACTTTAGAAATGTCCCTGCTAATTATTTAGACATTTCTATATAATTCCAATTATTACTTTTATTATTATTATTATTATTATCAAGTCTAGATATTATTTATTCGTTGCAGCTAAATAAAATCTTTCAAAATTTATAAATATCCATCTAGACTTTTCATTAATATCACAAGACAATTAAATAAATGAAAATTATTAGATAATTATTTAAGTAATATTTTAAGGATGTTATAATTGTCACATTAGCAAAAAGTGTCACGTCAACAATAGTGTCATGCCATTGTTATTGTGAAGGGACTAAAAAAAAACATTTACAGGAGATGAAAAATGAAAAAAAAAATACATTGACTAGAAGAAAAAAAAAGACATATTTGGATGCACGGAAAAAATTTAGCCTTAACTATAATATATAAATTTAGTTTATACTTAATATAAAATAAAAATCTTAATGATAAAAACATTACAGTCAAAGAGTTAGGTATTTCAAGATAAAAATACTACCATATAATCAAAATTGCTTGGCCAATCCCATGCTCATGTACCAACCTAATCCAATGATATAACAAAAACATAACTACAACACCAATTGACTCATCATCATCAATCCAAATATCCAATTGAATAGGAAAATGATACATATATATGAAATGTGGTTGGCTAGACCCGTTGTTATGATTGACATAATTATCTAAATAACTTGACAACAGAGGATGATTAAAGTGTATCAGGTGCACTTTTTTGTATTTGTGTGTTGTTGCTTGTGTTCTGTTTAGAGGGCTACATCTGATTTTAAGGATTTGGTCTCATCTACACACTCTTTTATAGTAAATTTTAGTTCTTATCATTATTTTTATAATTTTTATTTGTAGACTAAGGATGTTGTTGTGCTTGCATTAGCCTATCACAAATGGTCAAATTTCGTTCGACAGATTGTTTATCTCTTCCAAGTTTTTTACTTCTTTTAATCAATTTGGTTACTCTCAATTGTTTCATTTGATTTGTGACTTCTATATACCTGTTATTAGTACTGTGAACACCCAATTTTATTCGGATAGGTTGTAGCTATTTAAAATTAAATAAAAATAAAAATATTAAGTAATAAATATAAAAAATGATGTTTGAATAAATATCTTTCTTTACTTTTTATGCTTGATGGGCTAAACTGCTTTAAGCCCTTGAGAAGGGAAAGCCCAAAATAAAAAATATGTTTTAGATCTTGATTTAAAAAAAAAAAACCAAAATAAGAAAGAAAAAAAAAAGAATAAGTTTGAATGGGCTGAAACATTTTAAGCCCAGAAAGAAAAAGAAAGAAAGAAAAAGTTAGTCTAGTTTTTCCTTTTATCACACGTTTCTTACCACCCTCTTACATTTTAATTCCATCAGTACATATGACTATCATGCGTCATCCTACATCCACCATAACTAACAGTATACACAAATAAAAGGTATATACAAATTCTTGTTAGGAAAGTCCATGCATATAACATCATCATCATCATATGATTAATGAGCAAAAACAAAAAGAAAAGAAGGATCGAGAACAAAAGGTGGTTACAGAGTGCAACACATTTCTCTCGATGCCTTACACTATTATAAATAGAAAAGAGGAGGTTCAAAGAAGGGAGATAATTAAGAAGAAAAGATTGGAGTGCTGTCATATTCCACGTTGGAGAACTGAGATAACTTCTGATAGGAGGGGAGCCTCGAAGGTATTATTTTTCTTCCTCCTTCATCCTATTTGCAGAAGATCCTTTAATCTCCTATCTCTGATTATCTACCTCTGTTAGATTTGAGACTTTTCTTGATATTTTGGATGTTAAATCTGTTAGATATGTTACTTTTATATTTTTCTGATCTGTAATCTGTTAGTCAGTATGTAGTAGCTGAAATTGGGTGATAATCCATGATTTTAGGGAGTAGTTAAGCTAAGTCAACATTGCTTGTACTTTTTTGCTTGTATCTTTGTATTTTCACAAAACACAAGTCATTGAATATATGCTGAAATATGTAGAACGAAAATAACTATCTGCAGTTCCAACATAAAAGTTGTGTGTTCTGTTTTTGCTTTCTTCTCTTCTTCTCTTTGTTTTTATTTTAACATGATATCAGAGCTTCATTGATCTTTAAGGATCTGTGAGTGTGATAAAAAAAATTGAAAAACAGAGTGAGAGAAAACAAGCAAGAAAACTCACACAAAAAACCTTCAACCAATGGCTTTCAGCAACAGTTCCCTACCTCCACCTCCAATATTTGTAGGAGAAAATTATGATTTGTGGGCTGCAAAAATGAGAACTTATCTGAGAGCTCAAAGTCTGTGGGAAGTGGTGGAAAATGGAAGCAATCCAGCTCCTTTACCAGACAACCCAACAGTGGCTCGGATAAGATTCCACAATGAAGAAGTGGCTAAGGATGGCAGAGCACTTGCCATCATACAAGCAGTTGTACATGATGATGTTTTTATCAAGATATTGAATCTTGCGACTGCAAAAGAGGCTTGGGACAAACTCAAGGAGGAGTTCCAAGGCAGTGAAAGAAGAAGGAGGATGAAGGTGTTAAATTTGAGAAGAGAATTGGAAGAAATTAAAATGAAAGAAGCTGAAACAGTGAAGGAGTTTACAGATAGGCTCTCCAAGGTGGTTACACAAATCAAATTACTAGGTGAAGAACTTAGTGATCAACGAGTTGTGGAGAAAATCTTGGTATGTCTTCCTGAGAGGTTTGAGTCCAAAATTTCCTCTCTTGAAGAAAACAAGGATTTTTCTCAAATATCAATTGTAGAGCTTGTAAATGCTCTGCAAGCCACTGAACAGAGAAGATCCTTGAGGATGGCAGAAAATGTTGAAGGTGCTTTTGTGGTAGTACCAAAGGCAATGCTCAAGGTAGCAGTAGCTTTGAAAAAAAGCCATTTGGTGGGAAGAAAGGAAAAGGAAAAAAGGAAGAAGAAAGCAACAAAGAGGAGGTTGGAAAGACAAGTATCCACCTTGCCCTCACTGTAAAAAGAAGAATCATACAGAAAATTTCTGTTGGTTCAGGCCAGGAGTCAAATGTAGAGCTTGCAACCAGCTTGGTCATATGGAGAAAGTTCGCAAAAACAAGGCAAAGCAACATGGACAGCAAGCCCAAGTTGCTGAGCATGAAGAACAAAATGAGGAGCATTTATTTGTTGCTTCTTGCTATTCAGCATGCAGTAGCAAAGAGGTGTGGCTTATAGACAGTGGATGCACAAATCATATGACTCATGATGCTAGCATTTTCAACGAGTTGAATCAATCTTATTTCTCCAAAGTCACCATTGGCAATGGAGAAAGTGTTGATGTCAAAGGCAAAGGAGTTGTTGCTGTAAAAACTCCCTCAGGTACTAAATATATTTCAGGTGTTTTATATGTGCCTAAGATAAATCAAAGTCTTTTAAGTGTGGGCCAAATGCTTGAAAAGAATTATACCCTACATTTTGAAGACATGATATGCACCATATTTGATCCATCTGGGTGTGAGCTAATGTCTATCAAAATGAGAGATAAAAGTTTTTCAATAAAGTGGAAACAAACTACTATGCATGCCTTTCCAAGTGTAGTAGATGATTTTGTTTTATGGCACAAAAGACTTGGTCATTTTAGCTACTCCACTTTGCAGCAAATGAGCTCAAATGGTTTAGTTCAGAATTTACCTTCCATTGATGATGATGTTGATGTGTGTGATGCATGTCAATTTGGAAAACAAAGTAGACTGCCATTCCCTACAGTAGCAAGCTGGAGAGCTAATGAAAAATTACAGCTAATACATACTGATGTGTATGGTCCAATGAGCACAATTTCTCTAAATGGCAGCAAGTATTTTCTGCTATTTATGGATGATTTCACAAGGATGAGTTGGGTGTTTTTTCTAAGGCAAAAATCTGATGTGTTTGCTGCATTTCAGAAGTTTAAGCTCATGGTTGAAAATAAGGTTGGATGTCAAATAAAAAGGCTTAGGTCTAATAATGGAACTGAGTATACAGTAGGGGAATTTAAAAAAATTTGTGAGCAAGCAGGAATTCAGCATCAATTGACTGTTCCTTACACTCCCCAACAAAATGGAATGAGTGAAAGGAAGAACAGAACAGTTATGGAAATGGCTAGGTGTTTGTTGTTTGAGAAAGGTCTTCCAAAAACCTTTTGGGCTGAGGCTGTTAATACCTTAGTATACTTGTTGAATATGCTGCCCACCAAAGCTTTGAAGGGAAAAACACCTTTTGAAGCATGGTATGAAAGGAAGCCTTCGATGGAGCATCTAAAAGTTTTTGGTTGTGTATGTTATGCTCTTATTCCTGAAGTGAAGAGAGGCAAACTTGATCATAAATTTGAAGTTGGCATCTTTTTGGGGTACAATAGTAACTCCAAAGGATATCGAATATACAACTTGGAGACCAAAAAAATTATTGTCAATAAAGATGTGAAATTTGATGAGCTGTCAAAATGGAATCGAGAGAAATATCAAGCAGAAGGTCCAAGCAAGTGGCAGCTTGGATAAGACAATTCTCAAGAGCAAGATTTTGATGATGAAGGAGAAAATTATGATAATAATACTGATTTTCCAATAAGAGGCACCAAGACCTTATAAGATGTATATGCTAGATGCAATGTGGCTGCATTGGAGCCTGCAGGATATGTTGAAGCTGCTGAAATAAAAGGATGGAGAGTTGCCATGCAGGAAGAGATAAAGATGATAGAGAAAAATAAAACTTGGCAGCTTGTAGACAGACCAAATAATCAAAAGGTAATTGGTGTTAAGTGGGTTTACAGAACCAAACTTAATCTTGATGGTTCTGTGAACAAACTCAAAGCAAGATTGGTGGTAAAAGGTTATTTTCAGTAGCATGGTGTTGATTTTTTGATACATTTGCTCTAGTTGCAAGACATGATACTATTAGATTGCTTGCAGCCTTGGCAGCCAAGTTGGGCTGGAAAATATATCATTTTGATCTTAAGTCAACATTCTTAAATGGTTTGCTTGAGGAAGACATCTATGTTGAACAACCTGAAGGTTTTCAGGTTGTAGAAAACAAAGTTTACAAGCTTCACAAAGCTTTGTATGGTTTGAAACAGGCACCAAGGGCTTGGTATAGCAGAATAGATAGTTATTTTCTGTAAAAAGGGTTTTAAAAGAGTGAAAATGAAGCCACGTTGTATGTAAAGTGGTCAAAGAATGAAGTGCAGCTCATTATTTCCTTATATGTTCATGATTTACTGGTGATAGGGAGTGAATCAAATTCCATGAACCAATTCAAGAATGATATGGAGAAAGAATTTGAAATGACTGACTTGGGTGAAATGAAATATTTTCTTGGAATGGAATTTTTCAGTCATATGATGGAATCTTCATTTCTCAAAAAAAATATGCTATGGAGATTTTGATAAAGTTTCACATGGAGAAATGCAAGCTTGTTGCTACTCCACTGGTTGTGAATGAAAAATTATCAAAGGATAATGGTGATGACAAAGCAGATGCTTCTGTTTATAATTGGAAGTTTGTTGTATCTTTCAGCAACCAAACCAGACATAATGTTTGTTGCAAGTTTGCTTTCCAAATTTATGCATTCTCTTAGTCAAGTTCGCTTTGGAGCAGTAAAGAGAGTTTTGAGGTATATAAGGGGTACAGCTGATTATGGTTTGTATTTCTTTAAAAATGAGAGTGGAGAGCTTCAAGGATATGCAGATAGTGATTGGGCAGGAAGTATAGATGACTCCAAGAGCACCTCTGGTTATGTTTTCTCATTTGGCAGTGTTGTTTTCTCCTGGAATTCAAAGAAACAAGATGTTGTGGCCCAATTCTCAGTTGAAGCTGAGTATATTTCAGCTGCAGCTGCTGCAAATCAAGCTATTTGGCTAAGGAAGATTTTATTAGATGTGGGGCAGATTCAAGGTGAAGCTACTGTCATTTGGGTGGACAACAAGTCTGTTATTTCTATTGCTAAAAATCCTGTCCAGCATGGAAGAACTAAGCACATCAAGGTAAAGTTTCATGCCATTAGAGAAGTAGGGAAGTCAAAAGAAATTAACTTGGAGCATTGCAGTTTTGAAAAACAGATTGCAGACATCATGACTAAAGCACTTTCCAAGGGACACTTTGAGATGCTTAGATCAAAACTTGGAGTGCTCAAGAAAACTCTCAAGGAGGAGTGTTAGATTTGAGACTTTTCTTGATATTTTGGATGTAAAATCTGTTAGATATGTTACTTTTATATTTTTCTGATCTGTAATCTGTTAGTCAGTATGTAGCAGCTGAAATTAGGTGATAATCCATGATTTTGGAGAGTAGTTAAGCTAAGTCAACATTGCTTGTACTTTTTTGTTTGTATCTTTGTATTTTCACAAAACACAAGTTATTGAATATATGCTGAAATATGCAGAATGAAAATAACTATCTGCAGTACCAACATAAAAGTTGTGTGTTCTATTTTTGCTCTCTTCTCTTCTCCTCTTTGTTTTTATTTTAACAACCTTCTACTTGCTTTGTAGCCATAGGTTAATTTTGCGATTGATAATTGCTTCTTGAATCTGTGCAAAATGGATTGATCTGTGTATTATACTCTGCTTCTGGTTTACAATACTCTGTTCCCTGTACCACATACCAATACACTGGTTTCAATTCTATTTCAGGATCTCAAATAATGTACAGTCATTCGTTAATGCATTGATTCAGTGTTGCAACTAAAATCATGTATATTATGCAATTCCACATTCGCAAGTCTTCTCTTGTGTTTCTCATCCAAATAGTCACTAATACACTAAATTATTTTCTTTCTCCATGTTCACAGACCGTGCATTCTAATCCACATACATTTAGTTCCTATTCTCATATCACACAAGGATTTCCACAGGATTACAACACTCACACATATCCGTCACAACAACGCTTGCTAGCAAACACAGTGTCGCACCACTAAAAAGAAGAAAAAAAGAGAGAAAAATCAATAAAATAATCATAATAAAATAAAATAGTAACTCTGAATTGATTTCTTTCGTCACTATCAGGATGCGAATATGCGTCGGCATGTTCACATCACGCTACTTTCTTCCTACCAAGGTCTGGATCGCCGGCGTAACGGTGCCATTCCTGCATCGCGATCCGGACTCGGAGGGATGCGAAGATCTGCAATTTTTTATTGTCACTTCGCCACTGCTAGGCGAAGGTTTTCGGGCACGGATCCTCTCCCGTTTTGGTGCCAACTGTAGGTGCAGTCAAATAAATTTTATCCGTTGGATTATATGAATGTTTATGATCTTGCCATGTGTCTTTTTTTTTTCACTGTCACTCGGTTGCTTCTCTCTTTCTTCGAAGATGACATTTTTAAGGGTAAAATATATTTTTGATTTTTTTAAAATTTGTCAAATTTAGCTTTAGTTTTTTTAAAATTTTGTCTTATTTTAGTTTTTTTAATTTAAAAATATATAATTTTTAATCTTCAAAATAATATTTAATAATAATTATAAAACGCTATCTAAATTACTTTGAAAATTAAAAGTGATGTATTTTTAAATTTTAAAAATTAAAATAAGATAAAAAAATTTTAAAAAATTAAAATTAAATTTAATAAATTTTAGAAGACTAAAAACATATTTTATCCTAATTTTAAATAAAAAACAGACCACTCTTGTCTCTCTCTCTGCGAAGTAGGTCGTCGGAGAATGGCAAACCGTCAACGGAAAACGTCAAATATCTCGTCTTCGGACACCAGCCTTCCATGACCGCCACCGTCTCCAGTCAGTTCCGCGTATGGAACTCCTCCTTCTCAGTCTCTTGTACTGCTTTAATTTTATACACTAGCTCACGAAGTTCACCTATGGTCGCCTAAAATATATTATAGGAATAGAAATGGTTCATTCACATTCAATCATCAAATCATAGCATGTTACAACAAAATCTAGTACAGTAATATTAACATTTATACAAAGCAAATAGTATAATCACTTCCTAGAGTGATTATGAAAAGCCAATCATACAGATAAACTAACACCCTTTTCTAAGCATTGGCATTCCTGTAAAGCTAACTAGAACAACATAGTCTGTAACGAAATCAACGCTATATTACTTATGTCCAACGCCATGAGGAATTAACTTCCTTGGTAATGCGGGTCCACCTTTGTACCTAGACAATTGTGAGACAGAAATCTGTCTGCACACTACACAAATCAAGCATTGTTGAATTTCCAATTAGTATATCCTCCAACTTCTGTTGCTGAGAAATTACAGGACAAAAAACAAATCAATCAAATGTATTTATTTTAAGTCTAATGTCGTGATGATCTCTCTTATGAAATAAGAATTCTTCTTTTGAGCACCCTCATGAAATTCTAAAGACAGATAAATGTTCATTAGTGAGGAAAGAACAAGATGCAAATTAGTTTTTAGCTAATCATCTATTTAGCCCATTTGGCTTATGATGTGATTTTAACAGAAATGCATTTGTCTGCATATCATGATAGTTTTTATCTGTTATTGCATCTACTGGGTATTCAATATGAACAAAATTTAGAGCAATTTCATCACTTGAAGAGAGGTTATGCACGAGGAGAGGGAGTTCCATAGGCAGAAGTGGCCAATGACGGTAGCAATCTTGGAACGGTGGTGGTAGGTTTTTGACGTTTCCTGGTGACGGCTTGCCATTCTCCCGCGACCTACTTTGCACACACACAGAGAGAGAAAGAGAAAGAGAGAGAGAGAAGAGTTTTATTTTTAGTTTGAGAGTGTCGTCCACGAAAGAGGAGCACTGGAGTGATAGTGAAAAAAAAATAAAAAAAAAGGACAAGTAGCAAAATCATAGACATTCACATAATCTAACGTTTAAAATTTATTTAACTGAACCTGTAATTGGCACCAAAACGGGAGGGGATCCGTGCCCAAGGTTTTCCCCTAAGGTTGGCGAGACTAGTACGTTTTGCCCTTTCTCGTTGGTTTTTTTTTATCATAATGTGTTTTGGATTTAGGGATATTAGAAATGTGAACTCATTTCCTATTCGAGCCCTCCTGTTTCCTTTTTACAATAAAATACAAGTAAGTTAACAATTAAATATTAGTATTTGCCTATAATAGCTTTTGTTTTAAATCAATAGTGGACGTGACTTTCGAAAAAAACTTGATTTGGTTATCATTTTAAAATTAAAAAAAGAAATAATAATAATAATAATAATAATAATAATAAATGGATGAGTAAAATAAATAATGGCCATTTTATATGCACTTCCTATTTGGACATTATTAAGGTTTTAAAATATTAACGATAATCATTTTAGATGTACTTATTATTTGGTTAGCATTATTTTTTTAAATACCTTTTAAAGAAAATATATAAATAAATGTTTTAGTCTAATTTATTAAAAGAAATTAAATAATAATCACTTTGGATGTATTTCCTAGTTGGTTATCATAAAAGCCTTTTGAATAAAAAATCCTAAAAAATCAAAACAAACTTTTTCTTTAATAAAGGTTTAGTAATAACCATTTTGGATGCACTTCCTATTTGAGTATTGCAAAAACCTTAAAAGGTGTATTGATAACCATTTTGGATGTACTTCCTATTTGGTTATTGAGAAAGCCTTTTAAAAAATTAAATTAAATAAAAAAACAATCAACCAACAAAATATTTTCTACCAAAGAACTACGTGAGTCTGAGTTTCTCATTGCACCAGAAGATATATAGGAATAGGGGCCCACTCCAATTGATCTAAAAAATAATAAAATTAATTTCTTTCAAGAAAATAAATAAAATAAGATGTTTCCTTCCTAAATTAAATTCTTTTGATAAAGGGGTAAAATAAATATTTTTGAAGCTATCTAATTTTACCCATTTAATTAGGGGTAACCTTTTTTATGACGGATGTCGTAGGGTGCTAATATCTTCCCTACACGTAACCGACTCCTGAACCCATATTTGGTTTCAAAGACTATTTCTTATTTTTAAAGGGCTTTTTCAAGATTTTCCTTAATAAACTTTGGTGGCAGCTCTTCTGATTTTAATTCTTGTTTTGTCGTCCCGTCGTGATCCTAGTTGCGAAAAGTACATATTAATTGAATTTTGTCTTTCTTTTTTTGAATCAATTTTGGTTAATTTAGGTTGTGTCTTAGTTTTATGATTTATCATACGAAGAAGTCTTATTACCATTCTTGCATGTATTCTTTTTAGTCTTTCATGCAATGGTAATTACCATTCTTGCATGTGTTCTTTTTAGTCTTCTCTACTTCTTTTGCTTAAACTTTTGATTTTGATTAGCTTATTTGGATTTCTCTGAAGTTTGAATGCCATAAATAATTATTGTGCCAGTGCTTGTTCTTTTTTTAAAAAAAATAAAATATTAGTTGTGGATACTATGAAATATAAGTGTTCATTTTGGTAGCTTAGGTATGGAAAAGGAAAGCAATGTATGGAATTTTTTTGTCTATTTTTGAAGTATTATTCTCAACATAAGGAGACTTGCTTTAATTGATTATCATGTGCTTGTCTAGTAGTTTTGTTGATGAGTTATGCCATGTAGTATATGGTGTGAATGTTGCCAGGGTAAATGAAAGTAGACAATAAATAGAACCATAGGATTGGTTAATTTATAGCAAAGGATTGTGGAAATAGTCAAAAATATTTGGAAGATGTAGCAAAGGATTGGTTAATTTTTTTGTGCCTGCAAATATTTCTTTTTTTAGTCAATGTAATTTTTTTCATTTTTTGTCCTTATAATTTTATTTTATTTTCATTTTTAGTCCCTCTAAGTAACAATGACGTGGCATTATTGTTGATGTGACACCTTTGCTGAAGTGGTAGTGATGACATGTCATTTGCACTAATGTGTCACATGATAACGTCATCATGACGTCACTTGCTGACATGTCACATGTTGACGTCAATAATTTAACATTTTTTACAATGGAGTTGAACAATAGAGACTAAAAGTAAAAAATTTTAAACTTATAGGAATGATTTTGAAAAAAAAAAATTACAAGGACTAAATTCACATTTAAGCCATTAATATATTAACAACATTTACAAAAATTGTGATTGACATCATATGAACTATCAATTACCTCTGGCATTTTTTATTCCTCTTCCCACTTTTATGACCCCTAAAATAAAGAAAAATATTAAATATGAACACAAGAATACCCAAACCTATGCCATTACAAAGTTATCTCCATATAACCAACATCCAAAATAAAAACCGCTAGCTAAATAAATATATATGTCAGATAGGATGTCAAAAATGAGCCCAACTCGGTGGGTTAACTTGTATAACCCGTCTAAATGAGTTGGATTGGGTTGCTCAACCCTCTGACTTGCCTAAACTAACCTGCCAATCCAATGGGTCAATTGACAAGTTGAGTTTTTAGCGATACAACACATTTACATTCACCTATGTTAGGGTTGTGTGATTAAGATTATAGCTTTTTTTTGTTTAAATATGTGAAATCCAATAAGACAAAATTTTGTGGTGATTGGAATTTATAACAAACAAACAAACATCATAGCTAAAAATTTATGATAATCTCTTATGTATTTAGTTGGTTCCTTGATTTACTAGTTTTATAATATTTTTTCTCTTTTTTAATTATATTTAATCATAAAATTTGAGAAAAATTTAAGGCAAATAGAATGATTAAATATTTTATAATTTTTTTAACCCAACTAGCAGATTGAAGGTGAATTGGGTTAAGTTGGGTTAGTCTGTTTGACATCCTTAATGTCAGATAGGTATACAAGGCACAAACAAAGCCAATTTGAAAAAATCTTCACAGCCGGTTGGCCACTTGTACAATAAATACCTCCCATCCAGAAAATATTAAATAGCAATGATTTTTAACACCTCATTTTCGTAAACATTTAATTAACATCCATCATTTCTTTTTATTTCTTTTTCCTATCACGTCATATCATTTATCATACATATATTTTTCTCTCTTATCTCTCACTAAGTATCAAATAACATTTTTTTAGTGTCCAAAAATCACTTTTGAATTCAAACATGCTTCCATGCATCACCACCTGCCAACACAAAACAAAATAAATGACATCATGTCAGAATATATTTGAGGAATGTTATTCTTCTTTGAATCACTCCTTAATTATAATTTTGAATAACTTAACGAATTATTAAATTAAGAGTAACAACAGGGTAATTTTTGCAACAAGTTGAAAACATTGATTCTAAGAACAATTTAGGAAATCAAATAATCAACTCCCTCTATAGGTGTTTGTAGTATATGGTTAGCACACGCTGGCATGTTAGAAAAAATAGTTATTTGGTTCTTCATGTCAGCCCAACACAATTAAAGACTAGAAAAACTACTCCCCATTAGTGAGCATGGAAGTCTTGTTTCAATTCCCTTTGAATGGCTTTTCTACTTCCAGCTTTTCAAAATTACTCACATGATGCAAATTTCAAATTTATTTTCAAATTATCTCTTCAACACAATTTATTGGAACCTTATACTCACCAAGCAAGTTATACAACAACACTTCACTATGCAAGTAACAAGTTCACTTGTACATTCAATAATATAACTGCAGAAAGGATAGTAATAGTACTAGTACATACGAGATTAACAACAAAGAAAAAACAAACAGAAACTTCGATAAGATACCACATGAAACCAACTGATCATACACATAGTTCCCAAAGACAACCCAATATACATATAAAACTAGTTGAAGAAGCACGGTGCCTTCTGTTTCCTCACCGCACCCAAATTAAGGCACTTGACTTTCCAGTTACGAAATTCAGCAGCTCATTAGGACCTTTCAAAATCCATGTCATGCTTTTGCTTTTCTTATTCTTGTACCAAAAGGACTAAAAGCTCCCAGGAACCTGTCCATTATCCTCCAAGAATAACTTGGTACAGTTTTCTGGCGAATAAGGGTACTTGCGCGGAACATTAGAAAACAATTTACGAGCATCATTAGCGAGTCTATTAGCAACTTGATTAGTAGTCCTAGGAACATAAACCAACCTCACTTGCCACTTAGGATCAAAACGAAGCTCCCTTATGCTTTGAATGACTTCATACTCAGGACGTTGATACTTAAATCCAAGCCCATTCTCCACCATGCTCACCACTGAGTCACTATCTGACTCCACAACCAGTTTCTCAACATTCATATCAAAAGCCAACTTCAAGCCTGTCAGAATGGCTTGTAACTCTGCCTGGTGTATTTGATAAGTGGGGTCCACTTTCTGAGCAAAGCCAAGGAGCCATGTTCCCTGTGCATCCCTCAGAACCCCACCACAACCTGCAGATGGTCCTTCATGGTCGCGCGAACCATCCACATTCAGCTTCACCCAACCAATATCAGGCTTCTTCCATCTCTCCTGCCGAGCCAGATTTAGAAAGAAAATATTCATTAGGATAGTTAAATTATCAAAATTAGTAAAAATTTTAAAAATAAAGAAATAATATTTAAGGAAATTTTTTTAATTTATTAATGTTTCACCTAAACAATAATTTTGATATAGTTAACAAAATTAAATAACCAACCATATATCTTAACTACTAAAAAATTTTAAAAAATAGTTTGATAATTAAATACCTTGATTATAACAACTTCTATTTTTTTAATTTAATTAAAATGTACTGAAAATGTAAAAAAATTGAATTATAAAGATTTTCATATTATTATTCAATTATAAATTATCATATATGATATATATATTTTTATATATATGCATATAATTGTAAAGAGTATCTTCATTTGTTCATATAGCCTAATCTCTTTTGAAAAATCTGAAAACACTCAAAAGTGAATTTTTTCCTTCCAACTATATTTTCTTCATACACAAAATTCAATATTTAAACTCCAAATCACTTGTTTAAGAGTTCTAAACCCATCACTGCTCAAATCAACCACTTGCTTAAAAGACCCCAACTCATCACCACTCAAACTAACTAGAATTGTTTGATATGTGATAAGTTTATTGTTTTTTACAACAATTAGTTTAAAAATCGTAACTTTTTTTTTTTTGGTTAACGGCATAAAAATTTAACAACATAAAAAATTAGATTCGTTACTTTTTTTCACGCTCCAAGTGTTATAATATGATTTTTTTTGGCTCTTCTTACTTTTCTATGTGGCTTCCAAAATGTATAAACCAAGCAATGTGAAAAGGAAAATTTAATCATACCTGGGCTCCCTCATTATTAACCTGCAACGGAGTCTCGTGATGACATGACCAAGGGCCACCCTCGTCACCTTCTCGGCGCTCACGCTGTGCACCAAACGGCACTTCATGCTCAGAGTTAGCAGAGGCCGAGGACGAAAGAAGGGTATATACACTGCCTGCTACGGCGGCAGCTGCGCTAGCCACCTTCATAAACCTAGAGCTCCAGCTTCCGCTACCGTCGTTGTTGCCATTCATTTTGATGCTGCAAATGAGTTTGGATCGTTTGCTATATCGGTTTGATGAGGAAAGATTTGAGTGGCTTTGGTGGAATTTGTAGTTTGTACACAGACCAGACTTCCATTATAATAAACTGTCCTTCGATGCTAAGGTTCCATTTTCCACCTTTACCTTTATAAAAGACCATACGCATTACGAGGGATCTTAATTATTCTTCCCTCAACATCACACCTGCTTGACTCTTTTTCTCTTGTAGAAACATCAACGTAGTTTCATTCTTTAATAATAATATCTATAGAGATATATTATTTTTATAACAGTTTTTATTTTTTTAATTTTTTATCACGTTGTTTATTTCATTTCAATTCTTTTCTTCTTATTTTTTCTTTATTATAAGTATGTTATAAGATTATGTTGTACTGATCGAATGCTTCGTATTTATATATCATATGTATATGATTCTTTTTTGTAAAGGATAAAATCAAAAAATATAATCCGACATATTCATTTTTTATCTCTTTTTCTATAAAAATAAAAAAGTAATAATAAAATGTATTTTATGTCCCTTAATTTTCTGTCAAAATAATCTTAGTCTTTATATTTTAAAAATAATAATTTTAGTCATCATATTTTTTAAGAGTTTAATGGTCATGTACTGACAGTGTAAAATAATTTTACATTATTATCTAATCACAAATCAACATTTATTGTGAATTTGTTGACTTTTATAATAAATACTTTAAAAGTCATATTAATAGTGATTTCTAATTGGACGACAGTATAAAATTTTTTACACTAAAACCATTAAACTCATTTTTTAAAATCATTGACTTTCATTCTTCACCATAGGATTATAAGTTTTATAAAAATGGACAAAATTCACCAATTAAGAAAAATGCACTAATCGAAAATTGTTAATTTTAAAAATATAAAAACACAGAAACTTGTAAGTGCCTATCCTCTGTCGTCTTTTATTTGTACCTTCTCCCCACTTTTACGATGTTCACCTTTATTCTTCTTTTTGAAAGACAAATAATTTGAGGCGCATTCTAGGGAAAGAGGTGACCGAAGGGGTTCACGGTGGTGCGGTAAGAAAACCGGCTACAGTAGCTAAATATTATTTTAACAATTAATTGATTTTTTATTTAAAAATTATAAAATGACAAATCCCGTAACGTAATCCCATCGACACAACAACCAGCACCCGTTGGACTTGCATATCCGCATACCATTTTCATATCCAACAATGTAACTTAATTTTATTATACCAAAAAAAAAAGTAACTTAATTTTAATAAACATATTTTTTTTATTTTTATATTTCATGTGTAAATATAAAATCATAAAATAATAATATTAAATCAAATCAATTATATTGTTCATGACTTCTGAACAAATAATTTATCTTATAATTTAATTTAATACACTATACTTAATTTTAGTATACTTCAAATATATAAAATTATTTTTAAATAAAATTAATCAATTAAATCTTTAAATCATTTTTTCCAATACAAATATTATTAAAATAAAACATATCTCTTTATCTTTATTTTATGACTAAATTGAATTGACTTATAAATCCACATAAACTAAAATTATAAAAAATAGTTTCGTTAAATAAATAATATTTATTGATATATTTTAAAAATTTTATTTAAAGATTATATTTAACTTTAAAATTGTATATTTTTTCTGAGTTGTATATTAGTCAAATAATATTAGTATAATTTAATTGACTTAAGTTAAACATGTAATGTTACTTTCATCTATATAAATTATTTTAAAAGATTTTGCTTAATTTAAAATGTTAAAGTTTTAAAGAAGTAATTAAAGTGATAACTTTATTTTAAAAAGCTAAGTTTTTGTTATTACATTTACATTCCTCTTCTCTTTACGATAAAATATAATTTTTACCCATGTTATAAATATTACTAACAAATCAAGCTAGTGTACTGATAATTTCACATAAAGGATCACTTGAATTTAGTGCCTTGACCTAGGTAGCAAAGGGAAGAGAGAAAATGGAAGGAACTTTGCAGCAAATCAAGCTTCTAGCATAAGTGACCGAATTGTGCAGCCACATATTAACATGCTTAAGAAAGGGATAAAAAAAGAAAAAATTTATACTGGTTCACCCTCAACCTTGGGATATATTCAATCCCTACCTCTTGTAGGAATTTTTTTTATTTCAATTACACCAAATTACATAGGTATTCTTTGTCCTCAACCCTCCACAGACTTTCATACTAGTATTCTTCTTAAGCCTCTACAGGTTCTCACACACACACTACAAGTATTCTTTTCCAAGCCTCTTCATGCTTAACCACTACCAAGTATTCTTTCTCCAAGTCTCTTCAGGCTTTAACACTTAAGTATTCTTTCACAAGCCTCTTTAGGCTTAACCCATAGCTTTACAGCTGAATTACCCACAACTAACTTAATTATGCACATAGACTTACTCTAAGAGCACCAGTCACTACTTAATCTTTTGAGTTTCCTCTCTCAATTTTAGGTTCCACTAAACAAACCTTTTATTTCTATTTCTAATCACTCAATGAATGGATACACAATGACACAAAGAAATTTACAGACACTCCTAGATATTACAAATCATAGACACTAGAATGAATTAGAATGTCATAAGAAAGGGGTTGAATTATGACTTTGTAAACTTTTCCTAAAAGTTTGACCTTTTTGAGCTTCTTCTCAAGACTAACTTGGCACTTAAAAAGTTTTGACACAATAAGTTCATGTACTTAGAAAGTTAAGTTCTTTGAGTGATTAATCATAATAGTTATTATAAGATAACTCAATATGAATATACAAAGTTTAAACCCAATACTTAGTATGTTTATGTTCAAAAGATACATTAGTGTATACAGAATATCAAGATAATAGATTCTTATTAGAAGATTCTTTATGTTGACAATAACAACACTTAGAAAAGCATTTCTTCATAAGACTTCTTAATAATCTTTTATATTGAAAAACATATTTATTCAAAAGATTCAATACTTAGCCATAAGTACTATTTAGAATACAGTTATACATAAAAACTTAGTTCATTTTAAGAAGGTTCGACACTTAAAAAGTTGTAGTGCAAAGACTACACTCAGAAAGTTGTTGTTTAGAATGCTTCTTAACAACTTTGATGCTCAGATCCAAATTTATGTTTTCTGAAGCTTCCTAGAGTTTATGCAATTCAAATATGGAGATTTGAAATCAAGTTAAGCTTGCTCATAATCTTCACAAATACTACCTTTGTCCCTAAATATAATACTCTTTTAACTAATTCACACCCACTAAGAAAGTTGGTTAATTTAGTTAGTAACATTAAATTTGTTAACAATTTGCATTATTTTTTTCAAAATTACCCATAAAATTATTGGGACTCTTTATCTTACTCTTTCCACTTAATTACTTTCCACCTAATTAATTAATGTGTATTATTCATCTTCTTCAATCCTCATAAGAAAGAGAATGATTTTATCTTGTTAATTTATAGCATTTATTGTAAAGTAATTACTTTGGCCCCATGGTGGGTGCCAAATGTACTTACTGAATTCCTAGGATTTGATCTACTCTGCAAAGACCTTTTTTGTTGAACTCCTCCCCCTCCTATCTCCTTTGCTGAACCTTTACTCTTCAAGTGTGATGATCTTCCTTCTCCAAGATGGTGGTGGTACTCGCCATGGCACTTTGATGCTCAAGTTAGATAAGTCTTTCTAAGTAATGAGAGTTATTGAATTGATTACTTACCTAGACATCCAATTAGCTTTAATCATTATTGAGTGGACGGTTATTACTTGGCAACCGTCATGAGTAACTCCCCATTAGGCATGTCTTTGGAGCTGCCTTAACACTACCTTGATTATGATGGTCGACTAAGCCACGTAACCTTGCCTGCTCGAGCAACCAAGCTGCTTAGGCCAAGTATGGTATGCAACTTACTTACTCGGATGGCCGACCTCCTACCTTAGATAGTACATCACTAAACCAAAAAACAGGAATCCAATAAATAACCTCAAAATTTTATAATGCAACCGAATAGGTGAAATATCCCACAATTAAAATCCAAACCAAATACAATTAAATGAAAAAACACATTACTCCCCAGAGACATTATTATATTAAAAATATAAAAATATTTAATATAAAATTTTTATCCAGATAAGTCTTGTTATCAAGCTAAAACATCTATGGTTGATTTTGACTAGACTTTCTCATGCATTGCTCCTATGCAAATGCATGGAGGATGCTTACTTACTATATAAATTAGAAAAATAAGATTCCTCATTCGTTTTGCCTAAATCCATATAGGGGTTGTGATGAACATTGAGGCCAATACAACGATGACCATAAAGGCATTTAAAAATTAAATGGGTGACATTTCAACTTTTATGGATGAGGAAAGTTTGGCAAGGGAATAAAAAGATTAAGAAATTACTAGTCCTCAACTATGACAAGTGCACCAGTCATGTAAAGTAATAAAGTAAAGAGTAGAGTGTCGATTTCATGAGAAATTGAGACAAATACCAATTAATACAAATTTGGATTATTTGAGTAACCAAAGAATGAGCAAAATTAGAGCAAATCAAGACAAAAATCATAGAGACAAAAATAAATAGTAACTATAGACGACTAGGATATGAATATCTCCTTCCTTTTTATCCTATGTAGCAACTCAGTTTAATAAAATCTAACTTTGTGTTTATAATTCGAATCTACTAAATTAGGCCTCGTTTGGGGTGGTTGCGAGTTTTTGGTTTTTGGTTTTCAAATGCAATTTTCAAAACAAAACGCGTTTGGCTAAAATGGAGCTCAAATGATTTTTAACTCAATTTCAAAACACTTTTACATTCATTTTCAAAACCAAAAAAATAGGATTTGTGAATTTGGTTTTTGGTTTTTAAAAAAAAATACACATCATTATATTTGACAATAGCCTTTCTTGCCACCACCACAACCACCGCCATTCTCACTACCATTGTCACCGCCACCACTACTACTGCCGCCATCTCCGCAGCCACCATCATTACCACCAGCATCGCCACCACCACCAGCACCGCCACCACCAGCACCGCTGCCACAACTACCACGACCGCCGACATTGCCACCACCATCACCGCTGCCACAACTACCACCCATCACTGCTGCCACAACTATCACGACCATCAGCATCACCTCCATCATCACAAGCTTCATCACCACTACTATCGTCATTGCCACCACCATGACCGCGATCACGACCACCAGTGCTACTACCACCACCACAGGCAATGTCACCACCACCACTAACTCTGCCACTACCATCACCACTAGCATCGCCATGATCATCACTGGCACTGCCACAACCACCGCCGTCGGCATTGCTACAACCGTCACCGTCGGCATTGCCACTGCCACCACCATCATTGTTGTCGTCACCACTACCACTGTTGATACCACACAAACATATTCTTAAACTAATTTTAACAGAATAAGAAATTTCAAAATGAGTTTATTTTGAAACCAAAAATTAGAAAAAAAACTAAAACTAATTTTTAAAAACTAAAAACTAGTTATGGTTTTTGAAATTTTCAAAATTCACAACCAAAAACCACTCCAAACGGCCCTTAGATTAAGTCTAATTTCTTAAGTCAAAACTCCTAGGTAATAGTATCTAACTTGGTTAATAAGTGATGAGATCAAAGATTCCTAAGAACTTACAAATCTAATGTCCTATTCCGAGATACATCCCGATCTATGGTAACCTATCCTAATTCTATTCTACGCCAAATTTTCCAATTGTCATGAAAACCAATGTGTAATTCTAAGAGCTATAGAAATTAAAGAATTTCCAAGAGTACAAAGATAGATGCACAAACACAAAAGTAAAATTTCATTAGAAAAAACATTCAAATTACATAATAATCTAAGTCTAGTTTACCAACTCTACCCTAGATGATTTTAATTACACATAGATAAACTGGAAAACACAAAGAAAGTGGAGGATGAAATCATTTAACTGATTTCATCCACTTCCTTCAAGCCTTCAAGGACTTTTGGCTCCCAAAACACTCCAGAGAACTTTCTCTTTTCATTTTGAACTCTGAAACCGAAAGTTTGGCAAAACTTCATCCTCTGGCCTTTAAATGATATTTGCCTCGAGATCCAACACCTAGCGTACAACTTCTGATGTCTAGCACTCAAAAGCACCTGTGTGATAGTCGTTCCATGTTGCAGTTTTGTAAAAATTCATTAAAAATGTTGAAAATGGAAATTAACTTTCAAAAAATATTAAAACTTGAAAATATGAAATTTTATGATAAAATATAAGTGTATGAAGCTACTACAATTCTAATTTTAATGACAAAAATTATATAACAAATCTACATCAACGGTAGATTTATTATTGGCTAGAAGTTCAACTTACGTGGCTAAAAAGAAGTTGGAAATTGTTTTCGAGACTAAGGAGACAAAGGAGGAAAGAAAAAAATTATGCATTTGTACTTATTATTTTCTCCACTTTTATACTTCTTTCTTTCTAATTTCTACTCCTATTAGAACATAGCTTAAATTTTATGCAGTTGACAAAGAAAAAAAAGGTCAAATATAAAAAACTTAACATATTATGATAAGAAAAGGATCACAATAGTTTTATTATGCAATGACACATTTAAAACCCCACCTTTTCTCTTGTTATGTTTCATTGTATTGTGTCACTACAAAAAACAAATGTTTTTACTGGAGGCTTTTTATTGGCGGTTACTTTAAACCGCTAGAAAATGTCGTAATTTTTGACACGTATTGTGACCTCTACAAATTGATGCAGTTTTTGGCAGCTTACTTTAATTTTTCGCTTCGCTACAATATTTTAAATGGTTTTTATTTTCGCTTTTTTTTTACACCTGCTTGTATCCTATTTCCTTGTCATCTAAACTATCATCTTTTAAAGCCGGATACATATTTAAAAAAACTTTCTTTTATGTAAATATTTTAAAAAATAAAAATTACCCAAGGCATTTGAACTTTTCTCCTGTTTACGCCATGTCCCAACGACACTCTCTTGCTTTCTCAACCTCGGGCTCTCTTTTTCGCTTGTTAATCTCTCTCTCTCATTGGTTCTTCTCTCTCTTATGTTCTCTCTCGTGCTCTCTTATCTTTGCATTTCTTTTCTAATCAATTTAGGTTTTCTGGAGAAGCTCGACTCTGTTTCGATTTTGATTTGTGTCTGTCTTGATTCTACATTCCAGCGAACAATTTTAATTGAATTTGTTTCAATTTTGTTTTGTGTTTGTCTTGAGAAGCTCGCTTCTTGTTTCAAGTTTGGATGAAGCAAAGGGGTAGGGTTTTCTTTTCAAATATTGGGTGAAAAGCTTTACTCTAGGCACTGCTTTGTTCGGCTCTGGAAGGGATATAGGGAAAATGTTGAAAGGAAGGGAACTGTGCCATATTCAAAATGCCGATTGCACCAAACAGGCATCCTCGATTGATTCATTCCATTCAAATTCTCCGATTAAGACTTAATTTCCCCTCATTTATTGAATTCCCCAAGTCTGAATTTGTCCTGCACTTGTGGATTTCCCTATCTATTATAATTCCTAGTCTTCTCTCGCTTTTCGTTTGTCATTTTTCTTACTTTGCTTGAGAAAATGTGAAATATGTGCTTACATAAAGATGGAAATTGTTGTAAGTTCTTAACATGGCTAAACACATTATTCTTACAGACCTAATATGCTAAGAAAAAGGTTGTAGAAGATTCGAAAAGTGTTTTTCTAAGTGTTCCATCGACTCATCACCTTTTGTTTTCCTTGTTACTATAAGTATTTATGCTTGTATCTTCTCTTCATGTAGAGTAGTCACTTAAAGAAAGTCCAGTTGTCCAGGAGCACCTGTTTCCATTAAATTCCTCTTGTTTAGTGCTTGGCTTGGACTTCAAGTAGAAATTAACAGAATTCATCCCAATTTTGTGGACTCAGAAGGATCTAAGAGCGTAACTAATGACACCATTCAACAATTAGCTGCTGCTATACAAGAACTGAGGAAAGTTAAATTGCAGAGAATGCAAAAGGTAAAGAATGATTTAGAAATAAATTGTCACTTTGTTTTAGAATATTGTGGTTTCCCGCTCTGGTGATAGGTGTAAACATCTTATGGTTTGGCAGCTCCAAGATCTTGCAACAACAATGTTGGAGCTCTAGAACTTGATGGATACCCCTATTGAAGAGCAACAGATGTTTCAGAATATTACTTGTAATATAGCTGCTTTAGAACCTGAAGTAACTGAACCAAATCTGTGGACTTCATCGTTGTGTGAGTTATAAGTTTCTTGGGTATAATAGGGACTATATTTATTGATTTCTATGGTTCACAATTCATAGAGAAGTAATAATGTCATGCAGGTTGAGGCAGAACTAGCTAGGTTAGAAGAGTTAAAATCAAGCAAGAATCTGGTAACTTTCTGCTTTCTAGCAAGGTACTTTTGACATTATTGCAATTATTTCCTTTGCAAACTTAAAAGTCCGCCTCTTCTTTTTTGATGCTGGATCTGTGGACCCTGCATGTGTGCTTGAACAAATTGAACTTCAGATTGCTCAAGACAAAGAGAAAGCTCTTAGCAGAAAAGAGATACTTGAAAAGGTTGAGAAATGGTCAACAACATGTGATGAAGAGTCTTAGTTTGAGGAGTACAACAGGGTTAGTTATTTGTAACCTCCTTCAATATAGCCATTTTGACCCACTTTTAATCATAGCTACATTTTAATAATTTAACTCTGTATTTTGTTTGTTTTCTAGGATGATAATCGATAAATGTTGGGAGAGGAGCTCATCTTACTCTCCAGCAAGCTGAGAAAGCTCGTCCCTTGGTTAACAAAATTCTAGGTATATAATAGTTAGCCATATTTGTCATTAATTTGTTATTTGTTATTGGACCTTTACCATTATGGCTCAATGATATAACAACATCAAACTGAATCACAAACCAGCATTATAGTGGTGTTCTTTCGTTAATAAAATTCCAAGTATATAATAGCCATATTTATCATTAATTTGTTATTTGTTATTGTTATTGGATCTTTACCATTATGGCTCAATGATATAACAACATCAAACTGAATCACAAACTAGCATGTATAAACAAATGAACCAAACTGATGCAGCTGCTGGAAATCATGGTGAGCTATACTCTCTGTTTTGCTAGCTGGTTCTTGTTTAATTCTCTTGATGATCTTGGATTTTAATTAACCTATTGATTTTGGGTGTTTTAGCACTAGTTTACTAGACACTCCTCACTTGCTCTAGACAATATGGCTTGGAAACAGAGAAGATAAAAAATAAGGATGATGAGAAATTAAAAATGTGTCAACCGGCCTTGTCAAAGTAATTTTTCAGGTACCTGTAACTAAAGCACTCTTTTTCACTGGAGACTCTATATAACTCCCCCAAACTGGTAAGGTATGTAAGAGTCTTTTTGAAATGTTGCAAACAATGATTATTTGATGTTGTTAAATTATAAATATAAAATATAATAGGGATCATTTGAGTGATCTTTCCTGGGGCTATCGTAATCATAATTTATACTTTTGTATCTTTGTTTAATAATAGTTGACCTATCATAGTGGGCTCGTAGTCCACTCCTACACATGATATAATTATAAGGCAAATGAAATAGGGTTTTGTTAAGTTTAAAGCATTCTAAACCAACGTGGGTAACAGAGTCAAATGCTTGGAAATCAAAAAGTGATCATTGTTTAATGGCGACTCCAAAAATGATACTGATTCATCATTTGTGTAAAATTTTATTAGGTAATATTTTTTTAATATTATTTGATTAGTGTTGTTATATTATTGTTAAAAAGTTAATTCATGCTTATTAAATAAAAATATATAAAAAATTAAAATATATTTGATCGAATTTATTTTCCATGAGGTGTATATCAATTTTGTTTTTGTACCATAATGGAACTGACTATTGCTTATCATAAAGCTATATCTAGTCCATAATAATTAATACTAACAATTGTATGTTTTACCTAACATGCAGGCATATGATCAAGAAAAAGAGAGAGGAGGCCTTCATCCCATTTAAATAAGCTTATGTTTGACTTGTAAGAGAGGTGGTTAGAATGAGACATTTTATTGTAATTTCCTTATGTGGTGATCATATTATGTTTTATTCTTCATCATATTAATTAACATATAACTCTTTGCCTCCTTCAAAAATAATAAATAAATATTAAGTGTTATGTACATGTGGTTAATTACTATTCTTAAAGTTATATATTCTCCCTCTAAATATATTCTTCTTCAAAGTAAATATTTGTGTTTTTTTAATTGAATCAGTTTGATCAATCAAATTACAGCCTACGCACTGTCAAAACTTATTAGTTTGTGTTTTTTTAATTAAAAATTGTGATAAAATAACTGCAAACGTATACTTTCTAGCAACAAAAAATTTGTTAGTGTCGTTTGATCATTGTGGTGGTTAAAGACTGGCAGAAAATGGGGAGTTTAAACAGGTTAAGAATGCAAGTTGTGGCGGTTAAAAACTGCCGAAAAATGGAGAGTTTAAACAGGTTGAAAATGCAAGTTATGGCGGTTCAAGACTACCAAAAAATGGAGAGTTTAATCAGGTTAAGAATGCAAGTTGTGGCCGTTAAAAATTGCCGAAAAATGAAGAGTTTAAACAGGTTGAAAATGTAAGTTCTGGCGCTTTTTAACTTCCACTAAATATTTTTCATTTCTGACAAAGATACCAGCGGTCAATAATTCTTGGCCAGAAACAGCTTTTGGCGCATGTAGATCTTTAACTGCCGGAAATGATTTTTGTGGCAGTTTTTAACGGCCAGAATCTGTAATTTCGACCGCCACTAATCACATCTTTTTTTGTAGTGTATGTTGTCTACTTTTTCTCTCGTGTTTTTTTTTATTCTTTTTTCTTACCACTCTCTTACTAACCACATTTGGCATACTTCCTTTCTAATGTGAATGGAAGACTAGAGAGAGGAAACAGATCAATTGTGGTGGGATCAGCTTCAGACTAGAAGTTAAATAATATGAGTACGTAAAAAGAGAAAGGCGCGAGGTTGTTAAAAGTCATTAGATATCAATGTATTAACACGCATATATCACGCCAACGACTTACATTTCTTTTCATCACCGGATTGAATATTTTAGGTTCTTTTCACAATAGTTTAACTTGTTTAATCAATTATGATAAAAAAATAATTTATATTTGAGGAAGGAATGTCAAGGCCTAACCCATTACGCATTGATGACGATGACAAAGGCCCAAGTTAGTTCAATATGGTTAAGCCTAGGACACATATGAGGCACAACACATCAGTAATCTATTGCACAGCAATGCTCCTTGTGTTCAAATAAGAGGATCTCTAACACGTTCTCATCACACCTCTCTTCTTAGAGGGATATTCAATAGATAAGGGGATCTACATTCTAGGGAATTTACCTCATAATAATGCTTGAATGAATATAGTGAGTGTGAGTCACTCACATTCAAGTTCTAAAATTAATTATTGGCTTAAATAACGTTTTCGTCCTTATAAAATAGGAAAATTTTGTTTTTAATTCTTTATTTATTTTTATTTTCGTTCATATAATATTTTTTGTTTCATTTTGGTCCTCCCGTCAAGTTTGTTCGTCAAATCTAACGGAAGGACCAAAAGAGAAAACATAGAAATTATAGGGATCAAAAATTAGGAAGACCAAAATTAAGAGGACCAAAACGAAAATAATCTTATATTATAGGGACTAAATAGTTATTTAAACCAAATTTATAAAAATTAAACCTTCAAGCATTGCAAATTCACTAATAAGGAGTAAAAAAATTAGACCTACAATTAATGCATTAGCGACCAGCAAAAAAAATTATTAAAATTAAACCTTAAAAATAGAACTCCATAGAAGTTATGCAATGATGTAATCACCTTCAAATTATAAAGCAATAACAAATGGAGAGCAACAAAAGCGAAACATAAAACAAGACAGAGGTATCAAAACGAATGATAACAGACGAGAGTAAAATAACAAAGAAAGTGGAAGAAGGATGCACGATGTTATTATTATGTATGAACAAATTACAATAGCACCTATAGGTGGCAAAACGGGCTACCCAACCATTGCTGGATGGCCAGTCTTTTAATTTGATGTCCAAGCTTGGCCCTATGCGGTTGTGGGCTTTTCAGGTTGACTCGCCATTTTTTTAATTTTTCTTTTTCTTTTTTGTTTGAATTTTTTATTTTTCTTCAATATTCAAGATTGAAATACATTGTGATAATTATTTTTATTGACATATTTATTTTAGTGTAATAAATAAAATATAAATAATTACTTTATTATATTATTAAATTTATAAAAAGATTGAAATGTGATATTATGACAATCACTATAATTGTTTTTAATACTAAAAATACTTTTATATTATCAGGTAATCTCATTTATCATTTTATAAAAGTTACAATAAAAGTAGTTATATATTTAATGGCTTACGCATATAAGTTTGTAAACATTGCAAAGGTCTTATACAATTGTTAATATACACAACTCAAAAATAAAAAAATGTAATACACGATTGTAACTGTGTAAGAAGCCTATGTCAAGTAAATTAAGTTTCAAAAGTCTTCAAGCATCTTAAATATATGTAACTCAAAAAGATAAAATATAATTTGGAATCATGTACTATAACTTTATAAGTAGCCTTTGTCAAAATCTAATATTTAAGCCTATGTCAAACAAATGAAAGTTTTGATACAATGAATTAGTAGCTATATTTTTAGTCTCCTAAACTTCCCTTGGTCTCATTTTCTCTCAACAAAATTTTAAAAAAAGCAGGTAGCCCGAACTCGATCAAGCTAGTCTAACCCGAGCCCGATTATGATGCAAATTTTATTGGATCAGGCTAAAAAGGCCCATATTTTATTTGAGCTCAAAATTTAGAACCCAAGCCCTCTTTTTTAGCTAGCGAGTTTAGGCCGGCCTAGCTAGCTTGACCCATTTTGCACATTACATCCTTTAAAGTTTCATAACGTTGCACAATGACCACCCTTCTTTTTTAACGTTTACAACAACACCTTTTATAAGAGAACATGATGTAATGTGTTTCTTAGGTAACACAAGGTGTCTATGTAATGTATAAGAAGTGTCAATGTAATTTATAATTTTTTTTGCTAATCATTAATGCATTTGTTGTAGGTATAATTTTTTTACTTCCCATCAGTGCATTTGAAGCATTTGAAGGTTTAATTTTTATAAATTTGATTTAAATAATTGTTTAGTTCCTATAATATAAGATTATTTTCATTTTGATCCTCTTAATTTTTTGTCCCTATAATTTCTATGTTTTCTTTTTTTGGTCCCTTCGTTAGATTTGACGGACAAATCTGACTAGCAAAGACCAAAATAAAACAAAAATATATTATAGAGATGAAAATAAATAAAAGACTAAAAACAAAAAACCTCTATTTTATAAGAAAGAAAAAGTTATTTAAGTCTTAATTATAACATATTAAGAACCGTCAGGTATGCACATATACCATTACCAGTTCATTCTATGATTGGAGCGTTGTAGTATACCTTTACAAATACCCCACCTTACTCTCACCTTGGACCAATTCCATTACCATCACCTTCAACTGGAAGCAGAGATATATAGCGACCTTGAACTATCAGAAACTCAACTACATCAAATTCATATCACACATAAATGAAAAGCATTATAAAACATTTGTAATTTTACCCAACTGGTAAATGAAATTTTTTTACGAAGAGATAGAAAAAAAACCTAGAAAAAACTACTCCCCATTAATGAGCATAGAAGTTTTGTTTCAATTCCCTTTAAATGGCATTTTTGCCTCTAACTTTTCAAATACTTACGTCACATGATGCAACTTTCAAATTTGTTTTCAAAGTATCTCTTCAACACAATTTATAAAAACTTAAACTCACCAAGAAAGTTATACAATAATATTTCATTATATAAGTAACAAGTTCACTTGTACATTCAAGCTAGTTGCAAAAGGATAGCACTAGTACATACAATATCTCAACAAAGAAGAAAAAACAAATATAAACTTAGTTAAGATACTATATAAAACCAAGCCCATACATACACATACATACTTCCCAAAAGACAACCCAATATACACATAAAACTAGTTGAAGAAGCAGTGTCTTCAATTTCCTCACTCCACCTAAATTAAGGCACTTGCCTTACCATAGTTACGAAATTGAGTAGCTCATTAGGTCCTTTCAAAACCCATGTCATGGTAATTTTGCTTTTCTTATTGTTGTAATAAAAAATGACTAAAAGCTCAAACCCTGCTAATCCTCCAAGTATTGGATACAATTTGCTTGGGATCATGGTACTTGCAAAGATCATAAGAAGGTAATCTACGAGCATCATTGGCCAGTCTATCAGCAACACGATTTGCTTGGTTAGAAATAAAAGCCAATTCCACTTTCCAGTAATCAAGATGAAAAAACTTCAATATTTCTTCAACGATAACACCATTGTCGTTGCGCTTAATCTGATTCTTCACTGTGTTCATGTGGGCTCACAGTCTGACTCCCCAACCATTTTTTTAATATAATTCATCTCCCTAGCCACCTCCAAGCCCATCAGAATGGCCTGTAACTTTGTCTTGTTTGGTTTATTATAAGTGACAGGGTCTAGATTCTAAGCAAAGCCAAGGAGCCAATTTGCTATTGCATTCCTTAGAACCCTGCCACAACTAGCAGAGAAACTTTTATTAGGGTCGTGCGAACCATCCACATTTAGTTTCACCCAACCAATCTCAGTTTTCTTCCCTGTCACCTGTTGAGGTAGATTCAGAAAACATTTGTCATGATAATTAAATTATAAAATTAGAAAAATAGAAAATAGGGCATGCATTGACAGTGTAAAATCGTTAACTAATCACAATCCGCCATATATGGTAAGTTTGTTGACTTTTATAATAATTATTTTAAAAGTCATACCAACAGTGATTTTTGATTGATTGATAATATAAAACTTTTTACATTAACAGTGCATAACCATTAAACTCGTAGAAAAATCTTAAAAATAAATGAATAACCTAATTTTCATATATTATTGTGTAAATACTTTTACATCATCACTTAATTAAAAGAGTTTAATGATTATACATTGTCAGTGTAAAGGCTTTTACACTATCAACCAATCAAAAATGATTGTTGGTATGACTTTTAATGTAGTTATTATAAAAATCAATAAACTTACCATATATGATTTGTGATTGAATGACACTGTAAAACTATTTTATACTGTTAGTGCATAGCTTACTTTTCCTAATTAAAAACCCCTTTAAATATGACATTTAACATAATCATAAAAGTTAATAATTTTATCATAAATTACAATTTATGAATTGCACACAAAATTTTTACATTGTCCATATCCTAATTAAATTCTAATATATATTATGGAAAATTTTTAATTTCTTAACGTTTCACCTAAACAATAATTTTGATATAGCTAAAAAAAACTTTTGACTAATGATCCATATATCTTAACTACTACTTCATCTGTTTCTTTTTACTTTGTCATTTGAAAAAAAAACTATTTTTATTTATCTGTCATTTTTAAAATTCAAGATAATATTAATTATTTTTTATTAATTATATTATTATTTTTTACCTAATTTTTAATTAGTATACAAATTTACAAGTAATATACATTTATTGTGGAGTAGAAATAAAAAGGGTAAAATATAAAACTATTTATGAAAAATAAAAAAATTATTACATTTACGACAAAACTGTCCCTCCTAGTATTTAACATAGTTGCATACTTAGGACTCAAACTCGAGACGACTGGTTAAACTAGAACAACCCTCTGTTAATTGATCTACACGCTCAGTGGTTAATTTATTGCATTTTTTAATTCATATATAAAAAATTTAAATGACACTTAAAGATGAATGGAGGAAATAATTTTTTTTTAAAAAGTAATAAATATATACCTTAATCATAACTTTTATTTATTTTTTCTTCTACTCTTCTAAGTGTTACTATTCTTATTTTCTTTTTCTTTCCTTCTTATTTTCTTCTATGCCTTCCAAAATGCATAAATCAAGCATTGTGAAAAAGAAAATTTAATCATACCGTAGGTCAATCAATCAATCAATAATAATAATAATAATAATAATAAAGGTGTATTATTTTTATAACAATTTTTAATATTTTATAATTTATATTTATCACATTATTTATTTATTTCATATTATTTATTTTTTATTTTTCTTTATTATAAAATATATACTACTTTTAGTCCTTTATAGAAGAAATAAACAAGTGTATTTTTTTGTCCTATAGGTATTTTTAAAATAAAATTTAAATTTATGACATTATTAATTAAAATTAAATAATTTAACTATTTGTATTAGTTTGGATGAATTAGTTATTTGTTTCTTATACTACTTCCGTCCTTATATATAAGTTTCTTTGATATAAGAAACAAATAACTAATTTATCAAAACTAATAAAAATAGTTAACACTACGTTTGGAAGCTGAGAAACGGGTAAGAAATAAGAGAGAGAGGTGAGAAATGAGTGAGAAATAAAAAAATAGGTATGTTTATTAGTAGAAGAAAAATATTGAAAAAAGAAATAAAATGGTAATGAGTCCCACCAAAAAATATTTTTGTGCAAAACCAACAAGAAATGGCGAAAAAATGCGAACCCTCTCGTTGATAGCCAACTATTTAATTTAGTTAGTCGACCATCATGTCTTTTTCAACAATATATATTTACCAAATTTCAAGTCATGACCAAATAATTAAATATATTCATTTATATTATTTTAGACATATCAACTAATTTAATAGTTAATCAAATACTTTTAGTTTAATTAACTAATTTATTAACTTTCAATTAATTTTTAAGCTTTTATCTAACTAACTCTCAACGAATTTATTTGTTAATTTTCCCAATCTTACTCGTCCTCTTTCATCTTTTATTTGTTCGCTCGTCTCGCAATTTCTGCTTTTGTTTCTTTCTTTATTTGGTTTCGTCATTTGCTTTTTCTTTATTCTTTTGACCCCTTTTCCCAAGTCAATTCAGTACTTTCTGTATAGAAGTGAAAATAAGCCAGGTATAGCTTAGCGTACATCTGGTCCAAGTCAGATTAGACTTTTTTTAGAAAATATATTAGACAATATTTTTATATAAAAGTGTATTTAGTTAAAAGTTTTTTAAATTTAACAAGTCAATTTATTTAAGTAAATATAAATAATAATTTTTTGTTTATTATTATTATTATGTAATTTTTTAAATGTATTAAAATCATATATTTATTTACCTTTTTAAATATTAAACATGTTAGTTTACATAAAGAATCAAAAGTCTGTAAATTTATTAAATGATAAAGTTATGTTCTATTTAGACACTTTATTGTGAAATAAACTTTTAAATAAGTTATTATATAGGTTAAATTAAACCTTAAAAATAGGCTTGATATGTTAAATGACGGATGCCTCTACTTTTCACGCTAACATTACGTTTATCTCCCTCTGGTTTTTGCCCTGGAAATGATGCATTTGAAAGAAATTTTCTATTTTGTGAATTTCCCAATGCATCGGTCCAGAATTTCGAATTTTCCCTACATCCCAATTATTGCTTCCTTTAGATGAGGCAATTATAGAATTGGAAACAACAATAGGTCCCCAATTTTTTCCTCCTTCACTACTCTTCAATGGCCTCACTGCAATGCTAAAACCGCCACCACCATTCCACCACCCATAACTACCCACAAAAACAGGCAGATCAAAATTTCTACCTCTATATCCTTGACCAATTGCATGGCTTGAAGCTGAGATTGAGGTTTGAAATATGCAATTTCTGCTTAATGTTTAGTTGCAGGCCAACTACAAAGTAACCCAAGTATTGCTTCTTTGACAGTTTCCTTACTTGAGAAGACAAAAACTCAAAAGCTTCTATATAGTCATCCACAGTCCTCGTTTCTTCAAATCTTTCTACGCTTCATAAGGATTTTCAACATTTCTCTCTCCAAACCTTGCAACCAAGGCTCTCTTAAATTTTTCCCAAGTCAAGGTGCCTTGGTTTCTTTTAATAGATTGAACCAATGGATGGTTGACCCCTCCATACTCAACTTTGCCAATTTAATTTTGACATCTTCACTTGTGTTCTGCAATTTGAAATAAGTTTCAGCCCTTGTGATCCATCCAAAAGGGTCTCTTCCTTTAAAGGCTGACAACTCAACCTTTTTAACTGCCATATGATACTCATTCAGAGTCTTGATCTGAATCTGACCCATTCCCTACAACACCACTCTCTTTATAGTTGGAAGTCTCTTCTTCCACCTTGTCACTTTTTCCCAACACCTTTTTATTTTAGTTAGAAGCCTCTTAGTTAGGTTAATCTTCAAGTGCCCCATCTTTTCTTCTACAGTTGCCTGCAATCTTGCCCATTAATTTTCTCATCTCCAAATAAATCTTCTTAAAATTTGTCAATTTCTCGTCCAAATTAACCCTTACCTAAGCTTCATTTTTGGCTTCTAGACATTCCATTTCCTCTTCCATTTCATTCAACCTCTCTGTCACATGAGTCATGGTCTTACTCTTCACTAGTCACAAAAATTTCCTCCTTTTGATCTGACAAGTCAAACCCAACTAATAAAGCACCAACAAATTAATAAAGTAATAAAAATGTAATATTGATCATTGAAATCATACACAATACAATAATACACTTGTTGCCTAGAGACAAAATGTCTCTTATTACACAAATAAAGTCTCCTATAGAGAGTGTAATTAGGCAGTGTGAAGTTATATGTGGATGGAGAATACTCTCTATAGGAGACTTTTTTTCTTTGGGACAACAAGTGTATTGCTAACTACTACTGTAATCAGATATATACTCCCACTACATAACTACCGACAATATTTTCTACACGTAACTGTTATCTTACAGTTTCTAATACATAACTAACTATTAGTAGTTATTTTCTACACATAACTGTCATCTCAGAGTTTTTAATGTAGAATTGATTTCTAAAGCAGAAACTCATAATTGCCTTTAACTCTCAGTTCCTTTCATTACTGTCTACTAAAAAAAGTTAGGAATTTGTTCTTCCACATTATCTTTATCCACTTCAATAGCAATTACTTCTCCATCTTTGTTTAGGACTTTATTATCTCCCAAGATTATTAATCTTAATTGTTTCTCTCCACATTGATGTAAGGGATGAAACTTTGCTCCACACCTAAAGCATAAACCATTGCTTTTTCTTTTCATCAATTCTTGGTTTGTTGTATGGCGTAGGTCTTTGCTTTTCGCCCTAAACTTACACCCATCTCCATCCTTTTTTTGCCCAAAAGATGCTGAACTTGAAAGAAGATTTCTGTCATGTGAATTTCCCAAATCAAAATGTCGAATTTTTCCTTCATCACAATTGCTTTTCCTTTAGAAGAAATAGTTATAGAACTTGAAATAGTGACAGATCCCAATTCTTTTCCTCCTATGTTGTTCTTCAATGGCCTTTTTGCAATGATGAAATTGCTACCACCATTTCGCCACCGATAACTACCCGCAAATGCAGGGAGATTTGAAATTTTTGCCTCTATACTATTTGCATATTGCATTGCTTGAATTCTTGTTTTTGGTTGCAATGTTTGCACCTAGTGCTTAATTTAGGTTGCAACCCACCCAAAAAATAACCCAAATATTATTCTTTAGGTAAACGATTAATTTGCAACGAGAGAAACTCAAATGCTTCTATAAACGCCACCAAATCCTCTTGTTTCAACTTAGCCAATTCTTGGAAAGGATTTTCATACTACTGCCCCCCAAACTGTTTCACCATTCCCCACTTCTACTTTTCTCATGTAAGTCTGTCTTTTGTTTTTCTCAATAGATTAAACGAATGAATAGTAGAACCCTCCATGCTTAACTTTACTAATTTAATCTTCACGTCTTCACTAATATTTTGAACTTCAAAATAAGTTTCTACCCTAGTAATCCTCCCAATAGGGTCATCTCCTTTGAAAGATGACAATTCCACCTTAATTGCCATATGGTACTTATCTATGTCATGATTGGTTGAATATGATACTTTCTCCTCTTTTGCAGACTTGCCCATTAAATTTCTCATCTCTAACAAAATCTTTTCAAAATTTGCCAATTTTTTGTTGAAATTAATCCCTACCTGAGCCTCAATTCTGACTTCAAGCCCTTCTAGTTTCTCTTCCAATCCATCCAGTCGCTTTGTCACACACGTCATGGTCTTAGTCTTCACTAGTCACAAAAATTCCCTCCTTTTGATCCAATAGGTTGGACCAAACTAATAAAGCACATATTGATAAAGTAATAAAATATAATATTGAACATTGAAATCATTCACAATACAATACATTTGTTGTCCTAGAGACAAAATGTCTTCTATTATAGAAATACAACAATACACTTGTTGTCCCAAAGACAAAAGTCTCCTACAGAGAGTATTCTCTATCCACACACTGAAAATAACTTCACATTGCCTAATTACACAACCTACAATCAAATATATACTCCTTGTTTTTTAGTGAATGAATCATATATATACTCCTAATACATAACTACCAACAATTATTTTCTACACGTAACTGTCATCCTATAGTTTCTAATATATAACTAACTACCAGTAGTTATTTTCTACACATAATTGTCATCCTAGAGTTTTTAATACAAAACTAATTTTTAAAGCAGTTGTTTTCTACACTTAATTATCATAATTGCCCCTAAATCTCGGTTTGTATCATTAAGACTACCTTTTAATTATATAAAGAATAATAAATTGATAATATGCTTGGTCTAGTCGTATTTAATAAGTTATATTTACAAAACACAGAGAAATATTAGTATAATAGATTGTTTAATATACTATTTTTCAGGATATATTTTTATTAATAAAATTTATATGAAATTTATTGAATAGTGACACAATGAATAGAGAGTGACTTTCGAATCATTTAGAACTCACATTTCATTCAATAATGAAGAATGTATTAAAAAATATATATAGAAGCGTCTTAATAATACCTTTTTTTTTAATTTTATAATAATTTCATATCAAGTTCAAATAATATAATTAATATTGATTTTTTTCAATAACTATTAGACATAATAGAATATTTATAAATCATTATTAAAATAATCATTTATCAATTTTAATTTATTTTTCTATTACGAATAAAATTATCTTCTATCAATTAAATTAATCTTCCATCAAATTATATTTTACATATATTTATAAATATCTGTTCAATAAACAAATAGAATATATGAAAGTTGCATCATTTAATTTTCGACATTTGATGAAGTTATAACTTCCTTTCAATTAGTTAATATTACTGTAAATAAATGAGCACTTCCTTTCAATTATATAAAAGTTCAATTGATAATATTCTTGTTAATTTTAGCCTTATTTAGTAAGATGTTTTTATGTAATAAACTCGAATATTTATTTTTGGTGAGTGAGATAACTTTAATATATGTTTTTCTTCTCGTAGAATTGTGCTTTTTTATTTTATTTTAATACATGTTTTTAAGTTCTTTAACGATGAGACTAATATATGTCTTAAAGTACCTTACATTTGACATCGTAAGCTCTTTTTTTGCTTAATTGAGTTGAAAGTAATCTTAAATGACCTGGTAAGTATGTCTACTACATAATTATGAGTGGATATGGAGAAAAGAGAGGATTTCAGCATGTGACTCGTCCCTAACTACATGGCAATATATATGTGTTTAGTTCGTTCATGGAACACAAAATTCGCTTAAATATGGAAAGCAGACTGATTACAAAAGTAAATCATCATCAATGAAGGATGATCAAGGTGGAGATCCTGGAGCAAAAGCAGAAGCCATTGGACTTCATAAGCTACCTGCACAAGGGCTTGATATTTTACCTTAGGAGATGGTCAAGAAATAAGGGATTGCTTCTTGCTTTTTCCAGGATATCAAGGAGGCACACAGAAAAAAGCAAAAGCCAATAATGGACCTTTGAATATCTAGACAAGCTTCTCAATCAGAGTCAATAAAGTTTATGATATTTGATGAAGAGTTAGAGAAAAAGAATAAGCCTTTGCCAAGTGCCATTTTAATGAACCTTAGAACACATAATGCAACTTTGAAGTGCAAATCAGTGGGGGATTCCAAGTATTGACCAAGACAATTAACAACATATATGATATGTCAGGACAAGTATATTTAAGTCAAGTATAAAAGTTGCCCGATTAATCTTTTGTATGAACTTGGATTCTTCAAAGGCTTACAAGATGACTTGTGAACCTTGTGGTGTGGGGTCTACTGGGGTGGAGCGTGGCTTAGATCCTAGCAAATCAGTATCTTGAAGAAGGTCCAAAGCATATTTTTGTTGGTACAGAGAAAATTTTCTTTTAGATCAAGCAATTTCAAATCCTAGGAAATACTTTAACTCTCCCAAATTCTTAATATTGAATTTCTCATCCAGTAAGGTCCTCACATGTTCAATTTCAAGCAAATTATTCTAAGTGATTACCAAATCATCAACATAAACAAGGATTGAGGTGAAGTCCAAAGTTGCAGATTTAATGAATAATGAATAGTCGGCCTTATATTGATGATAACTCAAGGCAGTGAGGGTTGTTATAAGCTTAGCATTCCACTGTCTACTAGCTTGTTTCAAGCTATATAATTGACCTTGTAACTTATAGACTAAATTGTGATCAGTCACCTCAAGGCCAGGAGACAAATGCATGTACACTTCATTAAATCACTATGCAAAAGAGTAATTTTCACATCAAGTTGGTATAGATGCCAACCTTGTGAAGCTGTCAAGGAAAAGATACGTCCAATAGTCATCTTTACCATAGGACTAAAACTGTGTTTGGTAAGTGGAGAATAGAGTAGAAGAGGATGGAAATGAGTGGAAGAGAGTGAACTATTGTTGCTTGGAAGGAGAGAATTGAGCAGAAATTTTTAAAAAATATTGTGAGGCCCACACAAATGTATATCCCTTTTGAAATGAGAAGAAATAGGAAGAAATAATCATTGTTCACTTTACTTGTCCGATTTTGCCCTTGCTTTTATGAACGGTGGACCCACGAGTAGCAGAACCATAGAAGTGGTATACAGCCTTCTCAGCTTTCGTCTGTTTCCTCCATATTACTGTGCTTCTTCTTCCAATGGATTGGTCGACCCATAAACAGAGATTGCAACGATGAAGTCGAAATCCTTGCTGTTGCGCGTGGCTGAGTCCAGAAACTCGAAGAACATTTTGCAAGTGGCAATACAGATCCGGTTAAAGGTGAGAGTTCCTCCTTTCATGCATTGTTTTGTGGGTATTAGCTTATTTTTGTTGGGATTGCTATTGATTGAAAGGTGAAATGCAAATTTGGACATATATTTGTGAAGATTGTGAGTCATTTTTTTTCAGATTTGCACTTGTGCTTTTGAGTTCAAAAATTGGTTTTCTTTGTACATATAATCGATTTTGAAGAACCGCGGGGCTACAATGTTTGAAGTAAAATCAATTTCCTTGCATTGTTAATCGATTTGGTCTTGCAAATAAGTGGTTAACCAATTTGGGTGGCTACCATAATCAATTATGGTATTATGGCATGTGGTTCATTTTTTTTTGTCTGAAATTAACATATTAATGATTATAGACATGTTATAATGTTCAATGCATATAGTGCTAATCTTTATTTATTACATAAACTTTGGTAGAATTGAAACTATTGATGCTTATTACTTTTTATTTTTCATACAATTAATTTTAAATCATTAAGTCATTCAAATGTATGCCAATTATAATTATTTTTCAAAGTTTATATTACAAATGGTCAGATGGCAGAAAATAATAACATTGAAAATTTTCTGAAAGACATATGGCATGAAACAACGACAAACATTGACAATGATGAGTTGGACGAAAAGGAAATGCTTAGCAATGGAGTGTGGCAACATGCTAATGTAGGAGTCAACCCGCCCCAACAGCAAGGAAAGGATGAAGTTGATTCCGAAGGTGGTGAAGAACCTGATGCACTAGTTGCTAATGCACCTTAAGCATCCACCGATAATAATATGTTAAATAAGATTTTAGGTGGCATTCAAGCTTTAGAAGGCAAACTAGATAATTTAACCATCACAGTTTGTGAGGGGTTCCAAAGGGTTGACAACAAGTTTGATGACTTTGATAAACGCTTTGAAGAACTTCAATGTCTTTACCATTAAGGGCCATCATAGTAGAATGTAGTTTATGTTATATATTGACATAAATGTCTAATATTTACTTCTTCTTATCATATTTGTGACTTTGTCTTGAACACTTGTGTCTTTGTTCTTGCATGTTGGCTATATGTTTTGTATTGTTATTATAAACTGTTCAACTTTTTATAACCTTTGGTTTAGGTGGAGTTATTGTTGTCATTTAAGTGTGATGATTTGTTCTTAGGGTATAAAACTATCTTCTTTTACCATGTATATATTTATTTTTCTGCCAATTATACTTCGTTAAATATTTTGTTGTGGATACACAATTAAATTTTGGTAGTTGAACATATACTCCATTGCTAATATAATTCATTTTAAATGATTCCTAATCAATTTCATCCCCCCTAATATGTATTCAAGGTGCCTGGAGTTCCAATTTAATCAATTAAAAGAGAAGCAAAATCGATTATATGAACTCCACTGACCAAAGATCCTCTCTGGAAATACACCAAACCCAATTTTGGATAGGCCAAAATCGATTATACTAGTTCTCTTCGAAGAGCACTCTCTCTGTTGCTCCACATAACTGATTAAGGCCACCACCTAATCGATTATGTATAATGTTTTACCATGAACTAGCTCTCTGGAGGTCCGCATAACCAATTATGTTGGGAACCCAAATCGATTAACTTCTATCCTTATGCAAAAATCGTGCTTTGCAGCCAACGCAAACCGATTAAGTCAGCATCAAATCGATTTCCAGTGTTAAAAAGAGCGAATACATTGATTTATAACTGTGAGATTAAATTTGTATTTTCCTAATAATTTCACTTTTTTTTTCTTTCAAACCAAATAACTTTACAAATTTATTTCCATCTTATTTATTCTTTATTTCTCTTCAATCAAACAACTCTCATTTTCACCATGTTTTCATCTATTTCTCTTATATTCTTTCTCACATCTTTCCTTCCTTTTTTTCTATTTCCTCCCTCTCTACCAAATAGAGCCTAAAGGTCTCCAAATAATCTAGGCCCTCAATTTATTAATAATTCCCACAAGCCAAATGTACCATCATTACAAGAAAAATAATTTTTAACTTTAGTTTATTAATCGCTATTCCTTCAGACATTAGAAAAAGATGAAATTAACTGCAATTTGTTGAACTGAGGTTACGGTAACCTGTATCAACCGTGGATTAAGCTTACATTATTTTTTTTAGGAGAAAAGATACGATATTTTAGTTACTGCTAGTGCTGTTTTTCTATCAGATAAGGCTCACTTCGATAACCTATTAAAATACAGCATCAATGGCAGTTAAGGTAGTTTTATTATTTCGAAGTTTTTATGGCATAGATTGTTCGATTCTGTCTCTTTCTGCACCGTTTGCTGGTTTGGGATTTTGAAGGGAGCTCGTCCACCAAGCTTGGGTTCGTACTCCTCGCCGTTAGTGTAACGTCACCTTCATTGAGGTCTGGTCACCTCTCCCTCATTTATTCTATTCGCCAATTTAAGTTGTGGATTTTCTGAGAAATTTCGAATTAGAGGGATTTGCCAAATGTGTTTGCATTAACGATGGTTCATGCCTTTCGAGCATGGAATATATGACTGATATATTTGTTAGTGAAAAAAGTAAACCGGTTGCGGTTTATATTAAGGCTTCGTAGAAGTTTGGGTGAAGTTTTCAGACAGCTAATTGCTAAGGCAATGTTGGGGTATGTTGGTCGAGGGAGACAGGGTTAATGTTTGCAGATATTCAGGGCATATTTTCCACAACATTTTTGAGAATTGTCATCCTTATTTTTTGACTAAATATCAGTAGACACCCACAACTCTTCTGGAATTTAGTCTCTGTAAGTGTTAAATTTTAATACATTCCGGAAAATTAAATTTGGAACTTCTAGTTATTACTAGAAAAAAAAAGTTTATGAAATTAGTTTCCAGAAAAATGTATATTTAGAAGAAAAAATTACAAAAAGAGAAAAAGGGGATGCAAATAGAACTACCCTTCGCATACTAGTAATTCTCATAAGCCAACTGTGCCACTTGGCCTGTTGTTTACGGGAAAGTTCAAAAGAGAGCTCAGAATTGCAGCAAATTATTCACTTACATTCATTGATGTCTGCTACATAATAAGTAGATGGCGTAGCAGCAGTAGTACAGTACACATTGATTTCTGCTACGCTAATTATTTGAATTAGAAATGTCTTAATATCGAACAGCATCAATGAAATTTGTTTCTAGAAGATCACATTCACCGACCAATAGGCATCATGATTTCAGAAAACTCGACCCCAGGTGTCAAATCTGAATAGCCCTGCAAACCAGCATTATCATTTCTATGTATATTTCCATCTGGGACAGTTCCTTCATTTTTCTGAAGATGCATGGCCAGAACAAGGTTCTCCAGCACTTCACCAATGGATGGCCTCTCCACCCCTCTTTCAGCCAAACATTTCATTGCAACTCCTAAATATAACTCAAAGCACTCTTTAACTATGTTTCCTTCCAAGTTGGGGTCAACTATTTGCTCTACTCTGCCATTCTCAAAGCACAACATAGCCCATTCAGCCAAGTTTACATGCTCATCATCTTCATCTTGACTTACGGCAGGCCTTGAGCTTAGCACCTCCAACAACACCACCCCAAGTGAGTATAAATCAGATTTCTCAGTCAACTTTTGGCTTTGATAGCACTCAGGATCTAGGTAACCAATACTACCCTTGATGTTGGTTGTGATTATGGAAGGGTAACATGCCTTTGACAACCCAAAATCTGAAATTTTGGGCACCCAATTATGATCTAAGAGTATGTTGGTTGTCTTGATGTCACAGTGGATGATCTTGTGCTTTGTGCCAGTGTGTAGGTAGTGCAAACCCCTTGCAACTCCAATGCATATCTCGAGACGTTGAATCCAAGACAAAGGGGGTTGATCTCTCTGCCTCAAATGAAGATGATCACATAAAGTTCTATTGGCCATGAAGTCATAGACCAGTATCATCTCCCCATCTTCATTGCAATAACCCAAAAGTGAGACAAGGTTGTTATGCCTAAGTTGTGAGAGCAAAAGGATCTCTGTCTCAAATTCTGAAACACCTTGCTCCGACATTGGATTGGCACGTTTTATGGCCACATAAGTTACCCCGCCATCAAAGCTACCCTTGTAAACATTGCCAAATCCACCAATGCCTATAAGTAGAGCATCATCGAAGTTATATGTTGCCACTTTTATCTCTCTCATTGAAAAGTGACAGCAAAATGATGACTTCTTTGCCTTTTCAATTTGATTAGGAGTGTGGACAGCAAGACCGCACCATGACATGACCCTTCTAGGCCTAATCACCTTTAACCTGCATAGAACTAAGCAAAGGAGAATTGGTAGTACCACTGCGCCAAGTCCACATCCAATGAGGATAAATTTGAGTTTCTTTGAACTTTTATTAAAGTAGGGAGCCTTTACATCTGACCCAGACTTGAAGCTTTTGGAAGGGTTGAGCCCTGCAAGATTCTTATCAAAATAGCTCAGTTTAAAGATCTCCACACCATTCAAGAAAGCCTTATAGTACCTAGGTTTAGACTCCTTGTTTGGGTGTAGATCAAGCCACAAATCCTGCTTTCCTTCATTAACTTGGGGAACCATAACAACATAGTCTCGGTGTACAGCAACTCCAGCCCCCCCGCCCCTCCCCCCCCAACTCACAGCAATTGGATCAAATTCTTCATCAACTGTTTGATTATTTAAAATGACATCAAACACTACCTCATTGATCTTTGTTATCTTGTAATGAATTTCACAGAAGTGAAGCCTAACTAGATAACAGAAACCTGAATCAACTGGAAAAAACCATGTCATATTGTGATTTAAATTGACGAGGCCATCTGCAAAAGAAACCATTGAACGGGATGTACGGTAGACATCTGCTGGGGCTGAATATGGTGGAGCATTATCTGCAAACAAAACTGGCATGCTCATATTAGAGGGTTGAATATCAAAATTATCCTCTAAAATGTAATCTCCATCGGTGTCCCAAGTGCGAAACATGCCTGTGTCAAATTTGGATGGAATTTGCTCACCTCCTACATTCAATCTGTATAAGTTTTCCATGGCTGAATCATTGCGAATGTACACAAGATTGGGATAGTAGCCATCATCACCAAGAACGTATAAATCTAGTGGCATTGAAACAACTTCAATCCCATTCACAAATGTGTAGGCATCAAAAGCATTATATGATGGGGCAAAAGTAAGTTCTAAAACACTCCCACTTACATGTACAATGAATTCTTTCATGAAATACGGTAAGTTTAAGTAATCAGCGTTGAGGGAAACACTGAAGTTATGGAGAAGAGTGAAGTTTGCAGCACTTACTGATAAGAAAGCATTGGAGATACTGAGATCCAAGTAGGAAGCTGGGTAGAAGTGAAGGCGAATGAATTTGGGACCTGGGGTGACATTGAATCTGTAGGTAAATTGAGACCGAAAGATCCTGGCAGTCATATAGGGAACTTCAGGAATAGATTGAAGAGTGTCAGGGGCTCTGACTACCAGGGACTTGGTGTCAGCATTAGAAAGCACATATGGTGAAGCAATGTCACCACTCCAATTCCTGCCATCATATTCTACAAATTTTGATGTGTTGGACCCGCAGTTGAGAACTATGTTCTCTGTAGGAACATAACTGGCATTATCAGCAACTGCAATTAGTTGTAGGTGTAAGAGATACAAGATAAAAATGTACATAGAGCATGTGACAGCATTCATAATTCTGTGGAACGTTCTTGGGTCTAAACACAGATATCTGAGAACGGAAAAAATGACCAGCTTTAGCACTTTGTCCTATTAAGTTTGAATGTTCAACAAAAATGGCTTTCTCTCCCGTCGGTTTCAACAGTTACTTCCCTAGTAAACTTTATACTTTTCATCCTCTGAATACACTTTTTATTATTGATTAAAAATTATTAAAAATTATGAAATTTTATAGGTCTTACTTCTTATTTAACAAGTTTTACTCATAATTTTGTAGTTTGTAATAAATTTTAACCAATAATACAAAAAGGATGTTAAAGAGCATGAGTAGTAGTAAGGTCTTCATTGATTGTAAATTTCAAAATCCAGCCAAAATAAATGTTCAAGACTATTCTAAGTCTTTAATAAAACCTCTTGTTTTTCTGCGAGTCGGTATTGCTACGAAATTATAATGGAGAATCAGTTTCTTTCAAGAAGACTTGACAACGAGTAATGAGATTGCCCTTATTGTCAGCTGTCAATTTGTTGGTGGGTCATTTATTCATTTATTCAATCTGATTGTCAATTTATCACCTTGCCGTGAAACTAAAGGAAAATAAAGAGTAGGCCCACATTGGTTATTCAAATATTTATGTTACCGAATTAATTTCTTAAAATATTAACTCTTCATTAGTTTTTTTTAAAAAAATTCACAAAATTAATCTGTAAAAAATATTAAATATTAACTTTTTTTTTTTTGAAAGATGAAATCAATGACATAATAGAGGATGAATTTGATGACTATTTTATTTTTGAGAGACTAATTTGATGAAAAAATCTTCATAAATTGAGAATAACAAAAATAATATTAATAAATTAGACTTACTATTAATTTTATTTAGATTAAAAATAGAGAAAATTATTTATAAAAGTCTAGTTTTAGTTTTGCAGGATAACTCTCACTCTTATGTATCTCAAATAGAATGAGAATTTAAAGTCGCGTCATTTTTTAAAAATTACTTGAGTGTTAGTCAATTTCAATTAACTAAAGTTGCGGTTTTTAAGTAAAATCTAGTTAAGCAGAGATCATATTTTAAACAAGCAACCAACCCACAAAATAAAACAGAAGCCATAATATCCCAAGAGTCTAAGGGATACTCAATTATCATAAAGGTTTCAAGCACCTAATCAAACCATCGTTTGATAGTAGAATTCTCTTGCATGTAGTTTGAGGACTAGACATAAGGGTGACAAAATAAATATAAACCTCACAAATTATTATGTTATTGGTAGCTTATCATAATATAGATTTACACTAAGTAGATGTAAAAACTGTCTTTTTAAAATGGAAATTTAAAGCAAAAGATCTATTGGAACAGGCCAATGGGTTATAGAAGAAGGAAAAAAAAAACATATGGTGTATAAACTAAACATATCAACATACAGTCTTAAAACAAGTCTCTTAGCAATGATGTCTTAAGTTTAATGATAGCATTATTGTTGGTAGAAGTCCTAGAGACTAATATTTTATTTGACCAAACTTGCTTATATTTGTATATTGCTTTTATTTAATAATTATGAGACATTTCATTTATTATATATTTTTTTTAACATAATAAAGTTCTTAGAATAATAAGTTCAATACCATATGACATTGAGTGCATGACTAGATTGTGAGATTCTTTTAGGTAGTGGAACATTATTCTTAAACATATATAGTAAAGTATTATTGTTAAAAAGGATGACAATTATACATCATGATTAGTATGTGTAAAATCCCCAATTTTATAAATTGATTTAATTAAAGATTGTTTAAAGTAAACATTTAAATATATTCCTATCACTAATTATGAACTTAAATTTAATTATGTTGTATGATTTCTATGCTAAGTTGCAACCATGCATATCTCTTAAGTACCATATAAGCATGTGAGTCATAAATAGACCTTCTACATTTTACTTTAGTTAGACTTATATAGCGTAAGCAGGATGTTACAACTTGCACATACTCATTGCCTATAGGATTTGGAATAGTGTCACTTGGCAATGAGCCTAGAGGTCTCTTTGACAATTGTCCTACTCTTGCTTCCATATTTTGACAAAGGCATCCTAATTTCTAAGATTTGCATTTGTCTCTTCTATAAATTATGTACTCCTCTTGACAAAAGAAGAAGTCTATAGGGTCAATTTCTCAACTACAACTTCTATTGTAGAATTCTTTTCAACTAACATTTGGTATGGGTCACCTCCTTGATATCCTCCATTGTGCCTTTAAGGAGCTGATAGTTGGGCTAAAGTGGCATTGGACAATAAAAGTATACAAGGCCAAATGGATAGGTGGGCCGAGATGGGGAATAAGAAGGGAATAGCCCAGGAAAGCAACCCAAGTCAAATTGCAGAGGGTGAAACCCAAGTCACTGGCCAAGAAACTACAAAAAAAGAGGGTCAAGTTGGAAAAGGAGAGCCTCGCAAAACTTGGGAAGCTAGGAAACATGCCAAACCACGTTAGCTGAAGGAATACATTTTGATATGGGAACGCTGAGGAGGATTAGGGAGCACAAGACCATAATTGTTTCTGTTATTGTTTTGTATTTTCTAATATTTCATAATTTCTGTTATATCAATAAAGTAGTGACTATATAAACAAAGGTTGTAATTAGGGATGGGGATGGTGAATACAGAATTACTCATTTGTGGAGTTTTGCATTGACTCGAAGAGTGCAAATACCTACCGTATCATTGGTGCTTTCGTTGAGAGGAGATGAGGAATGAGGAAATTGCTGAAGCCATGAAGGCCATGGAAGCAAGTTTCAAGCAACATGTTGATGGACAATTGGCCAAGTTCACGGCATTGCTAGAACAATACATGGTTAACACCGAGGCCCAACTTGTTTTAATTACACAAGGAGGCGGGAAAATGGAGGACAATCCCAATGGAGGTTCACTAGCACAGCCTGATATTAACTCTGTTTTGAAGACATTGAGGGTGAACGTACCAAGGTTTAACGGTAATGATGTAGAGGACTGGATTTATAAAATTGATCGTTTCTTCTCCCTTCACCGATTGGCCCCTAAAATGCGACTCACTGTGGTTGTCTTCCATTTATATGGTGAAGCCTCTACCTGGTATCAATGGATGGAAAAGGGAGGTGCTCTCACCAGTTGGGGGGTTTTCCTTTAGGAGCTGCGAAAACGATTTGGTGCATCGATTTATGATGATCCATTAGGTCGCATATCCAAATTGATCCAAACAGATACGGTGACCAAATTTCATGCGGAGTTTGAAGAGCTAATGTTGCACATCAGTGGGGTACTGGAATCAATGTTCATCAATTTTTTTACATGGGGTTTGAAGGCGGAAATCTAGTGCGAGTTACTAATATCTCCACCCATGAGCTTAATCGATGCTATGGCCAGGGCCCAATTGTTTAAGGACAGAATGGAGGACTTTCGGGGACGATATTAGAGGGAAAGGCCCAAAACAATAGAGACGTAGCCACGCAATACTTAGGTGATCAATTTCACGGGACCAAAAATGGGGACGCAAGGCCCTATATCTAGAACACCCTCAGGACCACAATTTGGAACCGCCAAGATGCTGATCAAGCGCCTGACTCTTGCAAAGATCCAGGAGAAAAGAGAGAGGGCTATGTTTCAGCTGTCACAAGAAGTACCATGCCAATCACAAAATCAAGCACTGGGTGCTGATTATGTGTGGAGAGGAAGGCGACACCGAGGAGTAATGGGGACCAGAGATGGACCAAGTTGATAACACCGATGAGGAGGAGCCCGAAGTTAGCCTCAATACTCTTTCTAATTCGGTTAATGCTCGTATCTTCAGTATATTAGCCAAACATGGATTTAGAGGTGCTCATTGACACTGGAAGTAATAATAACTTCATTCATGAGGCGCTAGTGGAAAGGCTTGGGATTAAAATGAGAGGCAACTAGGAGATTTAAGGTATACGTGGGAATGGGCAACATCTAGTGTGTTATATGAAGTGTGTTGGGGTTGAGTTGCTGATGCAGGGGCATAGTTTTGAGGTGGATCTTTATGTGTTACCTATATGGGGGTTGGATATTGTTCTAGGAATACAGTGGTTAAGAACTCTCGGGCCTTGTATAATTGATCATAACGAGTTGACTGTGGAGTTTAAATGGAAGGGAAAACTAGTGAAACTTGTAGGTAACATGTAGTTAGAAGCTCGCCAAGTCACCTTCACCCAACTTAGCACCCTAATGTTGGAGGATGACATGAGGACAATGTATAGGTTGTATAAAAATCCAACTGAGGAGAAACCAGAAATTAACACTGGAGTTAATGAAATAGCCTACCTAGAAGCGATGTTTCGACCAGTGTGAAAGGGATTGCTACAACGTCATAGGAAGGTATTTGTGAAACCAAAACAATTGCCACCTGTTCATAGCATTAACCATCGTATTCACTTGCAACCAGGTTCTACACCAATGAATGTCAGACCGTACTGCTATCCTTATTTTCAGAAGGATGTCATGGAGCAGTTAATGAAGGGAATGCTTAAGTGTGGGTTTATTTGACATAGCAACAGTCCATATTCATCCCCCGTGTTGTTGGTGAGAAAGAAGGACGGGTCTTGGAGGTTTTGTGTCGAGTACAGAGCATTAAATGGAATCACCATCTGGGATTGATTTTCGATTCCAACTATTGATGAGCTTTTGGATGAGTTAGGAGGAGCTATGATTTTTTTCCAAGTTGTACCTGCAAGTTGGGCATCATCAAATCAGGATAAATCAAAGGGACATTCACAAATAGCCTTTAGAACTCACGATGGTCATGATGAGTTTATTGTCATGCCTTTCAGGTTATCCAATGCCCCATCCTATGTCAGGCAACCATGAATGAGGTATGTAAACCATTTCTACGTCGATTTGTGATTGTGTTCTTTGACGACATATTGGTCTACAGTCAGTCTACCAGATCACGTACAACATTTGCGTTAAGTGTTATAGTGCCTAACTGACAATAACTTCTATGTGAAGGGGAGTAAGTGCCAATTTTTTAGAGAACAATAGAGTACTTAGGGCACTTAGTGTCACGGAATGGTGTGGAAGCTGATCCAACCAAGGTGGAAGCCACGATCAATTGGCCTTAACCTAAGAGCCTCAAACAGTTGAGAGGATTCCTTGGGCTAACTGGGTACTATCAAAGATTTGTACCCAATTATGCGACAATAGTTGCCCCACTTACCAAGTTGCTCAAGAAGAATAACTTTAATTGGAATGATGCGGCAGCAGCGGTTTTTGTGAAACTTAAGACACTTATGACAGAAACACTAGTCCTCCGCTTGCCTGATTTTTTGAAGGTGTTTGTGGTTGAAACGGATGCATCTAATGTGGGAATTGGTGGCATCTTGATGTAAGAGGGGCATCCTATAGCATTCTTTAGCAAGAAATTGGGGCCACGCATGATAGGAGCATCAGCTTACTTACGTGAGCTGAGAGCAATTGTTGAGCTCGTGGCTAAATGGCGACAATACTTATTAGGTAGACATTTTATCATACGCACAGATCATAAGAGTCTGAAAGAACTCCTGACACAAGTGATTCAAACTCCTTACCAGCAACAATATCTTCGCAAATTGATGGGATATTAGTTTTCTATACAGTACAAGGCAGGACCAGAGAACTCAGCAGCTGATGCTCTATCATGTCACGAGGACAATCATGATTCACAGTTTTGCAGTAGCTCTCTCGTGGAAAATACGGTTTTTTAGATGTGTTACACAAGGAGAACAATGACTGTGTTGATCTTAGAGAGTTGCAGCAACAAATACTTAAAGGCACCCTGGGAGATTCCCATTATAGCATTTGAAATGGGTTGTTGATGTATGATAACAGACTTGTGCTCAGTAAGACTTCATCTTTAAAGATCGTATTGCTGCAAGAATTCCATAAGATGCCAATAGGAGGTCATGCAAGGGTGGAGAGAACTTACCTACTGCTCAATGCTAATTTTTTTTTGGGAAGGGATGAGGAAGGACGTACAGGAGTTTGTGGAAAAATGTCTCACTTGCCAGACTATCAAATACTCAACAGCAGCTCCAAATGGATTGTTACAACCTCTGGAGATACCTGAACGAATATGGAAGGATGTGGCCTTGGATTTCGTGGGACTCCCAAATTGAAGAGGCAACACCACAGTTTTGGTTGTTATTGATCGCCTAACGAAATACTGCTCATTTTGGAGGCCTGCCTTCACATTGTACAGCATCAAAGGTTGCTGAGTTATTTACACAAATGGTGATTCGGCTGCATGGAGTACCTAAAACCATAGTCTCTGACTGCGATCCTATTTCCACAAGTCAATTTTGGAAAAGAATCTTCGAGTTCATGGGCACCAAATTGAAGATGAGTTCATCATACCACCCACAATAGATGGACAAACCGAAATGACAAATCGGTACTTGGAGCAATACCTTAGAGCGTTCACAACAGAGAATCCGAAACAATGGAGCCATTTCCTACAATGGGTTGAGTATCACTACAATACCAGCCACTATTCTGCCATTAGCATGACACCCTTTCAAGCAGTTTATGGAAGCATTCCCCTTACAATTCTGACGTATGTTAAGGGAACAACCATAGTATAGGCAGTTGAAGATGATTTATTAATCCGAGATGCTATTCTAAAACAACTAAAACAGCATTTATCTCAGGAACAAAATAAAATGATGCAACAAGCCAACAAGAAGAGAAGGGATGTTCAATTTCAAGAAGGGGATTTGGTATTAGTAAAGTTACAGCCATATCGCCAAACAACAGTGGCAACCTAGACTTAATTCTAAGCTTTGTCGTCGATATTTTGGGTCGTTTCCCATCATTACGAAGGTCGAACTAGTGGCTTATACTTTGGCTATCCCATAAGGAAGCAAGATTCATCTAGCATTTCATGTTTCATTGTTGAAAGCTTACAAAGGTGACATGACAGATGCATGTTATCCATTACCAGAGCATAGTCTTGTAAATAGACCCGTGTTGCAGCCCCTAGCAATGCTGGCTGGGCGAATCATAATAGAGCGGGGAAGAAACCAAAAGCAAATCTTGGTGCAGTGGTCACATAGTTAGCCTGAAAATGCTACTTGGGAGGATTTAGAGTCTTTTTGTAAGTTGTATAACGTGACCAACCTTGGGGACAAGGTCAATTTTGAGGGAGGGGGAAGTGATAGCTGGGCTAAAGTGGCATTGGACAATAAAAGTATACAAGGCCAAATGGATAGGTGGGCTAAGATAGGGAATAAGAAGGGAATAGCCTAGGAAAGCATCCCAAGTCAAATTGCAGAGGGTGAAACCCAAGTCACTGGCCAAGAAATTGCAGAAAAAGAGGATCAAGTTGGAAAAGGAGAGCCTCGCGAAACTCGAGAAGCTAGGAAACATGCCAAACCACGTTGGCTGAAGGAATATGTTTTGATGTGGGAACGTTGAGGAGGATTGGGGAGTACGAGACCATAACCGTTTCTGTTATTGTTTTGTATTTTTTTGGATATTTCATAATTTCCGTTATTTCAAGAAAGTAGTGACTATATAAACAAAGGTTGTAATTAAGGATGGGGATGGTGAATACAAAATTACTCATTGGTGGAGTTTGGCACTGACTCGAAGAGTGCAAATACCTATCGTATCAGGAGCTTGATTCCTCTCTAGGAGAAGTTTGGATGATTTCTCCATCCTAGGTTATATGTGTTGGAGAAGGATTTTATTTTGTTGCCTTGGACAATTATTGACATTGTTTACTTAATCCTAATTGTCGTGCACTCCACAAGAAGCATCACAATTGATTCAAATTGTCCAACTAATGACTCAATGGCTATTTGTTAGCTCATAAGCTTATTTTGATCCAAGAGAGCAAGCATCCAAGGCCCCTACCTTCATAACTCCTCTCTTAGGTTGCCTTTCTATCGTGCACTTTTACATTTTTCTTCCATCTTCTCAATGATTTTAAGACTCTCATCTAGTGGCTTCATATTGTATGATCCTCCTCAAGCAACATCCACCAGCATCTTGGTGTTAGGAAACAACACCCATCAAAGGATTAAAGGAAAATCCATTTAGGTATGGTATGATGGGGGCAAGTTATGAACTCATTAAGTCTCTCCCAATAGTCATGGAAAGACTCATTATCAGATTGGTGGAAGCTCGTGATCTCATTTCTTATCTTGTCAGATTTTGTGGATAGGAAGTATTTATCTACGAACTTCACTATGAGCCTAGATTTTGATACTCCTTTAAGACAAAGTTTTAACTCCTTTTGTTTATCTCCTTCCTTTTTCTCCTTCTTGTTTTTTATGTCTATAGGTTGAATAGCAAATTTGTAGGCTCTACTATTCCATGCATTAACTACCAAGAAGAAATCAAAAGGAATTAAAGCAGCAAACCTATAAAGAAAATAAATAAAAGAAAACAAAATAAACAAAAATTGTAAAGAAATCCTAAAAAGAAAAAAAAAGAAAACTACAAACATCAAATAAAATAGAATCCTAATATAAACAAATAGATCTAATTAAAAAATGCCTTTCATCTACTGGAATCAACAAATGGATATCCAGTAACAATGTCAAAAACTTGATACCACATTAGCAAGTGTATTGGATCATTCAAGTAATAAATTAAAATGATAAGAAATTAAGTATCATTCTCGAGGATCGAAGAATGATTCACAATTTACCAAATGCAAGTTTAGTAGGAACCAAGAAGAATGATTTATGATTGATTGGTTTAAAGAAAAACAAGAATTTAAATTTAAAAGAAAACAATAAAGATGTAATTTTTGGCTTTTCTAATTAAGGATGCAAGGATGCAAAAATCCAAAGAAACTTGATTTAATTCAATTAAAAAAAACCATTGAGATCAAGGTTCATTTTATTTCACTTAGAATTTCTAATTTGGATTAAGTCTTTCTCGTAACATTAGAACTCTTAGAAAGAGAGCAAGATTGTTGATGACAAATATGAAAATAGATTATAGAAAATGAGAACCTTAATCTTCTCTTTTTCTTCTTTTTTATTCATGAGTCAGATGGCCTCCACTGAAGAAAAAAGCCCAAAACTTTTAAAGGCTTTCTTTTGGGGCTATTTTTACAGTTTTGCCTTTTAATTTATTAAAGTTCTAATCTTATTTTTATTTGTTAAAAATACAACAAAAAGAAATATAAAAATAACTAGAAATTCTAACAAAAATTTAGAAAATAAACAGATAGTATTTTTCATTTTAATAATCTAAAATTTATTTATTTGAGAATAAAATGAGTTCAATTTATAAAAAATGGTACAAAATCCCTAAAAATAATTAAAAATTAGATAAAACAAAAATCATCAAAAACCATAAAAGATATATAGAAGAGCACAATGTTTACCAGTTTCCTTGTTTATGGCTCTTTGGCTATTATCAATGGGAAAAAGATCCTCTCTATTTTTTCCCTCTCTATTCTTCCATTACCATAGTTTTGAAAAAATAATAAATAGAGATATGTCACACATAATCTCTATTGTGTGACACATTTCCATTTTATTTATTTTTCTAAAAGAAATGGAGGAGGTTGACTGATTACCAACACCTCACTTCCCGTAATTCTCATGGACCTTACACGACACCCATATCATTAAATTCTAATTTTTATGTAATAGAACACAACTTACTGTTGCCGGTAATTATCACTTCCTTGTCTGTGTACTATATAATCAACTACTTCACGCTGGCCTCGGTCTGGGTTTGAAGGGGTGTGGAGGTTAGGTATTGGTTGTGTAACTGTATATGGAAAAATTATTAGATAGTTCTAGACTATTAAGTATTTATGGTCCCAGTCAATGTATTTATAATACATATTTAACTTTTATAATTCACAAAAAAAAATTAATAATACTTAATTACATATTATATATAGATTAATAAAAACTATGTTGATTCAAGACCACTTAATAATTTTTTCTGTATATGAGTTGTATGCTTGACAAGGGAGGGTCGAAGGTTTGCAGAAATCGTGAATGTGACTGGAGTGGCCAAGTGCGGATGTTGAGTGGTATTTTAAAAAGAGATGGATGTATACTCAAAAAAGAAGAGGGCTCGATAGATGGAGATGAATGTAGACTCAAAAACATGATTTAATTGACTGAGGGTTCATTTTGAGCGTTTCAAAATTTTCATTGAATGTGATGGGATGGGAAGTGGGACACGTATTGGACTTTAGAAATGGGAACTGTGAGTTTTTATTTATTTTTGTAAAGGAGTTCTTTTAGGAATTAGAACACGTCATATTTTGTCGGGTTTTTTTTTTCTTGGAAAATGATTCTCACACACTTTTTGGGTGTAGATATATTGAGAGAAAAAAAAAGAATAGAAATAAGTTGTTAATATGATTGATAATATAATGTAATAAAAAAAAAATAGAGAAAACTAAAATGTGTCAATAAGGTGTTTATACTTATTAGTAAATATTTGGATTAAAGTTTGTAGAACTCAAAAGTGTTTTTGCTTTCAAAGTAACATTTTTTTCTTTTTTATTTTTGCATTGAAATTTATTTTAATACATTAGAATTCGCAAAAATATTTTTGTAACTGTCACTCAAACAAAGTTTTAGTTGTCAAAAAATCATAATTCTTTTGTCTTTAACTTTGCAAACTGATTTAGCATATATTCTTCTTGCTGTTTCTTAGGACCTTGGCCCCATTTGTCAGCACCAAAAAAGAAGTAAACATTACTTTAGTTCTTGAAAGTGGTGGGCTGTATCACATTAATCTTTAAAATTAAGAAAATGTCAAATAAGTCATTAGATGTTAAATAAGTCTATAAACTTAATTACTTACCATTTTTTTAGTTCCTAAACATATTTTAATATCACATAAGTCATTTTTTTAAATTTTGGATTAATGTGATTATCGATTTGCACTTTCGGAGACTTTTTTTTTTAATTTCCTTTGATTTAAAGACTAATGTGACAGTGCTTTCCAATATTAGATACTAAAGTGATTATTTACTAAAAAAAAAGGATAGGAAATCAAAATTTCAGACAAAGGAGATTTAGGAGAATTTTATGAGGAAAAATGAATTAAATTTAAAAAGAAGAAAAAATTGAACAGAAAATTTCGTGAAGAAAAATGAGTTAAATTTAAGAAGGGTGATTGGAAATTTTTTATGCATTATAGAAAATTTGTATTATAACAAAAAAAATATTTTTATTGTAAATTTAAATTATTCATTAAGATGAAATAAAGTCTTAAAAGTGAATAAAAGTACATAGAATATTATAAATAAAAGATAAGGTTAGATACATTTTTTTATCATGAAAATATTACGAATTTTAGTTTTAATACCTATAAAAACATTATTATGAATTTTAATTCCTATATATTAATAAAAACACGTGTTTTTAGCCCCTTGAGAGAATAATACCACAATATTATTGATAAATATAAGAACTAAAAGTAAATAAAATATTTATAAGAATTAAAACCAAAATTCGTGATTTTTTTTAAGGATAAAAATCATATTTAACCCTAGAGTGCAGATAACTATGTACTATTTTTTAACATTTTGTATGAATAAAAAAAAAAACACCACAATGGTTGCAATCAACATTGCAATAGTTGCAATAACTACAATCGTGACCAGAACAATTTAAAACATTCAACATAGGTATGCAAAAGCAAAGAACATATTGTTTTATTATCATGTTCTCATGTTTGTCCATGATTGATGATAACATAATCACATTCATTTTCTATTTCTTTTAAATATCACCAAATTACATTCATCTTATGACCGGCCCCTCTTTCAATTTCTCCCACAAAGAACATGGAGAATTGTTATCTCTCACATGAAGTTGTTTTTGTGAATTTCATGGTACAGACCATATTAGCATTTAGGAATGGCAAAGCGGGTTGGGCCCCGACGGCTGGCCAGCCCACCAAGGACATGGCGGGGTGAGTTGGGTAGTTTAGCCCACCAACCTGACTGGTTACCGACCAGCGGGGCGGGGTAGGTTGGCCCTGCCGAGACAATTTCCTTTTTTTAAAATATATGTTGCTAATAAGCACCACAGAGAGACTCTTCGTGGAAGAAAGACACCATAGAGGCATCAAAGCTAATAAGCATACATGGAAGAAATGAAGTGGGTGGTCGTGGTTCAAATCAATGAGAAGCTCAAGACTAATTGTACTTTAGTACCTGAGAAGGAGAAATGGAAGAGGTATTCCATTTAAAGATACCTTAACGTGTCCCTGCATTGAACAAAAAGGCCTAAAAACCCCAAGCGATGTCCTTTGGTCCTTACCATTATTTTGTAAGTAATATTTTTCTTTTTTTTCTATTTCTGGCCAGTCCACTCCTAAATGGACTGGCTAGAAATCTCAATCCCACCATCAACAAGCAGGCCAACCCACCCTGACTCATTTTATGCGGACTAGCAATAGGGTGGGTCAGCTCACTTACCACCCCTATTAGCATTGAGTTGTGACCCCAACCATGCAAATACCGAATGAGTGTTAGAAACACACTTTCCCTAACACACATCATATTATTGGTTGAAATTTATGGAAACTACAAATCATGAGAGGAAATCATTAAATGAAATGTAGGACCCACAATTTTTGTAATTTTCAAAAAATTTCAACCAATAAAAAATGTGTTAAAAATGTGTTGGTACCATTTCTCAACACCCAATTGACATCTTTCATTTTTTTCTTTCTCTTCTTGTCATATCAAGTCATCCATCACTTCTCTCCCTTCTATTACTTTCTCTCTGGGTATAGACACCCCAATGAGTGTCCACCAAACATTTTCCGTTAAGCATCAGATATATGAACAAGCATTTGATCTTACATGGTGCAATCATATAAAGATAAATATATACATTCACCCCATTTTGAAATGGATTGGAGTAGATGAAAAAGAGAGATTAAAAGGGGGGAAAAAGATAGAAAGAGAAAGTAATAGATGTAAAAAGTGATGTAATGAAAAAGGATGAGAAATAAGTAAAAAAAATAGAAATAAGATGAAGAAAAAAGTGAATATATGTTTATAATTACTCGTCATATACTTTTATGACATTGTGTAATAAAATATTTGAAATTAGATTAGATACTCAATCGATAAGCTATTAGACATGGTCAGGGTTACATTTACTCCACTCTAGTCTTGTATAGATTGAGTTGTGTTAACTTGTTCCTCTGCACTATTCTGCAAGGAAAGGATCTTCTCCAAAGTACTAAGCACCTCCCCCATGGTTGGCCTATCTGCACTTCTGTTAGCCAAGCACTGGATGCCTATATCCACAAACGCCCTCAGGCATTCTGGCCTAATATTCCCTTGTAAATACGGATCAACTAATTGATCAATGGTTCCACCCTGGTAACAGTGCATGGCCCACACGGCCAACCCAACTTTCTCACTTTCCTCTTCCACTGCCACAGGATTCACAGCTGGTCTTCCACACAACACTTCAAACAAAACCACTCCAAATGAATACACATCAGATTTTTCAGTTAATTTTCTTCTCTTATAGTACTCAGGGTCTAAATATCCAAAAGTACCTTTAACCTCTGTGCTAACATGTGAGTGGTAAAGTGAGGGAACTGTTCTACACAACCCAAAATCTGCAATCTTGGATAAACAATTCTTGATCCAAATAATATGTTGGCCGACTTGACATCACGGTGAATCACTGGGTGCCCTGTGCCAGTGTGGAGGTAATGTAGTCCTCGAGCTGCACCAACACAAATCTTAGTCTTGAATCCAGGCATGGCTGTTTTTGTTCTTGTACAATGGTCACACAAGGGCCGAGTAGGGATGGCATGGGTAGGTCTGGTAGGGTACTATGGTATCCGTCCCCATACTGCGTTTGAAAAAAATCCGCGCTGGTACTAATACTCATACCGTACCCGCTACCCCACTTACTAGTGTAGTGCCATGAAAAAAAATTATAGCTGGTAAAAATTTAATACAGTTGACAATTATTTATTTTGTAGCAATAGAAAGTATGTCAATTTTTTATAAGTTTTTTATATTTCACTTTCAATATATAAGGAAAATTCATTAATTCATCCTGTAACATAGTTATAACTATAAATTGATAATCTACTTTTAAAATCTAATTTAACGTAAGAATAATTACAGTATTTCATAATATTGGCATTGTCATTTAAAATATATCTTTCTATAATTTATTTTAAGGAGTAAAATTATTTGAATTAATTATCACAATTGTGTCATTTACACAGGTTAAAAAATTTATTTTCACCTTATCCTAGAGAGCGCAGTGTGATTCTACTTACAAGTATTCAGTTCTCTTATTTTGTTTTATTTCTTGCATATCTTTTTTTTAATGAATCAGATTTATTTTTATATCCCATTTTTTTAGTATATTAATGATTATATATATATATAAATATATATATATAATATATAATATATTTGTGTGTGTGTGGCGTAGTGGGTACATAGTACCATACCGCACCCTCCCATATATTTGCGAGTAAATGCCCCGCCCCATCTCATTAAGGATTTCCCATACTAATATTTTTGACGGTCATTGGTCTGGATAGTGTCATCCTAGCACATTTCCTTAACATATAGTCCCTTTTGGCGTAGCAACACTGTGGCAAAAGAGAAAATTGCTTTTGAACCTCCTACTTGCGAGGGAGCGTTTACTGCCACAGGAGTAACTCCATCATGATGCATGACGCCTTTGTACACCTTCCAAAGCCTCCCTCCCCAATGACAAGATCTTCACTGAAATTGCTGGTGGCTATGCTGATCTCTGCTAATGTGAATTGATGGCAATGACCTGAGGTCACTGTTGGTTGAATGCTTTTGTGGCCTCTTGTAGAATTTGATGGGAGTATATGAGAAGTTCCCCTCTTCAGTTTTTTCCATGCTCTGCAGATAAGAACGAAAAATGTAAAGAACAATCCCAAAATTGTACCTAAAGTACCAGCCACAACAATGACATGTGGAACTTTCTTCTTCCTTTGTTCCCTTCTCAATTGGAATGTTGCCGCAAGACTATAATTGCTATCACTTAGCTTCATGATCTCAATGCCATTCAGTATGGCATCGGCATATTTTGGTTTTGACTCCAAGTTAGGGTGAAGTGCGATCCACAAATCTTTCCTTCTCCCACTTTCTGTAGGAACCATAACAGCATAGTCCCTGTAAAAAGGAATAAATGGTGCACCAGCCGAAGCAACTACGTCTATCCTCTCCACTGCTGTTTGATTGTTTATGTACACCTTGAACACCCTTTGATTGACCTGCGTTACCTCTACAGAGATCTCACAGAAATGAAGCCTAACAAGGTATTTGAATCCAGAATCAACGGGGAAAGACCATGTTAAATTGTACTTCATGTTAGCATCTGTATGGCTACCTATTGTCCTGGCATTACTATATAGCTCTTCTGGTGCTGAATAATTGTAAGTGTAAGTGGTGTAATCCATGCTAATAAGAGGATAATTTACACCAAGGACACTTCCAGATTGTGAACCAGATATGTATCTAAAATCATCCAACCATGTTCCAAAAGCATTTTCAACAACAACCCTATTTTTATTACCAATGCTAACACGGTAAAGCATCTCAAGAGCATATTCATCATTAATGAATAAAGGTTCCTGCTGCCCAAGGTAAGGAACAGGAACCTTGGAACCCGGAAAGTATATGCTGTGGGGCACTTGGAATATCTCAATGCCATTGACAAAGGCAAATGCATTGGAAATTAAAGGAGATGGAGTAAATGTAATGTTTAATTTCTCTTCCCTGACATTGAGTAAGAAATCCTTGGTGAAAAACACCAAGTTGAGCTCTTGTGCAAAATCAGACGGATTAAAATCACTTACAAGAGTGTAAGGACCAGCTTTTATAGAGAAAAAAGACTTGGAGGGGTTCATCATCAGATATGAAGATGAGAGAAAGTAAATACGAATGAATTTAAGGCCAAGGGAGGAAGGGAATGAGTAGGTCAGTGGAGAATGAGTTATTCTTGCTGTTGAGTATGGAACTTTTGGTGCTAGAGGGTGTATGTTTGACATCGAGAGTGTAGATGAACTCTTGTCATACTCTGGTGGCAAGAAATTAGATCCAACATCTCCTATCCAATTTACTCCATTGAAAGATGATGTTTCATAAGAACCACAGTTTAGGAGGATTTTATCTGGGACATTAATAAAATCACAAGTGGTTAAATGGAAGAATAGTAGCAAGAACAAAAAGAGGTTCAATACAAAGCTAATGGCATACCTACTTGACTCTACTACGGGGGATTCTTTCATGGTGACAGAGGAATATGGGGTGAAGCCGGGAAGGCTTAGTTTATGATTTTATCCATAAAATCATGTTTATCTTTATAGCAAAGTCTTCGCATTTTGTCGTGTGTGTGGTGTAACTTTTATGTATTGAATGGTCAACAAACAACGTCTTGTAGCTGGAGACAACCAGCCTTGAAGAGTGAAGATAGGTTCAGCCTTTTTTTTTTTTTTAACTTTGAATTTATAATAAAATTTACATATCGCCTTCTAATAGAAAAAATTTGAAAATTAAATCTAAATTACAATTAGTATGAACAGAAGACTCGACCAGATATGTCAATCTCAGTTGACCGATTCAGCCTTGTTTATTAAGATAATATTTAATTTTAATTAAAAATAATACTAAAAATACCTAAAATATACTTAGTTAAGTTTTGTCTAAAAAATTTATCCATTATAAATAATTTTTACAAAAACTCGTTAAATGTAAGGTCCGAATGCCGTCAATACTTTGAATGTATTTGTGATGGATATGAGTTGAACTATCTATTTTCCAATTTTATTGTTCGGCCCGGTCCACGCGGAGAGTATCGGTATTGACTTGCTGCATCAATGGGCATCAAGAAGTGCACTTATTCCGCAAGGAAACCAAATCCGTCAAAATAAAAAGAAGCTGATAATTATGACCGAAATAAATACTACCTTCCAATTATACAAAGTATAATGATTGAATCGATAATATGTTTGTTTTAATCCCGTTCAATAATTTATTTCTATGCAAAAAAGAAAGTGAAAGTTAGTAACATGTTTTTTTATATACTATTTTTAATTTTTAGTGTACATAACAACAACAATGATGATAGCAGGTAAGGTAAGCATACCATTATTTTATTTTGTAACACATTTCTTTATAATTCCGAATCAAATTAAAATGGTATTTTTTTTTCTTCTTTATTTGTTCAATTAAAACAGATTTTAACTTCCCTTCATTTCTTTAATTGATACTCTAATTTCTTCAATTAGTTATTGAGCATAATAATATACTTTGCAAATCACTGTTGAAAGTTTAAATATTAAATTAATAAAAGTAAAACATAATTTAAATAAAATTTTGATGAAGAAAAATTCATCAAGTCACAAACAAGTTAAATGACTTGAACTCAAACTTTGTTTTTTAATTTAAGACAAACTTAAGTTTTAAAGTTGATTGTAAATTATTCAAATAAATATATAAGTTAAATTTGGATAACATTTTTTTTTTGCAAATTAAATATAAACTTTATGTGCTTTGACTCATATATTTAGGGCCCGTTTGTTTGTGATTAAAAAAAAAGAGATTTCTAAAAAAATAATTTATTTTTAAGAGATTCTTGTGTAAGCAAAAGATAATTTGTGTTTGGTTATAATTGTAAAAAACACTTTTTTAATCTTCTCTCTCTTTTACCGTAGATTTTTTTTTAGAAAAGCAGCTTCAAGTTGTTCATCAAGAAAAACAGCTTTTTACTTTTTTTTATTCTGATTGTTAAAGAAAAGTTTACCCAAACACTTTAAAAATTTTAATAAGTGGTTTTTTTCTTTAAAAAAATTTTTTTTTTTTTTTAAAAAGTTTAAACAAATGCACTTTTACAGCCCTATTTGGGTGTGTAGAATGTATAACTTTTATCTTTAATTATTTTGTTTCATCCTGAAGGTAATCTGCATATATTCATCTTTAAGATTAGGCATAGTTAACTTGAAAAGGAAGGTAAGTAGGTGTAGATAGCGTTTGGAAGAGAATATCTGAACTTGCGAAAATAGCTTATATTATTTATAAGTTTTCTTAAATTTATTTTAATAAATTTTACAATCAAGTTGATGAATAAACTCTGATTTAACAAGAGTTTACTAAATAAAAGATTAATTAAAATATTTGTTCAAATGTGTCCTTAATGTTACCAAACCTACCGAAATCTAAGGATTGTACCTCAAGCATGTTTGTGCTATAATTCTACCTTAGATGGACACATGTTGCTCTTCCAATATTCCATAGATTTAGACAATATTTCAAAGAGCTTATCTATTTATAAAATATAAAACTTGAAGCAGAAGTCGTGAAATCAACACACATCAACATGAATTTTTTTTTAGGAGCGCTAGTAATACACTTATCTTAACTCACTCTCTCCTATTAGTTAAAATTTATTGAAAATTACAAAATCATAAGAAAGATTCATTAAATACAATGTAAAACCCACAAAATTTTGTGATTTTCAATAAATTTTAACCAATGAGAGTATGTGTTCAAAAAAGGTGGATTAAAGAGTATATTTCTTGTATTTATCTATCAAGTCACTTCAGCATGAAAATTTTCTATTATAAAATCCATATCATCCATCCTTACTTCTATTGTATACTTTTCATTTCGATGTTTCTTTTATTATAATGTTTCAATTTTTACACATCTTAATTAAATGCAATTATTCATAAATACATTATATTACTACTGAATTTCAAAATACAATTTGGTTAAGATAGAGAAACGAAGATGTGAATATTTTTTGCTAAACAGACATTTGAGAAGTTAGAGAAAGTTGGAAAAAGAGCATACAGGAAAGTGTATCAAGAAAAGCACCATCACAAGTGAAATTAACGTACAAACATTGGCACACTCAACACTATCGAGAGAAGTCGCTCCATCGGTGGTAGTCGTAGCTACTGGAGTGGAAAGTGTTGTTGATAAGCAAGCTTTCGTCTCCCAAGTTGTCTGTTTGCAGGTCTACAGTACTCTAGCAAAATATTTGAAGAACCTATTCTAGGGTGTTTAACCTGTCATTTTATTTTTAATATTTGAGGAATAATGAAATAATTTCCCTTCTAGGGATTTATATCTTTTAAAGTCTCTATAATTATTTATAATATTATAGTTATGATAAAAATATTCGTTAAAGGTGTTTTATGAGTCCTTAAATGTTAAACTCATACGAGATAGAGCAGTTGCGATTCTTTATTATACTAAAATAAAACAAGATTACCATAACAAATATTAGCGGTATTAATTTTATTTTATTTTATTTGTTTTATACTTCATTTGCTTGTTAGATTATATTTCAATAAATCATTAATAAATAACTTATTAATATTTAAAAATTGCTAATTTGTAAAATTTTATGACACCCGTATAATGAACGGGTCTATACCTAATTTAAGCTTATGGAAATGACTTGCTCCATACAAGTTCTTTTTGCACTATTTCAGTTAGTTTTACAATTAAGTTTCTGAATAAATTTTCATTATATAAGAACATATTAATCAAGTACTCGATTTATTTGCTCAAAGTCATCCTTAATGGAAACAGGTTATCAAACCTACGACATTGTAGCATTGTACCTCAAATATGTTTGTACTTAATGCTGCCTGAGATGGACACGGGCTGCTCTTTCAATACTCCAATGCAATATGCTGACTTGTCTCTACCTATGTCCAATCAACTGGGTTAATTGTAAATAGTCAAGAGAAGCGAAGCAAACATAAATCTTTATTACAGAAATTCCACCAGAACAAAAGCCTGCAAGGCAACCCAGGTATTGAGTTCTCGGGTTCAGCTGATATAGCACAACAGGCCTACAACAGAAAGCATATTGCTAAGCTCAATTGACACAATGCCCTTGTGAGTGACAGAAGCTTAATTGTGGCCAGACAGGTATTTATTATTAAAAAAATGCTACTTTTCCTATTTCATCTGAGATGACAAGAAGCAAGGCATAGTTAGTGATAGCACTGAAATTTGATAGTTAGGCACACTAATTGAATAAAAATTTACAGTAGAAGTTGTTCCAGAGTTGTAACAACTCTTACAGAGAATAACTGTCCAAGAACTTCCAAAATACACTCTTCTGCCCACTCCTTTCCTATGGGGTATTTTTTATACGACTTTTACATAATAACTGCTGCTAAATTTACATAACTGCTCCTATAAAACCTAATAATTGTCCACCATCAAACTATATATAAAACAACTGCTCCTAAAATACATAACTAAACCTGATAAAGAATAAACATGTTTAATAATATGTCCCTGCTCCTAATTTCTGCCAATAATTGTCATAACTGCCCGTAATCCCATCATTACTACCTCCTGAAAACCAGCCTTGTCCCTAAGGCTGAAAGTTGAAAACTGGTTCTTCCTTATTATCTTTATCCACTTCAATAGCAATTACTTCACCATCTTTGTTTAGGGCTTCATTGTCTCCCAAAATTACCAATCTTAATCATTTCTATGCACAATGATGTAAGCGATGGAACTTTTCTCCGCACCTAAAGCATAAACCCTTGCTTTTCCTTTCCATCAATTCTTGGTATGTTAAATGGCGCAATCCTTTATTGCTCTTGCTGAATTTTGCTGTTCACCCTCTGTTCCTCTACCCAAGACCAAATTGATAAAGCACTGAAATTTTATATTTAGGCACACTAATTGAATAGAAAATTATAGCAGAAGCTGTCCCAAAGTTATAACAACACCTACAGAGAATAATTCTATGCAAGAACTTCCAAAATACACTCCTCTATCCACTCCTTTCCTACAAGGTATTTTTTATACGAATTTTACATAATAACCGCTCCTAAATTTGCATAACTACTCCTATATAACCTAATAACTGGCTAACATCAGACTATACATAAAATAACTACTCCTAATACATAACTAAACCTGATAAAACAATACACACATTTAATATGTCACTGGTCCTAATTTCTGCCAAAAACTGTTATAACTGCCCCTAATCCCATCATTTAGATCGGAAGCTTGTACCACATTCGGTTTATGTAGCCCTGAAAAATAAGTTACCATCATAGGCCAAACTGCAAACATTTTGTTTCACTCATGGGAACCCCACTTTAAAGTGACATTAAAATATTCAACTTGGTTATCTAAGACCGGTGGACAAATTAGTTTGGCACAGGTTAAAGGACGGTATTTTTCGGCTAAATCTGCTTATCACCTCTTGATGTCCAGAACTGAAGCAGAAAGGCCAGGTCCCTCAACTCCAGATGGTGGTCTATGGAACAAATTATGGAAGATAGAGACACCTATGAAGGTCAAACTTACTGTGGCGACTACATGGAGGAATCACTCCAACCATTGTTAGTTTCATTAAAGCCAACACTACAAACCAGGCTGCTTTGTACAGCGCATAGATTTGTATCTGATTTTCATCTTTATCGATTTTAATGCACGTATTTTCCTTTAAGAAAATGTGCCCAACAATTAGCATGGTGAGGACAGTAATATCAATTTTTCTGTCCATCTTAAAAAAAATGGCATTTTATAAGAGATAAAATCTTCACATATTCTAGTCCACTAACCTATTATCTGCTGTAAATTTTGGGGGAAAGGAGGGGAGACTAATAAATACAGTTAAAATAAGAATACCAACAAATAAGCTATGAAGCAATGGCACTTCAATTAAAACACCAAATACCGACAACCATATTTATACAGTTGATAGCACATAGTGAAATTAAGTCAACAAAAACTTCTCCTTCAAGCGAGAGATGAGCTTGAACTTCTCCTCTGCCTCAACCTGTGCACGAATGTCAGTTTTTGATGCACGGTCTGGATGAAACTTAAACAAGGCCCGTTTATAGGCTGCATGCACCTGAAATGACCATCAACAGAAAATATTAGCATCAAACACAGAGCAAAGGCTTTGGATAAATCAGAACCACAATTAGCTGACAAATCCATTATAGATAAGACTTAAAAATTACTAAACCTTGAGAAGGGACAGACATCTGATATTATACATGTTAAGGAATTTTGGACCTCAAATATATTATTTAAAATCAAATTTGGAAAAACGAAGCTTAAAATATATATGAATTTCCAAGTTGCCGGTTACCCCACCCCCTTCTTTCTCTCTCATAGGAATGGTTTCTTTTTATTTAAAGAAAGTTGGCCAGCAGGCACTGGACTTTACAAAACCACCATCACTGACAGCACCCTCCCATTTCTCAATTTGCATTGATCTCTTGAAAATCATTTTAAGAAAGTGCCCGAAAATTTTTCTTTAACAGATAATGATGCCAAAAACAGGCAATGAATTCAAAATATGAAAAGTAAGAGGCAAATGGTCATGTTAATGGAATTTGTCAAAAGGTCCAGAATTTAGTACAACAGTTTTAAGCGGAGGGTTAGCTGTTAAGTTTTAATAGCATCCAAAGCATCAGTGAAGCAAAAAATAATGTAACTTGCATAAAGGTAAGACTTTTTGTACAAATGTTGTCAATGGAGTATTAGCTGATTAGTTTTCTTAATAGAAATATTTAATAGCAACCATGATCTCAAACTTTACTTACATGTTTAAGTAATTGCATCTTGAATAATGTATAAATATACTAAGTAATTAAAAAGTGTATAGCATAGCATTCAAACAATGCACAGACTCTAGACTATTGAGATAGATAGAGAATGATATATTATTGAAAAACAAAATATAAACACAACTTGCCTCATTGGGCAAAGGGGTAAAGCTTCCTCCCACATGTATTCCTAAGCCTCTAAGCAGTGAGGGCATATCAGGGCATTGCATCTCCAATTGATTAAGCACCTTCTGTATTTCAACCCGAAATTGCTCTTTCAGGTTCATACATTCTTCATCCTGAATTTGGCATTATTAGCCAGATTGAAAGAGAAATAATCAGTTACTATAAACTTTCCAAGATTATATTATGTCCACACTGAGCATCAAAGGTGACATGCAAATGGCCAAACATAACAAGGGATAGGAAATTCTAAAACGTAAAGTGGACAATAATCATAAGAATCAGTTTCAGTATAAATTAAAAGCATAATTGCAACCTTCTTTTGTGTCTCTCTCACTTCTTCAATGCGTTCTTTTTGCCTTCTTTGCATATCCAGTAAGCGCTTTTCAGCCTTTCTTTTTTTGCGTAATCTCTGTGCTTCCTCTGCCTATAGAAGAACAAGCACGCATAAACTCAGTTTAAGGAATTAAGTAACTACATCATAATCAAAATAGCATGTTGGCCAAAACATAAGCAGTCTATATAATAAACCTAGTGCAACTAGGTGAGCAACATCTAAAATGTAGAAAGTGTTACGGTGTAAGAATTAAATGCCATAAGGTAGACATGACACAAGATTAATGATAAGTGCTTAATTAAGTACTTATTCAATAAGCTCTTATCACATGATAACTTATGTAATAAATTTAACAATGAAATTTATTGAAAATAAGCTGAAGAGGGCTTATTTTGATAAGCTTCACCACAAAACTTATTGAAAGAAGTTAAAAAGAAGTAAAGAACTTATATGAGTCAAACCATATTCATAAGCTCAAATAAGCTCCATTAAAGCTCTTCCAAATGCCCCCTAAACCATAACATATTGATTAATTATAACAATAGAAAAAGAAAAAAGAAACAGAAACAAGAACAATGCTGGTTGGTGGTTTTGGTAGCACATGTAACTTGGCTGAGCGAGATATGTCCATTAAAAAAAAAAAAAAAAGACACCCTAGGTTAAGCCAAGACCTCTGAGCATGGGTACTTCATTTTGTCAAACAAACCAGTACCCAGTAAGCTAAAACGGCAATGTTGGAAAGTCCATTTATTCAATTTCAGAAGCCCCGCATATTATGAGGCACTTATAAAAACAAGAGTTTATACCACACAGTTATGCCACACTTTGATGCATTTGATTAAAGCAGAACTCTAGCACTTTTAAGGTTTCTTTGGCACAATGCTCAATGTGGGAAGATTAGGTGTTTCGCTTTGATGTCATGTAACACATATGGCCTTCGTAGTGGGGTTTCTTAAACAGCATTACAGATATGACGAGGGATCATGCAGCTTTGCTCCATTTGTTTTCTCTTTTTTCTTGGTTGTTTTCCACTCAGTTCTATTGTTTAGGACTTGGGAGACCTCCTTATCTTCCCTTTGTAAATTTTCTCTTTGTAGCAAGTGCATGTTTGGTTCAGCTTATTTTGAGAAAATAATTGCTTATTTTTGGCAGCTTTGTGAGAGAACTTTTGCAAAATAAGCGGTTATTTCCCCCAAATAAAAAACTCTTCCAAACATGCACATCTAAAGTCCAATTTCCAAACACCAACAAAAGCTTAAAATGTAAAGAAGATAGATCTCTCTAAACAATAAATAGACATCTAAAGAGAATTGGCATTTACACAACCAATTGGCTCCTCATCAACTTGTGAGACCACCAGGCGCACATTTTGAAGAGCCAAGACATCTAAGGGCATAAATTGAAACAGACTGATAGAGGGGGCATTTGGAAGAGTTTTGATTAAGCTTATTTGGGCTTATCTTATCATATAAGCACTTCAGCTGAATAAGTGTTTGACTGACATAGTGAAAGAGGCTTATAAGTCATAACCCTTCTAATTCTATCTATATGCTCTTTTTAGCCTATTTGTGAAGCTTATCTAAAGGTTGCAAAACCAATTTGCCGCTGCTCAACATGTAAGACCACTGAGCACACATATTTGAAGAACCAATGTATCCAAGGGCATAAATTGAAACGAGGCGTTTGGAAGAGCTTCCCCTAAGATTATTTGGTTTATCTTATCATATAAGCACCTAAGCTGAAAATTCAAACCATTTGATTAAGCTAGTGAAAGTGGCTTATGAGTTACGAATAATTGAACATAAGCACTTTTTATCTTGTTTGTGAAACTTGTCAAAATAAGCTACAAATAGCTTCTAAGGAGGTCATAAAAAGTCATTTTCCTATGCTTATCGTATCAAAATACACTTATTGAATTAAGCGCTTATTACACTAGTACTATAGTCATCAGCTCTTATTCAATAACTGTTTAATTAAGCCTCTTACCCAAACACGCGCATAAAATATTTAAATAATGGGACATGTGTATAACCTGAATTTGCAATTGTCGCTGCCTAGATGCCCATTCCTCTTCCATTGCTTGTTTATATTCATCAGTCTCCTTAAGCTTTTCTCTTTCATTAATTATATCTTTCTCATTTGAAGTAGTAAGACCACAATCCTGATCCTTTAAAGCAAGCCAATCACAATTAATACGTCTTTCATCAACAGAGGCACAGTTAGAATTCACTTCAGATAAATTGTCATCTTTCCTCTTCAGTGTAGATCCAATATTGCTAACTTGCCTTTCACATGTTTCTTGGCTCAAGTTCACAAAGTTAGACTCTTTACCACTGACTTCTTTCTTGAACCTTGAAACACCAGTAACACCACAGAAATTGTAGTTTTTATACTGGGTGCAGGGAGAGAAATCCTCGCTTGTACTTTTTCCATGCCCAATATCAGAATTGCCATGCAATGGTTGCATTTCCTCTGTGGATTCAAACAAAGAAGATTTAAAAGCCTCCCAGTCAACTTTCTCATCAGAATCCTTGAAAGAATTTTCTGCTCCAAGATTAAAATAAATCCCATCTACTTGACTATCACCCTTAACAGAAAAGGAAGATTGATTCTCCTTAACATATTTACCATTGGCAGGACCAGAATATGCTGTGCCACCAGCATCCTGTTCAGTCCTATTTTCCACATCAATATCAATGTAATCATTACCATTACAATGTAATCCAGAAGAACTAGCATGCTCATCATAACAAGGTGGATCATTAAGCACACAGCGCTTTCTCTTAAGCGAAACCTTTTCCCACTGTTCACGATCCATGAGTTCGCAATCGGAGCAATCATTCTCTGATGACTCACTTTCAGACCCATCTAAACCATAGTGATTTCTGCCAGTGCCCTTTGCAGAGCTTGCTTTCCTACTTTTTAGCCCATCAGATTCAGACTCCTTTTCACAGACACCACTATCATCAACATCTATGTGTACAGAATTTCGCACACCACTTGAACCTGGAGAAGACCTTTTGCCAGAGGAGGCATCGCTATCCAATTCCCCAACACCTTCAGCAACAATTCCAGGAATCTCCTCATCATCATCAATCTCCTCATCGTCATCATCATCAATGCTGATAACACTCTGCGGTGTATACACCCTGTCCCTACTCGGTGCACCCGGTCCATGCGACTTAGACATGAACTCGGAGAAATCTATGATCATCACATCATCAACATCAACTTGATCACTGTCTACATCAATGAACACAATATTCTTGAAATTCTCTTTCTTCCCAGAACACGTCTTGGGTTGAAAGTGCTCTCTTGAGACACCTTTTCCCATAATCTATCTATACCTGCATACCAAGAACCACACACACACAAACAATAATTCAGCAAAAGATCTCCATTCTCCACCCTCAGAAAATCAAAGAGCAGCATGCAAACACTTCGTCCAATCAAAATTCTACTTGGAAGAAATTAACGGTACAATCACACAGCATGCATCAGCATTCATGTGTTCCACACACAAACCCATCACACTATCCATTTACCTATGGCCAATAGTCCACCCTAACAACCCTAACCAAAAACCTAATCAAAGAGCAAGAGCAAGCTGAAGTGAAAAGGCGAACATGCATCGAATCGAACAAAATCGAGGGAATTGGGGAAAACAAAGAAGTGAAACGGAACCCTACCTCCATAAAACAAGAGGGACTGGTCGAATTGAAACCGAAGCCGTAGAAGCTCGCTAGCAGAGAGAGATTGTGAAATTGGAAATAAAATTTGGGGAATGAAATTTGGCAAATGAATGAGACAGAAGAAAAAAACCTAAAAATTTTGCCACTATGGAAACGGTTAGAGAGTCAACCCAGAACGTGTACACGTTTGGTTGTTTTTCAAATATGGCTTTGGTTTTCCAAACACGCTTCTCGTTCCTTCTTACGTACAGACCCACTCAGCATTTTATTTTGTATTTTATTAAATTAAATTAAGGAGACGTTTGGTACAAATATAATTTTTAATTTTTTTAGAAGTCTGAAAATAGGATTTTTTTTTTTTTTCATGTTTAGTTTATTATTTTTAAAATAATATTTCCAGAAAACATTATTTCTTGAAAATCATTTTTATTTATGTTTCTTACGAAATTGTTCTCATAGAAGAAGTAAGAATCTAACTTTCCTAAATTGGGATAAAAGTTTTACTGCTATAAAAATATCACGTTATCTTTATTAACTCATTTAATGTGATAAATAATTAAAGTTTTTGAAAAAACTTTATTCAAACTAGACATAAAAATATTTAATTTCTCATAAAAATATTTAATTTCTAAGTAACAATATAAATATTTCTAAGAATATTTGTAATCAACCAAACAAATTTTAGTTATTCCTAAAAATCGTAATCCTTGGGATTCATGAATCTCAAGAATCATGATTTATGGACATAAAAAAATTTCTCTTCTACCAAACGCACTCTAAATATCACGTGAACCAATGTTAGGAAAAAAATTGAAGACTAATACCATGATTCGGTTGACTTTAAAATTTTTGGTATAAACCACATGAATCCTCCACCAGAAGCAATTTTGTTCGAGTCAGGTAGGATCACTATCAGCGGCAAAGTTTTCCCTCTAAATATTTAACGTAGCTGCATACTCAAGATTCGAACTCGAGACTCCTAATTAAGCTAGAACAATCTTGCACTAGTTTATCCACACGCTAGGTGGTGGTTGACTTTAAAATTAAATAAACTTAATTTTGATGTAAATAATTTTTTAAGTGTTAACTATACTTAGGATGTATGTGTAAATTAAGAATTTAATTAGAACATAATGACAATGTAAAAATTATTTATACTAATTAATTGACTATTGTAATAATTATTTTAAAAGTTACATTTAAAGTAATTTTTATTAGTTAATAATATAAAAATCATTATATTGATAATGCATTAAAATTAAATTCCTAAATTGATCTTAGAAATAGATTCCCTCGTATTCAAATTTAACATAACAACATTATGTATTTATGTATGAATTTTGTATGTATCACTTTCCCGATAGATATTAAATTAATGAAAAGAGATATAGACAAAACTTATATATAAGTTAATATATTTGAGAAATTTTAGTATTATTATATTGGAAATAGATCTTTTGGTACATTTTCTTTTTCATAAATAATAATATATATATATATATATATATATATATATATATCTTGAAAATTGATTTTCTCATGTTTAAAATATTTTATAAGGAAAGTATTAAATAAAAATGTATTTTATTTAATATTTTATAAATATAAAAAATATTTAATACTTTCTTCATTTAGGGTTTGTTCAAGAAAATTGTATGTTTTTAGATTTTAGTATTAAATGTAAAATTTAAAACAAAATGTGATATACAAAAATGAACTCAATTGGTTTTTAACTCAATTTTGAAATATTTTGACTTAACTTTTAAGACCAAAAAAAAAAAATACCTTTGGTTTTTAATTATAGAAACAAATCAATTGTTTCTCCATCTTTCTCGAAAATCTATTATCATTGCCACCATTGAAACATTTTTATTGTTCATGTCATTATTGGTCATTGCTACCACTGCTTCCAACAATATCCACGTGCCAAGGTTACCACTATCATCACCATCATTACTTTTACCACCAATTAACCATTACTGTCATACTACAAGCTGGAATGAGAAAGTAGTAAGTGATTTGTGTGGTTTTAATTTAAATTTTGAAAAATGAAAATCACAAAAAATTAGAAATAAATTAAAAAATTAAAAACTCATAGCAATCCCAAACAAGATGTTGCAACACATTTGAAAAAAATATTATAATAAATTTTAATGTGTTATGATTCAATGCAGCATCTTTGCCGAAAATTCAATACATTAAAGAATTTAAGAATCAGTTTCATTAAATAAGAGTAATGGGTTCTTTTTTCCAAAAGTTGTTATAATAAAATTTAAAGCATCAAAAGTGGCGAACTACTATATTATATTTTCACAAAAGAATAACATAGATATCAAGCTAAATACAAAAGCAAACACCTATATTAGGGTCCATTTATAGGGGTGGCAAAGCGGGCCAACCCGCCCCGACCTGCCATCAACCCGCCAAAAGCAGGGCAGGGCAGGTTGACCCGCGGGCAAGAAGTGGGTTCAAAAGTTGAACCCTCCCCGCCTAGTAGTGGGTTGGCGAGTTGGCCCGCTAAAGAATAATTAATGGGTTGGTGGGTTGTACAAAAGGCGAGTTGGTGGGTCGACCCGCTAAAAATAGGTTGGCGGGTTGAAAAATGTGAGTTGGCGAGTTGACCCACCCCACTTTTTAAAAAAAAAAAACTCAATTAATTTTATTTTTTTTGTTATCATCTAATTGAATTGGATTAAATAATTTTTATTTTAATACATGTTATATCCCTTTGAATCTTTGATTGTTTGACTTATAATTTTATTATTGTTTTCTTATACATTAAATATATGAAAGAGAAACTATATTTTTGCATTCAAAAGTTATAAAAATAATTTACTTGAAAATAAATAACACATTTCATTCAAAAGTATGAGGGATTATATTTTTTAGTATAGCATTGAATTGTATTTAATTACAAGTAGAACTAACCCCAAACGCATGTGTTATTGTTGTCATTATATTTTTTAGGATAACATTGCGAATGTGGAGTAGTGTGTGTAGAGCATCTTTTACTTTTTTTTTTTTAATTAATGTCTTTGGTACAATAACTAAGGAAGGAGAAAAAAAAAAGTGGCGGGTCACGGGTTGGCGAGGCGGGTTTTACCGGCTTACTTGCCCCGCCAAAAATGGCGGGTCAGGCGAGTTGACCCGACGGGTTGAACCCACTTTGCCACCCCTATCCATTTGGGTTGGTTTGCAAGTTTTCATACTTTAGTTTTCAAATGCAAATTTTGAAAACAAAACAATCCTCATCATCTTTGACACCATTGTTACTACCACTACCACTATGACCACCATCACTATTGGCTATCATCGCCATCACAATTACTACTAGTCATCATTACATTTAGAACTATCATTGTTGCATCAATTTCTTCTATTGTTACCCTACCACCATCACTACTAGTTGAAAATAAATTATAAAATTAAAAACTCAGAACAATCCCAAACAAGCCCTTGCGACATGTTTGAAAAAATATTATAATAAATTTTAATGCATTATGATCCAATACGACATCCTAGTTGAAAATTCAATAAATTAAAGAATATAAGAATCAATTTCATTAAATAAAAGTAATGGGTTCTTTTTTTTCAAAATTTGTTACAATGAAATTTAAAGCATCAAAAGCGGTGAACCACTATATTATATTGCCACTAAAGAAAAACATAAATGCCAAGCTAAATACAAAAACAAAAATATATATTAGCCATATTTGGGGTGCAAGTTTTCATTTTTTAGTTTTCAAATACAAATTTTAAAAACCATCATCATTGTCATTATCGTTACTATCACTGCCACTATGACTATCATAACAATTGGCTATTACTGCCACCATAACTACTACTAGTCATCATTACTATTAGAACTACCATTGTTGCCTCAATTTCTCCTATTGTTACCCCACCACCATCACTATTGGTTGATCATAATCACCACCAAACAAACCCAAATAAGAAAGTAATGGGTGTTTTGTAGACTTTGAATTTAAAGTTTAGTATTAAATTTTGCAAATTAAAAAGTACAAGAAAGTAATACTAAACTCATAAAACTAAAATTTAGTCTTAGATATTAAAAAATTCAAATTTTAAATTTGACAATCATTCCAAAAACAAGCTCTAAAATAAGGATTATTTGTTGGGTGCCCGTAACACCATGGTGTGAAAGCATTGAATATATCCTATTAAATATTTTAAATTAATTAAAGAACAAAATATTCAAATAATCTTTGTAACTTAATATAATAAATACTTTCTTTTTGCAATAATTTTTTTTACTTTTAACTTCTTGTCGTGTGGATATTGGTACAAAATAAAAAAAAAATCTTTACAAAATATTATAAAAGAATAAAATGTTAGTAGCACACTTTTTTGTACATTTTTTAACACATTCTTTAATATTAAATGAAATGCATGCAAAATCTAAAAAAAAAGGAATCACAACATACAACAAATTCAACCTAAATTTTACTATCAATGCATAAAAAGGTTGAAGTTAATAAGACAATAAAAAATTGTGCTAAAATTAGATTGATAGAAAGTAAATTGCTAGCATTTCAAGAAAAAAAATATGTTATACTCTTTAAAATATATGATATAACATTTTTTTATAAAGTTAAAGATTGTGTGATAAAATATTATAAAGAAAGTAAGAAAGTTACAAGTTTATAATTAAATAGCAATCAGTTAATAGGAGGAAAGATTTGAAAACTGAAAACTACAAAAAATTGAAAATAAACTATAAAATTGAAAACTCACAACAATCCTAAACAACTCCTTGAAAAAATATTAAAGTAATTTTTAATGGGTTAAAATTCAATGTGGCATCCTTGCTAAAAATTTGGTGAATTAAATAATTAAAAATCAATTTTGTTACATAAGAGCAATGGGTTCTTCTTTTCAAAAGTTGTTAGAATAAAATTTAAAAGAGACAACATCAAAAGCGGTGAATTACTATATTATATTACAACAAAAGAAACACATAGATATCAAGCTAAACACAAAAGCAAACACGTATATTATTGCCTATTTGGGGTGGTTTGCAAGTTTTCGTTTTTTTGATTTTCAAATACAAATTTTGAAAACAAAACAATCCTCAATGTCGTTGCCACTAACTACCACATTCACTATGACTATCATCACAATTGGCTATTACAACCACCACAACTACCACTAGTCATCATTACTGTCCGAACTACCATTACTACCTCATTTTTTCTTGTTGTTACCCCTACCACCATCTCTACCAGTTGACCATAATCACAACCAAACAAACCCACATAAGAAACTAATAGGTGATTTGTATAATTTGAATCCTAGAATTAAAATTTGAAAACTAAAAAACTAGAAAAAAAAAATTAAAATTAAGGGATCGTTTGGGATGGTTGCAAGTTTTTAGTTTTTAGTTTTCAAATGTAATTTCCAAAACAAAATGCATTTGGCTAAAATGGAGCTGAAATGATTTTTAGATTTCAAAATACTTTTACGTTCATTTTCAAACCTAAGAAAAAAGAATTTGTGAATTTGATTTTTAGTTTTTTAAAAAAATACATATCACTACATTTGGCAATGACTCTTCCTGCCACCACCACCACAATCGTCACCAACAGCATCGCCACCACCACCATTGTCACCGTCGACACTGCTGTCACTACCATCGGTCACCATCACTATTAGTGTCACTACTACCACTACCGCCACCACACAAACAAGATAAGAAATTTCAAAGTGAATTTATTTTAAAACCAGAAATTAGAAAAAAGAACTAAAACTAAATTTTAAAAACTAAAAACTTGTTGCAATTTTAAAAATTTTTGAAACTCATAACTAAAAACCATCCTAAACAGACTCTAAAATTTGATTTTACATTTTAAAAAATTCAAAACCTAAAATGGACAATCATTCAAAACAAGCTTTAAAAGAAGGACCCTCAGTTATGTGCAATAGGAGCATGGTGTGAAAACATTGAATATTTCCTATTAAATGTTTTAAATTACTTAAGAAAACATAATATTAAAATAATCTTTGTATTTTAATATAGTAAATACTTTATTTTTGAAATAAAGTTTTAACTTCTTGTCATGTGGTTATTAGTACAAAATTAAAGATTGTTAATATGATATTACATTTTTTTTTATAAAGTTAAAGATTGTTAATAAAATATTATAAAGTGAATAAGAAAGCTACAAGTTGACTTAAATGTATTTTTAGTGTTGGATATAATTTTTTAAGGGCATGCCTTTAATCTTTAATCTAAAGGATCTTTAGGCAAAAGCAATGCAATCACAAAATCATGCATATTTGGAGAACAACTTGTTTTTATACCCACAGGATCTACAACATGTTGGATTACTAAGGATAAGATAAATACCTGGATTCATTGTCAGTTCCTGATCTAAGCGTTCTTTAGCAATTGTTGTGAAAGCCGGTAGTTTTATGGTTCTTCCTCAACTAAATATCTTGAATTCCAAATGAGACCTTAGTCTCTCTTCAAATGGGAAGAAAGGAGTATGGGTTTTTAGTGATTCATTATATTAGGGACCATAACCTTCTTATAGTATATTAACCTAAAAATGTTCCCATTATCACCTAATAAGCCATATCATCTTATTTAGTAGCCTAACGACCTCACTTAATTTGACCACATAAAATAAAGTCCACTAATGATAAATAACTAATATAATTGTTTTATAATATTAGCCCACATTAATTATTGAAATATAAAATTTCAACAATCTCCCACTTGGGCTACATATTGTAACAATTATATCTCAATTCTTTAGGCATTCATCTGTATGTTATTTATCTTTAGACTTCCACTTTAACAATCTAGTCCATCTCAGTATCAATAATAAAACCATCGCGACTTTCATCATTATCATAAGTTGTGACTAGACCCCAATGACCACCACATCAATGCACTCAATGACATAAATCAATATGGATGAGCAACATGGAATACATACAATGTGATCTCAATCACTCCTATTTCTAACCGATCCAACCTTAGTCTTTAATGAGATCAATTTTGCAAACTGAAGTCCTAAGTGCAAATCAATAATGCACACAACAAGATACAGACAAGTTTAACAATAAACTCATAACATAATCTTTATTTCTGTAGAAAACCAAATATAACATAAAAGTTTGTATCAAAACATAAAACATAGAGAAAGACTCCCACCAAACTAAGGCAACCTCAATGATAACACCTATATGAGCAATATGCCTAGAAAAAAAAAAAAAAAAAGCCCTAGGTGTCAAGCCAAATAAAAAACCTTAGTCAATGGATTAGCTAGCATAGAATTTGTCCCTATATGTTTTACAAAAATTTATTTGTCCTAAGTTCTTTCCTTCAAACAATGAACATTTATGTCAATAGACTTTGTAATATATTCTTCATTGTCGTTGAAGTATGATACGACTAACTGATTTTACTAGGTGTAACTTAAGTGGTATTTCAATACCATTTACTATGTGCAACCAAGTGACATAAAAACTTCAGCCATATCCCATGATTGGATGCCCACTATATTGGCATTTTGAAAAATTGGAGTCAAAATTCTTGATAATCTCTAAACTATCAAATCTTTGATATATAAGCACATGCACTTTTGCTTTTTTTTAATAATCCTTATGGTTGCTTTTTCAATAATTCATACTTTAATTGCTCAATTATCTACTAAATGATCCTACTTTGTATGCTGTTTCTGGATGCATACAAATATGATCATGAATTGTTCTTTGCACAACTGAAGTATAGGGAAACTTTTGCATTTACTAAATTCTCAAATTTTCTTTTAGGCAATAATTGAGACTAAAATTGTCTCCCTTAGTGATTAAGACGTTCTCTGGTTTACTATCTTTCATGTCAAATTTATTTAAAACTTTATTGATATAAATCTTTTGTGATAACTCAAGGATACCTCGAGAATCATCTCTAGGTATATCATAATGCCTAAGACAAAAGAGTCCCAAGATCTTTCATTTCCAAATTTTCATGAGATTTATTAGTTTCGCCCAACAAGCCTATATCATTGCTGACTAGCAAAATATTATCAACATATAATACTAGGAATATAAACTCATTCCCACTAAACTTGTGATACCCATAGTTGTCCACAATATGTGTCTCGAAGCCAAATGAGACAATCACCTAATGAGACTTTGTGATATTAGTAACAAAACTACTTCTTTTAGCTAATAGATGGATTTTATTAATTTGCAAGCCATCTTTGGATCTTTCGATACAAAGTTTTTCAGTTGCACTATATACATTTGTTTCATCAATGTTGCCATTAGGAAACACCATCTTGACATCCATCTTATGTAGCTTCAAATTATAATGAACAACGAGAGCCATGATTTTCTTAAAAGAATCCTTTGACGATACTGAAGAGAAGGTCTTTTTACAGTCAATCCTTTCTTTTGAGTATAGTCTTTAGCCACTAAATAAGCCTTATAGCTTTTCATATTACCCTTTGACACCTTCAGGTAACATGACAATTTCAAAACCTTATTGTCTAGTATGGGCTTGCCTCATCACTTATTACTTTAATCCACCATTCTGAATTAGAACTTCTTATGGTTTGTTGGGAGTTGATAAAATTATCTTCCATTATACCATTTACCTTATGTTGCTGTAGAAATACTATATAAATATCCAAAATAGTATTTATCTTTTCCTTAGTGGATCATAGCAAAAAACACTAGCTCTTGATGCTTTAGTTCTTGAGGGTGCTGAAATTGACCTCTAGGAACAATTTCCTTATCTTGAATAGGAGGAAGAACAATATCCTCATGAGGATCCAAATTCGCTATATGAATAGCAACTATATGAGTATGTTTAGAAATTAGAACCAATTTTTCCTCAACGATGATGTTCTTTAACCTTATCTTTCCCCTAAACTCAATGTTCTCAAATAAATTGTCAATTCTTATCTCCAAAATTCTTTAACTTGGGATTATAATTTATACCCCTTTAACCTTCCAAAGTAACCAATAAGGTGATTACTCACTAATCAGGACTCCAATTTCCTTATGCAGGGCTTATAAGGACTTACCTTAGTTAGACATCCTCACACTTGAAAGTGATTAGTCAATCAATTCAGTTGGTACCCTATCAATATAAGCTGCAGTATTTAATGTGTCTCTCGAAGTGACTCTGGTAAGGTAGAATGACTTATCATGCTCCTCACCATACCTTTAAGAGTCATCATTGAGCCTTTATTGTATTTCGAGATCCTTATTCTAATATACAAAACTTTAATGCATTAAACACAGACTATAAAATCTTTATGGTCAGTGAATTTAGGATTCCTCCGACACAAGTCGATGAACTCTTTTATTAGGGATGTGTCTTGAATGTCTATGTCATAATGCTCCTCAATTTTCATTATCAATTTTATGCTTAGGGCCATATTATTCCTCATTCAAGGTTCTATCACAAGAGGCCAGAATAGCAAGCAGCTATAGATTCTCACAAGTCATAGCTCAATTGGCTTCAACAATATTTGAATTTAAAAGACAAATTGAATCCATCATTTTACAATAAACCCAAAATCACATTGATTTGTTCAAAAAGAAACTAAAAACAAACTTTATTAAAAAATGATTCAACCAAATTGTCTTTTAATTCCATATAAGCCAGTAACAACAATTTAAAATGCCAAAAGCCTCAACCTTCATTGACTTTGCCAACTCCTATATGTATGCTTCTTTTAACATCATTTGGCCTTTATCAGTTCAGATGATATTGAATTACACATTCATGTTAGCAGTAGCACTAAAATTTAACTACCAAGTGTTTCCTAGCACTAAAGCTAAACAATCCTCGGAATAGGCAAAAATAAGAAACAAATATTTCTTTAAATACTTGATGTGTTAACAAAAGAAACAATTGTCACTTTAGTTGTTTCTTTTAAGATAGACAACAACTTCACCCTTAGTTTTCCTTTGTTTCCCTTATCCTCAAAGGTATTTACCAAACGAGTGCTAATGTTTCCTCTTGCTCCATTCTTATGTAAAGTTTAGATCTAAGAGTCTATTTATTGTTGTTATTTCAATCCTAAAAATCATACCTTTAAGGATTAAAATTTGAGTTCAAATCAACAAATAAATAAACAATATTAGGTTAAAGAGAACAAAAGTAACGAAGTATACTTACCAAAATACCCAGTACACCATTAACATCTTTGACAGTGACATTTACTACTAATTGTATTTTATTATAGTGATCAAACACTAGCAACTAGTATTGTTAAATATTGATTTATCATTCACAATAAACCTTATAATCGTCATGTGTTTACCTTTACATGTGTGAATGCAACCTAGGCAACACATTAACCTTCATTTGGGTCGATTAGTACTTGCATAAATTTACACCCACACAACATTCAATATCTCTTACGAGTGATTTCCATGAGGGAAGTCACATAGGTGACTTCATACTTTAATTAACTCATTCAAAATCTGAAGTGGCAAATTTAAGAGCCAAACAAGATACCTAGCGCACCATTAATCATTTAATCCCTAGTCTTTGGATTGAAATGATTAACTGCAAGCGGTACTCTCAATGCAATGATCAAACATTGATGATAAGTCTTGTCAAACAACGGTTGTCTTTGGACATTCCATTGTCCACATGGAAAAATATCCTTATAATAATCACACATTTACCCTCACAGGCATGAAATTATCGAGTAAAACTGCGTCTTCCTTTAGGTCGAGCATAGTTCACATAAATAATTCCACACAACATATATGTAAATTCAATTAAATTAATCTACTCAATAAAGGTTACTTTGGTAACATGTTTCAATTAATCCAACTTAAATTACCAAACAATTTAATAAAAATGGGGATCTTTTTACACAGGTTTCACACATAAACACAAAACCCAAAACTAATTGGGAGACCTTTTTCTTGAAAAGAAAAGGAAACCAATGTAACATATTGAATATATACATACATTACCTTATAATTGAATAGCAAATCACTACATTGCTACGGTTCTCATATACATTACATATCACTATAATCAAACTGCAAAATCAATGACACCAGTACCTTATAGCAATTCAAAAAACAACATTGTTATATAGTACGAAGACTATTTGTAAGAAAATGCACGAATCCTACTTGTTCATTTTTTATTGGATAAGCATATAATTTAGGAAATAAATAACATTAAAATATTGACGAAAACCATCCCATATTTTTTCGTGTACAAGATTTGTACAATAAAACTCGTACCAATTATCATTTCCTTTTCAAAAAATTCCCAACTATGACTATCAATCATTTACTAATTCATAAATTTATATATAACTAATTTATGACAAATCCAAATGGCAAAATTGAAAGTTAATGCAAACCCGTAAAGCTTTTGAAACGTTTTTATATAAGACTCACTCTTATATATAATAGCCTATATTAGCTGTAAATATAACTCCCTTGTAACTTGTATCCTATGTATAAAAAAAAAAACATTTCAAAAAACTATGAAAAAATTGCAGATCGCAAATTGCAATGCAAATGGGAAAACATACATTGATATCAATTTGTATTTAATACCAATTGCGATGCCAATTTGTTATATCCATAAAAAAAAAAAAAACATTACCATAATTCTATGAATAAAGAATCAAATCTTGAATTTTCTAATGCCTTTTCTTGAATCCATATAATATAATCAATATTATAATGAAATCAACATTATAATCAAATCATATCACTGACATCATGCCCAAAAAACTTCACAGCCAAAATAATGAATTCGAGAAAAAGAAAAGGCATTTAGATTACAACAGGGAATTGCAAGATATACCAGATATAAGATCAAGAATTACTCTTTTTTTTTAATAATAAATTCAAAGGAAATTAAAAAAAAAAGGATTAAGAACCATATACAGAAATTGTTCAAGAAAACCTCGTCCTGGCATCAAATAAATAGAAAACTTGTTTCCTAATAACCCAACACAGAAGACCGCTCTGATACCACTTGGTGGATATAATGAAATCAATATTATAATCAAATCATATCACTAACGTCATGCCCAAAAAACATCACAACCACAATAATGAATCTGAGAAGAAAAAAAGGCGTTTAGATTGTAATCGGGTGTTAAAGGATATATCAGATATAAGATCAAGAACAAATATTTTTTTTTAATAATAAATTCAAAAGGAAATTAAAACAAAAAGGATTAAGAACCATAGATAGAAATCGTTCAAGAAAACCTCATCCTGACATCAAATAAATAGAAAAATTGAATCCTAATAACCACGACATAGAAGACCGCTCTGATACCACTTGATGGATTTAATTTTTTAAGGGGATGCTTTTAATCTTCAATCTAGAGGATCTTTAGGCAGAAGCAACACAATCACAAAAGCGTTCATATTTGAAGAACAACCCATTCTTATTCCTATAGGATCTACAATAGCTTGGATTACTAAGGATAGGATAAATACCTGGATCCATTATCGGTTCCTGATCTAAGCGTTCTTCAACAATTATTGTCATAAAAATGGATGGCTTTATGGTTCTTCCTCAACCAAATCTCTTGAATTTCCAATGGAACCTTAGCGTCTCTTCAAATGGGGAAAAAGAGTAAGAGTTTTCAGTGATTTGACATATGGGGGACCATAACCTTCTTATAGTTTGTTAACCTAAAAGGCTTCCCATTATCCCCTAATAGGCCAACACTGACACTCACTCATTTAAGCCCATATCATCTTATTTAGTAGTTTAATTGACTCACTTAATTTGACCACATAAAATAAAGCCCACTAATAATAAATAGATAATATAATTGTTTTATAATATTAGCCCACATTAATTATTAAAATATAAAATTTCAACATTTAGTCCTTCTAAAATGAATGAATTTTAATTTTGGTCCCTATAAAAAATTTTCTTTCTTTTTTATCCGTCTAAAATTTGAAATCACTGTTTTTGGTATTTGTAAAATGAGAAAATTTTGGTATTAGTCCCTGTAATATATTTTTATTTGATTTTCATCCTTCTAAAATCTGATATAACTATTTTTGTCCCCTTAACATTTATTTTAAGGTAGATAAATAGCATTCATTTTAGGGATCTAAAAAAAATTTAGAGGTGTCACATACTAACATGATATTTGCGTACTGTAGACACTAGTAAGTGTCACTTGAGATAGTCACTTAACCTTTTGTTAAACACATAAATAGTTAACAAGGGTCAAATGAAAGTAAAAACTAAAAACAATGATTTTAGATTATTACTTTTTTTAGGGATAACAATCAAAAAAAAATATATAAGGACTAAAATCAAAAGTCCCTCATTTTATACAGATAAAAAACATATTTAAGCCTTACAAGTTTATAATAAAAGTTGGGGAAAAATATACTTTTCATCCATTAATTTTAATTAATATTTCAGCTTTGTGCTATTTCTTATTCATTTTTATTTCTAACTTTTATTTTTCTATTACATTTGTATTCTTTACCAACTCCATTTAATACTTAATGGAAATATCCTACATGACTTTAATAGAGTTGTTCACATTTACACATTTAATTGGAACAGCTTATTTAGTGCACATGGCACTAATTTAAGCAAAACACACACATACACACATAAATCATTTTCTTAGCAAGATTCATTTCCCTTGTTTCTACTCCCATATTACCCCGTCCTCCAAAAGTATCATTAATAGGGATGCCACTTTCAATAACCCTAACTATCTGTTAGTGAAGATGATATAGCCTTTTTTGGCGTAAAAAAAATTGCGGTCAATAGGCATGATAGTCTATTTAGGCCAACTGATTAGGATAGTTGATTGGACTAACCACTTCAGTTGATAGTTGACCTAGAATTAGGTGGACCAGGTTAGGATCCATTAGGTTTAGGCTGATGATTCAAAGGTTCAAAGAGGCCCAAATTGTGTGAGCATTTGAGGAATAAGTAAGAGGAAAGCAATAGTGTGACAAGGTCAAATGCATTTCCTTAAAATATAGAAAAAGTGGCTAATGGGAGATAATGACTGTTTTACTTAAGATATTTTGAATTTAAACAATTGTGTGAAAAATACTAAAGATTATTTAGATTATGGGGAAATAGGGGCAATGACACAAGTAGTACTTGTAACTATTAGTAGATAGTAGTCTACAGCACTATAAATACCATTTAAGACTCATTGTAAAAGGATCTTCAACACCCAATGAACCAACTATAAGTTATTTTATCTTTTTGTCTTTACTTTTCAGTCTTTACATTCTTCACTTTATTTTTCAATATTTTATAGTTCTCCTTTACAACATTCTTTTACAACTTTACTTTATAACTTTCCTTCACAGATTTTCTTTACTACTTTTTTTTATACTTTTCCTTTGCAACATTTCATTTAATTTTAGTCAATTTAAGGATTCAACACTCTACTCGTCACTAAACCAAATCCTCATTATCTAAGACTCCTCACTACAAGATTTTAGGAGCTTTATGAAGTAACCTAGAAACCTATATTGAGGAATAAAGTTCCTTTCTTAATCATTTGCCTAACAATAGGGAAATCATTGTGTTTAGAGTTGGCTAGTTCATATAAACTAATTAATGGCTTATTAATTGATTGACAATCAATCTAGAAGAAATGACAAACATATCTTTGGTACACTTGATGGGACACAATTGATTGTTGTAAGGAGTTTCATTCACCAAGATATGACTATGATTGGCTAATGCAACTTAGGCCTAGACAAAGTTTGAGAATGGAACTGATGCGCTAAAAATACGCTCAATGGCAAGCGTACCCTTATCGTAGTAGTAACAAAAGGACGTGAGTCCAGATATCGAACCCAATGGACTAAATGGTGATTACCAGTTTCTAGAGATTCTATATTGTTTAGGTAAAATTAAATAGGTACTGGGTTGGTTCAATAGTGATAAAGTTAAAATAAGAATTGTAAAACAAACAATGGCAAGTAGAGAAAAATTTAGAGAAAAATAGGCTTAGGGTTGTGGTTTCCTTCTTGCTCTTAAGTTCCTTCACATCTGATTCTAATTGAACCTTTTACTATTCATCAATTACCAATATTCCCCTACGAATTTTATTGTCAATTGTTGGTCATAAATTGCAATAGTCCTTTCTAAGTTAATTTCCCGATTGATCATGTGAGATATTAAAACCCTAGGAAGGCATGAGGAATAAAAGGGGAAGATTAAATTAATTATTTAATCCAATTGGAAATTAGGAATGAAGGTTGATCATACGACAAAACCTAATTTGATTACCCTACACGTCTACCAATTAATTGCGGTACGGCTGCCGTTCAATTAATCGATTCGAAGCATACAAGGGATGATCAATTTTGAGTAAGAAAATAAAAACAGTAAAGCAATCTAATTGACTGAATAGAAACAAGAATTCAATTAAAATTAAACATTTAGGGGTTCCAAACACTAAGTACACCACAACCCTAACAAGAAATTTAACTACTCATGGCAAGAAGAGATATCATAATTTTAAAGAAATACATCAAAGGAAAAAGAAGAAAAAATCTTTTACAAGAAAAGGTTTTTCTCCAGTTTCTGACTCTGAGTATCCTATTGTTCCTCAAGAATCCTTCTCCAGAAGCCAAAGAGCAAAAAAGGAAGAATTAAGAAAAGAATAAAGATAAGACAACAATCCCCTTTTTTGTGTTTTGCTCCTTGCTATTTGTAATATCCTTTCAGAATTTTGAAGTAGAAGACTTAACCCCGGTCCATTATGCCCAATCTAGGTCCATTAAAAATTCAGATAAAATTAAAACTTGGACCTGCCCAACGAGGTTGGAAACCCGCTGGGCGGTTTTTTGGAATTCGCTTTGCTTTGACGCTGGGCGGGCTATCCAACCCGCCTGGCGGAATACCTCCAGGGCAAGTCCTGCCGGGCGGGTGCAACTTTGTGCACTCCATTTTGTGCTTCAAGTCTCCTTTTTGGCCCGTTCTTATGCTTATAGGCTTCTTTTAAGCCCACTTGATAAGTATATTACTCCTTTATACCTGTGGACTGGATTTCTTTTCTTTGCTCAACTAACTTCCTACATAAAATTCAACAAAATTAAGGCAATTCATGTAATTTTAAATAAAAAGCTTAGAAACACACATCACATGAAATCCTTCATTAATGGTCTATTTTCTCAAAAATTTCCAATAAGTTAATGCAAAAATCATGTGAACTTGCTTTATAAATCTACATAAATATAGATTTATTAGGAACCATCATTAGAAAACAAGAGATCCAATGCCAATCATGCAACTTATTTTTTTATGGGTTAAAATTCAACATGATATCCTCATCGATAATTTGGTAAATTAAAGAATTAGGAGTCAATTTTGTTACATATGAGTAATGGATTCTTCTTTTCCAGAAGTTGTAAGAATAAAATTTAAAAGAGAAAAAATCAAAAGTGGTGAATTATTATATTTTATTGTCACAAAAGAAAAACAAAGATACCAAGCAAAATGCAAAAGGAAACATGTATATTAGGATCAGTTTGGGGTGGTTTGCATGTTTTCAATTTTTGGTTTTTCAATACAAATTTCATAAAACAAAATGATCCTCCTAGTAGTTACCATTGTTGCTACTTCCAATGCCATCATGAATACCATCATAGTTGGCTATCACTGTCACTACCACCATCATTACCACTAGGACTACCAATGATGCCTTACGTTATCCTATTTTTAACCATCCACAATTATTACTATTTTACCATTTTCATCTCCAAAATAACCCAAATAAGAATGTAACATCTTATTTGAATAGTTTGGATTTTCTTTTGTTTATCATAAAGTACATATAGAAAGGAACTAACAATCCCTAATAAATATCATACCTTTAGCATTAGCTAAGAACAAAGGTTTAATTCCATGATGACACATAGTCTAACTAACAAAATCTACTTCTAATTGAGAATTGAGCTTTGCAAGCTAATCTATGTAGTTATTGCCCTCTCTAAGCGTGTAACTGAAAGAAAGATTCCAATCCTAATGTTTGTAAGAACAAATGTTGTCTATTAACGATCCATATGGGTGAGTGATAGCTATTCCAAAATTAATGAGGTCCAAAGTAATTCATGAATTTGTCTCATAAGTTATAGAACGAAAACTAATTTCCCAAGCAAGCTGAAGTCCATGGATTGTAGCATGCAACTCTGCATGGAGATTGGTAGTGAAATTGCAAGGACCTAAGAAACCTGTTATCCACTAGCCATATTCGTCCCTCATAATTCCACTTAATCCTGCCATGCCAAGATTCCATAAAGCGCTATCATTTGTATTTAATTTATAGGTTGCAAGTTTAGATGGAATCATGTGCACCTCTTGTGTTAAGTGCATTCAAGGTGAATGTGTCAAGGTTTGTTGAATAAGGGAATAAAGATTCATGATCTGATTGATAACGTACCACTCATCTCAAGTTGATCGCTTTTACAATACAAAAAGATACTGTTAGAGTTGTTGTTAATAAAACCACTAAAGCTATACTTGATGAGCTAAGAGATAATTTGTTTGCTATTTTGATTGATAAATCTCGAGATATCTTAATTAATGAGCAAATGGTAGTGGCTTTATGTTATGTGAAGAAGAAAGGGCAAGTTATAGAGCGTTTTCTTGGTCTTGTTCATATCTCTAATACTAATGCTTTATCATTAAAATCAACTTTTGGAGTCATTGTTTGCAAAACATGGGTTAAGTTTGTCAAGGTTGCGTGGACAAGGATATAATGGAGCAAGTAATAAGCAATGTAATTTAATGGTCTCAAAAGCTTGATATAAAAAAAGAACTATTCTGCATTTTGTATTCATTGTTTTTGCCCATTAACTCTAATCAGCTCTTATTACAGTAGCAAAAAGCATGTTAAAGTAGCATTGTTTTTTAGCTTAGTTGCTAATTTGTCTAATTGTTTTGGAGCATCATATAAGCGTCGAGATATTCTTCAAGAAAGTCAAATTACAAAGGTGAAAGAAGCATTACAAAAAGGAGAAATCTATAGTAGGCATGACTTGAATCAAAAACCTATAATCAAGAAGGCAGGGGATACTAGATGGGGCTCACATTATAGTACATTACATAATTTAGTTTCTTTGTTCTCTTCCATGATTGATGTGTTTGAAATAGTTGAGGAAGATGACATAAGTTTAGAACAAAAAACTGAAGCCTATGCTTTGTTGAATTCTATGCAATCATTTGAATTTGTTTTCATCTTGCACTTGATGAAAAATATTTTAGGGATTACTCATGAGTTATCTTAAGCGTTGCAAAGAAGTGATCAAGATATTATAAATGTTATGAAATTAGTTACAGTGTCTAAATAAATGTTACAAGTTATAAGGGATAATGATTGGCATTCTTTGCTCAATGATGTTTCATCATTTTGTGAAAAGCACAATATTGTGGTTCCAAATATGAATGACACCTTTCAAGCATAAAGAAGGTCAAGGAGAAAAATGGAGAACGTTTCTAATCTATATTATTTTCAAGCTGAATTATTCTATCAAGTGATTAATTGATAACTTCAAGAATTGAATAATCATTTTACAGAAGTGAATATTGAGTTGCTTCATTGTGAAGCATGCTTAAATCCAAAAGATTCATTTTCTGCATTTGATAAGGAAAAGTTAATTCGTTTTGCTCAATTCTTTCCTTCAAATTTTTCTCCTATTAAGCTTTTGGCACTAGATAGTTAGCTTGAAAATTATTTCATAGATGTGTCTTTTGACATTGCATTTTCAAAATTAGGGGGGATTAGTGATCTTTGTATAAAGTTTGTAAAGACCAGAAAACATGTTGTACATCCATTAGTGTATTTGCTTTTAGAGTTAGCTTTGATACTACTAGTGGCAACTGTATTAGTTGAAAAAGCCTTCTCTGCATCATTAAGAATCAGATGCAAAATTGTATGGGAAATGAATGATTAAATGTTTGTTTAACTACTTATATAAAAAGGGGGATTTTTGATAGTATTGAAAATGAGAAAATATCTAAAGTTTCAGAATATGAAAACTAGTAAAGAACAATTGTGATGGATATTTGTACTTTCAAAAATGTTATGTTATACTTTTAAAGCTACAAATTTATGTATATGAATATTGCCCCCCATTACTTAAAATTTCTAGATTTGTCTCTAGCCATTAGGGGTTCAACCAAACACGCCTCATATTCACTTTGATTATTTGACTTTAGAAACTCAAATGTCGATGAATATTCTATCACAAAATTACCTTGCCCTTCTATAACTATCTTAGCTTTTACACCTTTAATGGTTAATGATATTGTATCTTTTTCTATAATTTTCAATGTCATTAATGACTAATTTTGAACATCTTATTTCTTATTTTAATATTTTAATAGGTAGAATGAAGTTTTAGATACCTATATTATTAGATTTGAAATTTTATTTAAAATATTAATTTTATCTTTTAAGGTCACAAAATTATCTTTTAATTGCTAATTGTGTCAAGAATCACAAAAGAAAAAAAAATCTAGAAACTCGTTTGCATTAAAATGAACTTAAATATAACGTATATGCATCATTCAAGATATGAGAGTGAATATTTTAACATAAAAGGAGTGAAGATTGTAATTTAAGCATCTTTTAAAAAAATGTTATTTACTTTTCTTTTTATTTTTTTTTACCAAATTGTAAATAGCATTAGATAGTGGGGACTTGAAATTTGCAGGCCCAAATTAATATAGGCATAAGGTAGGCTTTTGCTATTTGCACCCCTTAATTACTAAGTACACTTCCTTTCTCCTTTTTTGGTATATAATTTTACATAAATACGCTTTGTCTTTATTCCAGAAAGTAATTTTTAGAACTATGTTTTTTCAAAAAAACATAGTTCTGGAAATTACTTTTTAAATTGGAAGATGTTGTTCCGGAAAGCGATTTCCAGAATTATGTCTTTTTTGAAAGAAAAAAAAATAGTTCTGAAAAGCACTTTCTGGAATTGGAAGATGTTATTTCGGAAAGTGATTTTTGAAAATAATAACAGAAAATTAATTCAAGCACAATTACTGAACGCACACTTTCGCCTTTCGTCAACGCAAAATTAAAAGTAAAATTGAAAGGATGCAAACATTAAGAAAGGCATAGACTAATAATTGTCTTACTGAACACACACAAACTAGACATTGAGAGACAAAGGTTAATAAACAAATGAATACTTGCTTTTGTGAATTGAAACATATAATAGATGAAGTTGATTTTGGACGTACCTTGAAAAACAGTGCCACGTAGAGGAAAACATACAATATCATGTAGAAATTTGAAGAAAAACACACATATCAATTTAATGAAAAATACGGTATAACATAATTAGGGTTTAAAGATTGATGAATACATGGTGAAGATGGGGGTTCAAAATTAGGGTTTAAAAAATATTAAAGATGAAGGTGTAAAAATAGGATTTAAAAAATAATAAAAATAGGGGTATAAAAATATGGCTTAAAAGAGTATATATGGTAAAAAAAAATATAAAAAAAAGGATGGGGGTGCACTTAGTAAACAGGGGGTGTAAATAGCAAAACATTATAAGGTATCCATTAGAACCCAATATGGGCTAAACCAAACCTCGCAACGCAAATAGGCCTAACGACACAACATTGTCGCTGACTTGAGGAAATTTTTTCTTTTTGTTAAAAAAAAAAAAAAGTAGTGGGATTTAGGAATATTGAGTCATAACTTCTAGGCAAATGATAATTATACCTTTTCTAATTAGTAAATATACCTCTCTTTCCATTTTTTTTCCACGATATTCTCCTAAATACCCTTTTAATTTATTTTTCAATTTCAAATCATTTTGGAGGCTTTCTTTCTAAAACTACTCACTCCTTTCCTCCACAACACATCCCTTTCTTATTTTTCAAGGGTTTTTTTTTTTCTAGAATGCTCACCCTCTAAATAGTAATGAAAAAATAAAAATAAAACTAAACGAATAGTGATGAAAAAAAATAAAAATAAAACACTACTAAAAATTACTTTTCAGAATAAATAATTGTCTATTTCAAAAATGTAATATCTGACATAGTTCCAAAAATTATTTTTGGAATAAACAATTGTTTAGTTTATTCCGAAAAGTAATTTTCAGTAGTACTGATGAAAACAATATAAACACAATAATTTCTAGAAACAACATTTGAACTTACCTGAAACACAATCATAAAAAAGCACTGCTTGACCTTTTGTATGCAAATAATAAAAACGTGTTGCCTGTCAGATATTCATTTCACGTATCACATAGTTTTCACTCAGAAGATAATGAAATTATGGGGGAAAAAACATTATTTTTGATAGAGAAGAAAGATGAGGAATGAAAATGGAAGTAAAAGGTTTAAAGAATAATGACGATGGAAATGTAAAAATAGGGTTAAAGAATGACGAAGATGAATGTGCAAAATTAGGGTTTAAAGAATATTGAAGAAGGAGATGCAAAATTAGGGTTTAAATAATAAGAAATATAGGGTGTAAAAATAAGTTAATATTATTTTTATATAAAAGGTTATTTTTGTAATAAAAAATTATATAAAAAAGGAAAAGAGGTATACTTATTAATTAGGGAGGTGTAATTATCAAACCCAAACTTCTAACACATCACTTGGCTTGAGAGAAAATATACAGAGGTAATAAAGGTATTGATATTGGTGGGAATTATATTATACTAGTATTTTAACTAATGCATTGCACAATTGATAATAAATAAATACTTTTAAATATATAAATTATATTATAATAAAAATTTGTAATAAATAAATATTTTTGAACATATAAATTATATTTTAAATTTATAAAAAAACAATTATTGTAATATAATATTAATTTTTTATTATTGATAATTTTAAAAAAAAATATTGAAATTTAATTTAGAACTAAAGATATTAAAAATGATAGATTGAGAGAGTTAAGAGATTAAAGAATACCTAAAAATGCTTTTATTAAATAATGACAATTAAAAACGCTCTCATTGGATCATAGCAACTAAAAAAGCTCTTGTTCAAGATATTTGTTTTCATTTAATATATAGGATGAATATTATATATTATATATTATATAATTAAACTTTGGGTGCATTTCAATTACCCGTACATATTCATTCTTTCATTGTGGTATCTAGAATCTAGACGAAGATATAACAACATGCCATTCAACTCGTGTTGTTCTTTCACAATGAGCAATCTGATTTACCCCTGGATATAAGTTTATAAACTGAATAATGTTAGATTTATATTCTCTCTACTTTTCCGGTTCCTGTCCAAACAGAATTAAGGACAATTGCACCGAGTCTCATTTCCAGTTTTTTTTTTTTTAAAAAAAAATTCATATAGATTAAATTATGTTTAATCAGTTTGGAATAGTACTGAATCTTTAATTTCTATTCTTTTAGCAACATTGCACTTGTAACAGGATTAAATTCACGTAACCCACCACTAGAGTAGTCTTAGTGGTGGGAGAATTCAGATAGTTTGCACAAAATCATAGTTTTTAACCTTATTACTGTCGTTGTACACACAAAAAAATTAAATTCACGTAACAGTTATGGGAAATAATAGAAACAATGGAATAATGACTCAGCTTTCACTCGTCGACAAGATCAAATGACTATAATTCATAAAGATAACATGTTGATGAGGGAAAAGGCATCCAAAGCTTATGCGTAACAAATTATTTTTGTAGTCTTATGGAAAATTAACCAATTAAACCAAAGCGAATCATTTATAATGGAGATTTGAGACAATTTGCTAGGATGGACCTGTTAAATACAAGAGAAAAGAGTATAGTTCTGGTTTTACAATGTTTAACTACCCTGATTTCATTTCAGTTACAGAAGGAAATTAGGAATTGATATATGTATTGTTACGAATTTTATAACCTGATTGATTTGTAAAAAGCACAGTGGATCTAAAGACATTGGGGAAAAAAATTTCAAGTACTGCATAATTTTAATAGAAACCCCACAACCAATTTAGTCAATTTAATTTACATTAGGACTTCTGGTACATAAGTTTATAAGATCAAAGAACTGAATCAAGAAAACTACAGAACATACAATATAACACATCAATGGGATTTTGCAGTATTTTCTTCTCTGATGGATGTGGATTCAAGCACCACAAGAGGAGAAAGAAGAGGTATGGGATCTTTACTAGTGAAGAAGGAATTTAATGAAGATGAAGTTGAAGAGGAAGTTGAAGCAGTCCCCATTGAGTTATTTGCTCCACTGCAAGCAGAAGATATTATCACAGTTGTAGGCTTTATCTGAAGTGAACATGGAGCTCTCTTTTGTAGCCGACTCATGGACCCTTTGAATACAAACCTGTCTTTATGACTGTAAATCTGGAAACCAGGAAACTCAACCCCTGAGTCCATTTTTTGCTTCTCAGCACTTCCTTTCTTTGGACTTCTTGATGTGCTTAACTATAACTATCAGAAAGAGACCAATAATAGAGTAAGAAAATTGAAAATAGAGAGAGTCAAAGATTAACTAAATGTAAGTTTGAATATTTCTAGCGAAATTAAGATATATTGAATAATTATAAAATCCTACCACCAAGCACGTAGATTAACTAGCACGGGATTGTTCTAACTTAACTAATGATTTGAGTTCAAACTTTGAATATGCAGTTGTTTTAAATACTCAGAAGAAGAGTTTTGTCATTTATAATATTCTTATCCGAACTACTTTTCCTGAAGAATACCCGTAGTCTCTACTAAAAAAAAATAGTTAACACCCTTCATTAGGGCCTTTAGCATGTGTTGTGTAATTGGTTGATTTGGTACTTGAAAGTTGTGACATCCATGTGGACCTCTTGGTTGCCTAATAGCTGATGGGCATCTCATATGTATTTCTTAAATCACTGATAGTCACGTAAATTATGGTGGCTAAATAATAATATAATCCACTCTGCATTGTTCTTCGAGGGCTCTCTTTCCCCTTACATGTGAGGGACAGTTATGCGGTTTGCCCATTTCTGATTCATGTGAGGGAAGAATCAATGCACTTACGCACAAATTTTTAAAAGACCTAAGTTTCAGTGACAGTGACACTCAAAGTAAAGCACACGACACTCTTAGTAATTTCTTATTGCATTGTTTTCCTCCCACTTTCTTTTACAAAGTTAGGAACGTGATTCCTCTATTATTAATAACATTTGGCAGCTAAAGTTGTGGCTATTGTCTGGTAAACCAGCCACCTTATATTAAGCAAGATAATTTTGTAGTGTCAGAGCTTACCGTATTCTCTCTTAAAAATTAAGATTGAGATCATGATTTGGCCATGATTATCATGCCAACCAAGCTGATTCAATTCAACTTAAACTGATTTTACTAGTATTTAACATTTTACATTTGATGTCCCTGTACTAAGACATGTTGGGATCATTGACTGCTGACCAGTAAGACTGAAAACAGTGAATGATCTATAACTAGGTGAAGGTTTGTCTATTATTCCTCTTCTTTGCCCTTGCAAGGTACATGCACTTATATTTAAAAATAAACATAATGGATGAAGAGTTGAGAAGAAATCAAGAAAACTGGCTTATGCAGTTATGTAAACCCTGAGCTGGAGTTAGAAGCCTCTGTAGCTACGCCCAAAAGTAGACAACTGTGCCTAAAAATTAAGGTGAATACATTGTGAACAAAAGGAGGAAAAAAAAGGAAGCGAAGAAAATAGAAGATAAGAATTATTTGAAACCTACCTACAGAATACAAACCAGTCATTATTTCAGGGAATGCATCCCCTACAATGTGAAAATAAAAGTGCTGCTATTTTTATTATTATTTTATAATAAAATGTAATAGCTTTTTTATTGGATTTTTCCGCATTTAAAAAAAAATGTTGAAAAACCTTATTTGATAGAGGCATTTGCTAGTGAGTCACTCAAAAATTTGCAGTTAAAGTACTTATACAAAAAATAAACACAAGTATGCTATGAGAAACCCTAGTTTTAAAATTCATATCAGACCGGGTGGTTTGACTGGTAGAATCAGAAACATCTTAGGTCATTGGTATGAACAAACCAAAAAATTTGTGGAACAAAAACCTGGTTAAGAATTAGCAAAAATTAATCAAAAGTGGATAAGAGTCAGCGCTAGTGAACCAGAAATTGATTTATTTATTTTTAAATTGTTGCTTTTTTTAAAAAAAAATCTCAAACATTCTTAAGAAAAATAAATACTCATATATAAAATGCAAGTATGAATTATTATTATTATTAACTCTTTATTATGAATTTTTTATTTGTAAAATATGTGATATAATTTTATATATTTAATTCTTTATAGTAAATTACATCCCTCTCTCTTGAGAGATGAAAATATTACACTACCCTCTCTTATTATGTTAAAATTTACAGTTTAGTTCATTTAACTTAACATCGTTAAAGAAAACTACATCCCCCTCCCTTGAAAACCACAAGTATTATACTCTCCTTCCTTAAAATAAAAAAAAAATACAAGTATTTTACTCTCCTTTCCTCTTATGTTAAAATATATATAGTTTAATTTATTTAATTTAATACCATTAAAGAATATTCTTTAAAAATTAAAAATATTTTTAATTAAAACATACTAAAATTATCAAATTATCCTTCACTCACCCCATAAATATTTTTTAAAATATATTGCTAAACTAAAAATAACTTATTAAAATAATAATTAAGAATAGGAATTATTAGATAAATTATATATAAATAAATCAATATATATACATATATATATATTGAAAATTTATAAACATATATATACATTAAAAAATTAATTTATAAATATATTTTAAAATAGAAAAATTTAAATGTATGTTAATATATTTTAAAGCATAATATATTTGCATTTATTAAGGGAGAAGAGTGTGTATTCTAACACTAGAAGGGAGAGCAGTGTAATACTTATATAGTGTAAAAGATATTTAAGTAACATTTTTTTTAACAGAAGTAAACAGAACTTTAACAAATTATTAAAAAATAGAGTAAAGTGTCATATATTCGAATCTATTAGGGGACGGGAGTATATATTTTAACATAAGAGAGGAGGACATTGTAATATTCACATCTCTCAAGAGAGGAGTGTAATTCACTTAATTTTTATAATTTTATATTAGTTTATTTCTATATATATATATATATATATATATATATATATATATATATATATATATATATATATATATATATATATATATATAAGTGACACTTGTGAGAACTCTTACTATTGTAAGAACATGAGAACATACAATAACAACTTTTGAAAAACATATACTGTTGAGATTAAAATCCAATTATAAACATTTGTTATAAGGCCACCAATGTTGTCACCACCACAATCACCATCACCGCTGCCACTACTACCCCCATCATTGTCGCCATGGGGTGGTGGAGGGGCGATAATGGTGGAGGTGGAGGTGGTAGTGGCGTAGTGCTGGTGCCAGTACTGATGTCAGTGGTAATGACATTGGTAGTGACAACGTAAATGATAATTTCATAAGAAGTTATTATAATTATGTTTTTTGCTCAACAGTATATTATTTTTAACATTGATCCAATGGTTGTTATTATTTGTTCTCTTGCTCTCACAATAATCAAGTGTTCCTCCAAGAGTTGCTCCACACACACACACACACACACACATATATGAGGCATTTCAAATGAGAAACTTCTTAAAATGAGAAATGAAAACAATTAATAGTAGTCATTGGATTACAATTAAAAATAATTAACGATTGATATTAAAACTCAATTAAACACCTCTTATGAGACTACTATTATTGCCGCCTCCACTACCACTACCACTACCATCGCTCCTCCACTACCACTACCATTGTTGTTGCTACTGCCACTACCACTGCTGTCACTGCCACCACTATCACCAATGTCGCCACTACCACCACTATCGTCACTACCACCACTATCATGGTTGCCACCGCCGCCACCATCACCGTCGAATAGATGTAGTGGCGGTTGTAGTGGTGGTAGAGGCAGTGACAATGGTGGTTTATAAAAGGTGATTAATTGGGTTTTAATTTTAATCGTAATTTTTTTTTAATTATGATCGAAAAATTCTTATTTTCTCGTCGTCAAAGTTTCTAATTTGAAACATTACAAATATTTTAATTTGTGCATTACAAAGAATAAATGTTTATGTTATATAAATTAAAATTTATAATATATAAATTATATTATAACTAAAATTCATAATAAATAAATATTTTTGAACATATAAATTATATTTTAAATTTTTAACAAATAATTGTTGTAATACGATGTTAATTTTTAATTATTGATACATTTTTAAAAAAAATATTGAAATTCAATTTAGAACTAAAAACATTGAAAATGATATATTGAAATAAATAAGAGATTAAAAAAATTCTAAAAACACTCTCGTTAAAGAATGACAAATAAAAACGCTCTTGTCGAATAATAGTAACTAAAAACACTTTCGTTCAAGATAACTATTTTAATAAATAAATAAATAAATAAATAAATAAATATATATATATATATATATATAGTTAAATCATTAAATCATAAATCTGTAAGTTTAGCGATTCAATTATTAATCCTATTTAAAAACATTGGTAGAAATGTTGTTGGAATCATTCTTGAGACCATGTAACATTAAATGTATTAAATATTTAAAAAATTATGAAAAAAAATAGTTTAAAAATTTACTAAATGTATAGTTTAATTTTAAACTATACAACTCAAGTAATCGAAACTTATAATTAGGGATAAAAAAAAATTCGTCCTTGTTATAAATTAGATTTGAATTGCTTAACGAGTATCCACAAATCATCTAAATAGTTTTTTTATTCACTTATTAATAAAATGGGTAACAAGACATCCATATTTGTAGGTATTTGTAATCTAAAATGACTTAAACATCTTTAATTATATATAAAGGAAATTATCCTAATTATTTTTTCTTTTCTGCCATTTCTTTTACTTTGCCTCTAAATTTATTTTTAGTATTGTTCTGGAGGTTACTCGATCACTCAGTATTAAGTCGGCTCACTTGTCGTCTACCTCTGCTAGTCGACTCACCTCTGCCTATCCCGGCTAGCACATCCATGTATATCTTGGATGATAATCCCTCACTATCCCCGTCCGAGTTCATGCCTACCCTAGTACTGCGTGGAAAGCGCCTAATGGCAAGGAAAACGTGTAATGATGCACCCAAACGCATGATGCCATGTGACACCCAACCTTAATAGAATTTCCCTTCAAAACACTCTATATAAAGGGCTCCACACTCATAAGATACACACGCTCTCTAATATAGAAGCTTGCCAAAGATCCTACCTTGTACTCATCACATAACATTGGCGCCATTTGTGGGAATTGTCTTCTAATTCTCTTCATTTTCTTCATCACGTGAAGATCTGTTCGTGATGGTTAACATGAGAAACCATAAGTCTATTGTGGCACCTTCATCATCGAAGCTTCCACCACCATTGCCTAGGGATGGTGAAGCTGTTTCCACCACACCTGAAGCAGCCCTTAAGGCAAACGGTGTTCTGGCACCATCAGTCACTATGGCTGACCTCGCTACATTACTACAGCAGCAGAGAGAGACACTGAAGGAACAGGAGAGAATTATTGCGGAGCGTCGAGCAGAAAAAGAGAGAAAAAAAGTTATGGAGAATAGCTACGACCACACTGAGAGGTCTGCAGCATCCTCTTTGAGACCAGGTCATGTCGCGCTGGAGGTGCATGATGCACACATGGTTGCAGAGGTGAACGAAGATGATGAGATGGTTCCATTCAACCTTCTTTTCTCCACGAGAATTTTGAATTTACAGGTTCCGAAGCAGCTACATCAGCTACCTTTGTTGGAGTTGTATGACGGATCTATAGATCCAAACGATCACCTCTCGATGTTTAAATCAGCAATGTCCTATAAAGGAACTTCTACCTCGTTGACTTGCAGAGCGTTCCCGCTCTCGTTGAAGGGAATGGCACTGAAATGGTTTTAGTCTTTAGAGCCGAGATCCATTGACTCATGGATGACGTTGAGAGAGAAGTTTAAGACCGCCTTTGCAACTAACAAGGCTAGGCCTAAAATCAAGGCAAACTTAAGGAGGATCCGCCAAGGCACAGAATCGTTGAGAGATTATATTAGTAGGTTTAATCAGGAGGCAAGAGCGGTCGAGAACCTGTAGTCTGGAGTGGTGTTAATGCTAGCCAAGGACGGGGCAAAGGAAGGTTCGTCTTTCTTTATGTCAATTGCTAAAACACCTCTAACTTCAACAAAGGAGTTTCTTAAGAAGGCAGAAAAATATATTAATTATGAGAATATGCTTGAGGCCGGGAAAGCGAAGATGGCCGAGAATGTAACACAAAAGCAAAATTTGCAATTAAAGGCCGACAAACTGTCACGTCATGAGGACCGGGGTTTATACAAAGGAGGACTGAGATTTGAGGAGTATACACCGTTGAACACCTCTAGGGGAAGCATTTTGAATGAGGTATTGAATGTAAAGTTTGTTGAAGAGGGGATAAAACCTCCAAGGTCAATAAGAAATAGAGAAGGTGGAGATCAATCCAAGTATTGTCGATATCATAGGGCACTGGGACATGACACTGACGAATGCTACCAATTGAAAAATGCCATTGAATTGTTGATGGAGCGGGGAAAACTTAGCCGCTTTGTAAAGCATAACAGAGGTAATCGCAGTAGATTCCGACATTCATATCCGAAAAGGGATAAAACCAGGAGTCCGAGAAGGGGACATTCTCCACCCAAGAGGGAGAGATCACCACGCCGACATAGTCCTATGGGGAGTCGTTCCCCACCTCGTCCATCACAAGATGACGCCAGGGTTCAGGTTATTCGACAAAGGTCACCACGGTGATCGTCATCCCGACAGTCCACAAGATTTCTCACTCATTCTCCCACCAAGAGTCATGAGATCATATATGTCATAGCGGGCGGATTCTCTGGAGGAGGCCCGTCGAATAATGCAAGACAGAGACACGCCAGAGAAATATCGACAACCTCTTTTGGGACATATGCTGGTGATAATCCAACTAAGAAGAGGGCACCGCCATTAACCTTTGATGATTCCGACTATGCTGACGTAGTGCCAAACCACGATGACCCCATTGTGGTAAATGCTCTCACAACAAATAAGGTGGTGCATAGGCTCCTTGTGGATATTGGAAGCTTTGTCGACGTTATGTTTTATGAGCCTTTTAAGAAGCTAAAAATTCTAGAATCCAAGCTGATGCTGTACAATGAAGATTTGATAGGATTCTCAGGGCATCACATTACGTTGGTGGGATACATAAAGTTACATGTGACCTTTGGGAAGTCTTCTTCTACAAAAACTGTAACTACTTGATTTATCGTAGTAGACGCCAAATCCTCCTACAATGCCATTTTTGGGGAGACCGACGCTAAATGCTCTGGGAGTTGTTATCTCGGTCTCACATCTAGCAATGAAGTTCATGGGCGATAATATGGAGGTAGTCACTCTGCGAGGAGACCTTAAAAAGGCAAGAGAATATTACAAGGAGTCTCTGAAAGTCAGCCCTAACCCTGAGATGGAGTACAAACCCAATTTTGGGAAAGGTGAACTGCTGCTAACAGAATTAGATTGCTGGGATGAGATAAAGTGAGATTCCTAAATACCTCTGTCCAGAGCCAGAAGGGGAATGCATTCCGATCCAGATTGGGAAAGAAGTCGAATAGGTCGTAAAAATTGGCACCAACCTAGATGAGAAGATGAAGGAGGACGTATCAGCTCTCATGAAGAACAATGCCTGCTTGTTTGGTTGGAAGCCGGTAAACATGCCCAGGATAGATCCTAATTTCTTTTGCCACCTATTAGAGGTGGTTCCTTTAGTAAAGCCAATGTGTCAGCGGAGAAGGAAGATGGCCCTTGAGCACCTATAGGAGACTGATAGGCAGGTTGATGAATTGTTGAAAGCTGGGTTCATCCAAGAGGTGAAACATACCACTTGGCTTGCCAACGTGGTACTTGTTAAGAAACAAAATGGTAAATAGAGGATGTGTGTTGATTACACTGATCTTAACAAGCACTGCCTAAAAGATTCATATCCTCTCCGTGACATCAATAGACTAGTAGATGGTTCTTTCGGGTTTCATTATCTGTCCTTCATGGATGCTTACTCAAGATATAACCAAATTCCTCTATACCCGGGTGACCAGGAGAAGACTGCCTTCATGATTGAGAAGGCTAATTATTGTTATAAGGTCATGTCTTTCAGGCTGAAGAACGTCGAGCCACATATCAGAGGATGATGAATAAAGTGTTTGAGGAGCAAATAGGGCAAAACTTAGAAGTATATATGGACAATATGATTATAAAGAGTGCCACTCCCGAGGCGCACTTTCAATATTTAGAGGAAACTTTTGCTCAGCTAGCAAAGTATAACATAAGGTTAAACCCTAATAAATGTACATTTGGAGTTTCGGCAGGAAAATCCTTGGGGTATATGTTATGTGAAAGGGGCATCGAGTTAAACTCAGAGAAATGCCAAGCTACACTAGAAATGAAAAGTCCTTAGAACGTAAAGGAGGTTTAGAATTTAACAGGGTGCCTAGCTGCATTGACGAGGTTCATTGCCAGATCAGCACAGAATGCCCTTCCCTTTTTCCAGCTTTTGAGGAAGGGCAAACCTTTTGAATGGACCAAGGATTATGAAGCTACATTTAGAAAGTTGAAAGAAACTTTGTCGTCTCCCCCCTTACTCACTAAACCCGAGCCAGGTGAAGTATTGTACTTATATTTGGCTTTGGTTGATGAAGCAATGAGTGTTGCATTAATAAGCGAGACATTAGAAGGGCAAAAGCCGATCTATTTTGTAAGCAGAGCCCTCCAAGGTGCTAAGCCGAGATATCCAAAGATGGAAAAAGGTTGTATTTGCACTTGTTATAGCGGCAAGGCGACTCAGACCGTATTACTAGTCACATCAAATTGTAGTCAGGATGGATCAACCGATCCAAAATATTTTGCACAAACAGGAGTTAGCTGGGAGGATGACAACTTAGGCTATTGAATTATATACGTATGGGATTCAGTACGAACCAAGGCAAGCACTCAAAGCCCAAGCACTGGCCGACTTTATTGTGAAGTTGACTCCCACAGATTCTTCTTCCAAAGCATTGACCTGGACTCTCTTTGTTGATGGGTCATTTAATGAAAAAGGTAGCGGAGCCTACATACTGTTAGAATTGGTAGATGGAGTTGTGTTGGAGCAATCCTTGACTTTAACATTCCTTACCTCTAACAGCTAGGCAGAGTATGAAGTATGCATAACCGGGTTGATCATGGCATCTGACATCGGTATTACCTCACTACTTGTGTGTAGCGATTCACAATTGATGATTTTGCAGATCAACAAGGTGTACCAAGTTAAAGAGCCGATGTTGCAAAAATATTTGGCAAAAGTGAAAACTCTTCTCACAAGTTTTGACAAGTTAGATTTTGTCTATATTCCCCGCGAGAAAAACGTCAAGGCCAACATTTTGTCCAAGCTGGCAAGCACAAAGTCTTCTAGCAATAATAGGTTGGTCATCCAACAAACAATCCATGAGCCTAATCTCGTGATGACAGTAGAGTCAGAGCCGAGCTGGATGACACCTATTATTGACTACCTAAAACAAAACATCACTCTGGAAGATAAAAAGGAAGCAAGGAGACTAATAAGGTCAGCTACGCATTTCTGTATTGTCAATGACAAACTTTATCGGTGTGGTTTTTCCCAATCTTTGCTCAGATGTTTGAAAAAGTCAAAATTTGAATATATATAATGGCGGAGACTCATGAAGGATGTTGTGGTCAACACCTAGGAGGCAAAGCCTTGGCCAAGAAAATACTCAAAGCAGGATATTGTTGGCCAACATTAGAAAACGATGCTATGGAGTTTACTAAAAAATGTGATAGATGTCAGAAGTGCTCTGACATTCATCTCGCCCCACCTGAAGAACTGAGCACGCTCACTTCCCCCTAGCCTTTTATTTGGTGGGGGATCGACATACTTGGCCCTTTTCCGAAGATGCCTAGTCAAGTGAAGTATGTCGTGGTAGCAATCAATTACTTCACCAAGTGGATTGAAGCAGAAGCACTAGCCACTATCACGGCTAGGAATGTGGAAAACTTTGTATTTTGACAGATTATCTACAGGTTCGGAATACCAGATGTCATGATGTCAAACAATGGCTCACAATTTACAGACAAAAATTTTCAGGAATTCTTGGCTGAGTTGAAGATAAAGCAACACTTTACCTCAGTTGAACACCCTTAGACAAACAGGCAAGCAGAGGCGAGAAACAGAGTCATCCTTCGAGGACTCAGAAGGCGCTTGGACGAAGTGAAGAGGCATTGGGTTGAGCAACTACAACACGTCCTCTAGGCGTACTGCACAACCCCCTACTCTTCCACTGGAGAGTCTCCTTTCTGCCTTACTTATGGCATAGAGGCAATGATCCCGGCAGAAATTAGAGAGCCGACCTCAGAATAGAAGATAACAACGAACTCCTCCGAACCGAGTTAGATCTCGCCGAAGAAAGAAGAGAGGTTGCAACCATAAGAGAACCCACCCTAAAGAGACAGGTTGCAGCAAGATACAACAAGAAGGTCGATCCTCGTACCTTTGAGCCCAGAGATCTAGTACTAAGGCGTGTTGACATTAGAGGGAAGAATGTCAAGCAAGGGAAACTTGCTGAAAAATGAAAAGGCCCTTATCGGGTTACCTCAAAGACTGGCACAGAAGCATATACGCTTGAGACGTTGCCTGGGGTTACTATCCCGCGAACATGGAATGTGAGCAACCTCAGACGGTATTATAGTTGAAGCATGATCGGTAATGAAGTCTAAATGATTCTTTAATTTGATATAAGGTAGTTTTTGTTCATAGTATAGTTGGGCTGAGTTGCGTACTACAATTCATAGCTCTTGTACTATTTTTTACCCCACGTGATTAATAAAATGAGAGTTTTTAAAAGCAAAGTGCAAGACAAAACAGATTAAGGCAAAGAAGAAAGTGTAATAAAGAAAGAAAGGCCCCCACCTCATGTACATGGATTCACTCCAGTCGGGGTAGGAAAAATTACTATCCTGTGTACGTGGATTCGCTCTAGCTGGGATAGAAAAAAATGCTACCCCATGTACGTGGATTCGCTCCAGCTAGGGTAGAAAAAGACTTCTACCTCATGTATGTGGATTTGCTTCAGCCGAGATAGAAAGATAACCATCCCATGTACATGGATTCACTCCAGTCGGGATAGAAAAATGCTACCCCGTGTACGTGGATTCACTCCAACTGGGGAGGAAAAAGACTTCCACCTCATGTATGTGGATTCGCTCCAGCCGAGGTAGAAGATAACCACCTTATGTACGTGGATTCGCTCCAGCTAGGGTGGAAGCAAAGAATATGAAATCAAGAAGTGTGCAAAGCTAAAAATGAGAAGTGTTAGCGAAAAATACTATAAAACAAAGGCAAAGCGCAATAAGCTATTTAGTGCTTACAAGTTGCGTGAAGAAACAAGACGAAAAGAGATAAAACAAACAAAGACATTTAGGTATACACATAGTATGTTCAAACTATTCAAATTTCAAAATACATAAATCGTCAAAATGCATTGAAAAACAAATTGTTCAAATTGAAATACAAATTGTTCAAAGTAAATTACAAAGTTAAACTGACATCCCGGCCCTTCATTATCTGGCATTGGCAATATCTTGATTGGCAACTTCAGGGTGAGAGGCATCAGCAACCTTAGTACCAGGATCATCACCTAAACTCACAACCTCGTTTGAAGGAGGGATTGTCGGCGTCACCTGTAAGGTCAATATAAAACTATCCGCAAGTTGCCCTTCGGCATCTTACCTGCCAACATTCGATCCAGAATCGACCCTGAAACCCGATTACTCCAAACCGACCCTAGCCTTTTCATCGACATCACCTTCAAGGTCAGAACCAGCAACAGGAACAATGGGATCTGTCGGGACCATCTCACCATTAATGTTTGCATGCCAAACACCGTCGATGATTTTGAAATCAGCCCAAGTGCACTCAATGTCCATGTTCCGCTACAGGAAATAGTTCACTTGTTCCATTGTGTTCTCAAAGGAAATTTGGACGGACTCTATCCAGCGGCGACGCATTTGTTGAGATTTCTCCTTAGAAGTTTCCACGCCAGCTTCTAACTCCTAAACCTTAGCCTCAAGATCATGAACTTTACTCTCAAAAGCCTTAAGCTAGGAAGAAACATTCAACTCCAGCTAAACGTACTTGGTGTTGGCGGCGAACAACTTCACCTAAAGGTCTGTTTTGGCTTTCTCCAACCGTCTTTTCTCATATCTCTCCTCCGTCAGCTGCTACTTTAATTTGTGTACATTCTCCTCCAGCTCGACAATTCGATGGCCGAACTCTTCCTTGGCCTTGCGCGCCCCCTCCTTGGCCTATTTCAACTGAGAAATAATGGCATCTTTCTCAGCCAGGGCATCTAATAGGTTCTTATTGCCAGAGGCCTCCCTTATTAGCACATATTGAGAATATCCACGAAACATGTGGCTAAAGAGAAAGGCCATGCTTCCCATCCCCTTTTGCATAGCCTTTACCTCGTTGAGTATACCCTCTTCAAAAACAGGAAAGTGCCCGGCCAAGATTTTCCTGTTAGCCCTTTCACCAGAGAAAGCAACAGAGGGGCCACTTCGTTGTTTTTTGGATGGTGGCTCCTCCCCTCGCATTTCACCACTCGAAACCCTGTTTATAATGGCCGGTGCAGCTTGAGGTATTTCAGCTGGCGTAATATCAAAAGCCCTGGCTTCTGTAGCCATCACGGTAAGTGGTGCCTTGGTGGAAGCTGGCACAGGCCTAGTCTCGGCCTCCTGAATCACAATTCTTTTGCTCACGGGGCGAGCCAGAGGAGCAAGAGCCTTGCTCTTGTCAGCAACAACAACACTTTGTTTTCCCTTGGCCTTTCTTGGATCCTTGGGCTTTATGGCCCTTTCCTGTTTAAGTGCCAAGGCAAAGTCGACCATCTTAGACTTCACCATGTTTTTTGCAAGAAAATTTATAAACTCGATTGCCAGGTGATAAGCAATGCATTAAACAAAAGACAACAATAAAAATTGAACAAATAAAATTTACATGCAGGCACACCAAAATTTTATCGGTACTCTACAGGAGTAGTGCCAATAAGCCATTAGCAAGGAATTTGATCCTGCAAATTCTTTATTATAGCAAAAAATGATCACGGGCCTACAACTCTTCCAGGGTCAGGTCACCATCTTGGATCATAAACCAGGTGGAATCCAGGCAGTAATGGCCATATGACCAAGACAAAGGAAACCTAGGCTCAACCATGCTTTCTCCCGCGCCTCGTACAATAAACAAAGTCTCCCAATTTTCTGCGCAAGGGTGAAGAAAGACGATTTTGTCTTTGTATTCTTTATAAGACCCCTGGAAAGGCTTTAGCAGCGCTCAACCCCAGACGCTGTGGAGGGATACTGACGAAAACTTGTTTTCATAAGTCTGGCAGATGGGAGAAAAATAGTACAAGAATAAATTTCGAGTACAGACAAACCTTTCCCTGCTACACATATTTTCAAACACCACGATAAAAACCCAAGAGTTAGGGTGGAGTTGTGAGGGGGCGACGTTTAGGAAGTTTAAAACGGATACTTGGAAGTCGGAGAGTGAAGCCTAACCTCAAGGTGCTCGAAAAAGGTCAGGTACATTGGCCAAAAGTCGAGGTATAGGTAGCCAACCGCCGCGACCGCAGCATCATCCAAGGCCGTCCCTATATTTTCTTTTAGCCCTTGGGAGCAAATCCTGTCGTCATCCCTCAATGCCACAACATCGAAGGTCACGTCGACGACATCCGACTCAACTCCAAGCGGCCTAAAAAAAGCATCTAATGCCGCATGATTGAAGCACGACTGGGTTCTAGCAACCTCCTTGTCTACCTAGTCCACATTGAGGTTTGTCGCATTGTGGTAGGCCTCTGGAGCGATCTCCACATTCCTCATAGTCTTCCCCATTTCCCTATCAAAAATATTGGAAGAATGGTCAGATTCAGCCGATTGAGATGTTCACCTCGATGCAACCTTGGCACCTCACTTCGCCAACGTGGCCACCCCGGATGTGCTCCCAAGTCCAAAAGGAATCTTCATCAAGTCCGAAAATTGCACCCCAAGCTTTGGCATACTCCAACACCTCGTCAAGGTTGTACGGCATCCCCACAACCTTTAAGTGACTTCGGCATTTTTCAAGAATTTCGGGACAAATAATAACTTCCGAAGGAGGTGGTTCATTTAGGTCAGCCGTCAACGGCCATTCATCCCTCCTCCTCACAGTTCTCAGTCTAGTCCCCTTATCCCAGATAGCCACCCTTCTATGAGTAGTGGCAGGAGCAACCGAAGAACCAACATGGTCTCTGACGCCCCCACGACTCTCAAAGGACCTTCACTGGCTAGCAGGCTGAGATGGAGGTAGGCTAGGTGACCGAAATAACCAGTTGGCAGCAAAATTTGTCGAGCAACCGTCGCATGCAAAATATAGAGTGTTACATCTGCGCAAGTCCATCTTCAACAAAACAAATAAAGGAAAAACATATATACATACAATACAATGCAAGAAAAGACTCAATAAAGAAGAAAGATAAGGATGAGAACATTACCTCAATCTGAAAAAATAAACAAGTGCTAGAGAATTAAACGAAAGCGACAGGAAGTGCCGAAGCTTTTGCCATAAAGGAAGTTGCAAAAAGCACAGAGAAGCTCTCGCGAAGGGAAGAAGACAACAGTAAAAGTGAAAGTGAGCGTAGTAAATAGTTAAAACAACAGTATATATTACAAGGGCCCATATCATTGTTGGGCCCAGATCCATAAAATTTGAAAATCAAGGCAAAAATTCACGTAATCGCCAAAATCTCCTAGAACTCAAAAGGCCGCAGATTTCAAGAGATTTTGAATCATTTCACATTTAATGCGCCTCGATCGTCTCAAAAATACGACGAAGCTGTCTGACAAGATGAAAAGATAGAAGCTGAACTGTTCGAATCCAAATAACCTTAAGCCGACAATGTTCTTATCAAAAACCTTACCGACTTGGGGGCAACTGTTCTGGGACCGACTTAGGCTCTTAAGCCGACGATACTTTTCCCAAGCATCACCGACTTGGGGGAAATTGTTCTGGCAGTTACTCGATCACTCAGTATTAAGTCGGGTCACTTCCACTTATCCCAGCTAGCACATCCATCTATATCCCGGATGATAATCCCTTACTATCCCGGTCCAAGTTCATGCCTACTTCGGTACGACGTGAAAAGCGCCTAACGACAAGGAAAACGTGTAATGAGGCACCCAAACGCATGATGTCACGTGGCACCCAACCTTAACAGAATTGCTCTCCAAAACACTATATATAAAGGGCTCCACACTCATAAGGCACACACGCTCTCTCATAATTCACTCATACTTGCACCTTTACTGACTTAAATATTGGAGTCCTTACAGGTGCCACACCGGAGACACTAACAACCACCGTGTGAGCTTGCTAGAGATCCTTGCTTGTGCTCACCACACAACAAGTATAAACATATGTTTTAAATTTGTTTATTTTTTTACTTTTTTAAAAATTTATATTTTAACAAATATTCATAGATACCTGCAAATATTTATAAAATTCGTGAATATCCACTTAACGAATACTCGTGGGAGTATGTGACAAAAATGAGACAAATTTTCATTCAACAAGACAAATGATGGAGGATTATTATATATGTTTGTCCCATCCCATTGTCATCTCTGCTTACAATATATGTATGCCTAAACAATTTACAGTTTTTCATCAATTTAGTAAATTAACTAGGTCAATAATTGATTACATTGACTCACATAAATTTTATTATTCTAAAATAAATTTCAAAAACCTATGTATAAATTCTAATTAAGTAACATCACATATTAAAAGCATGTTTAGTTTTTAATTTGTAAATAATGATCTAATAAAATTAAAATAACCAAAAGTTTGAGGCTTATAATTACTTTCAAACCCAACTCAACCCAACCTTAATTTTTTCAAAGATATTTAGTGCATGATTGTGTTAACATTGAGTTGCCTGCAACGTACTTCTACAAAAGGATCTCCTGTGTTACTTTTGTGCTGAAATACATTGAAATTCATGCTACTAAGATTTCAACGGAAATACAATCATAACTTTATTAATGGTAAATAAAACTATTTATATACTTCAATTGAGTGTTTAAAGTATATAAGGTATAATCGAAACACTTAATTAATAGCTCATTCATACAATGTTAAGAGACTAATTCATTAGTGATCATTTAGGGTATGTTTAGATTTCAGTTCACACATGATTTGATACATATTCACCCCAATCAATTGTTTTAGTGTCGGAGTTAAACGACCATTTGAAGCTTCTCAAGTTAAAAACTAAAAACAAACACACTTTTTAGTCAAATACGTTAATTTAGCTTGAAACAACAGGGTATTTCTTAAAAAGAAAAAAGATATCATAAAGTTCTTCGGACGATCTTAAAATGATAATAATCACAAATCGATCATCTTTAAAATAGCACTGTTTATGGCTCTTACTTTATTTGAAGCTTATCTTGGCTACCTTAGGTTGCATTCTACTTCAGTATAATGGAGCAGCAATCGACGTGGCAAAACCCCATATAGCTGCTACCGTCTTTACCGATAACGATGTGCCAATCACGGTGGGAAAGGATATTTATTTAAATTTTGGGGAGCGTGATCGCGTGATCTTCAAAATTACAAAAATAAGTAAATAAAATAAATTAAAACAAAGAAAGAAAAGAAAAGAATAAAAAAAATGCCTTTCATTTGCTTTTTCTTCCTTTTTTACACATTGTTCATTGGGCATTTTTCCTTCTTTCTTTTGAAAGGCCTAAACCACTATTAACCACTGTTTGGTCAAAAGGAATGTTCAAATGGGTGTGGATTGGACAAGAAGTGTTTCGTAGTGGACCATTTCAAATGGAGCAAATAGCATAGTGGGAAAGGTCTTGATGACGACAAAACTAGCTTATTATTAAAGCAGCAGAAACTTTATTGATACATTTTATTTCTAAATCCTAATCCTCTTCTGCGGAGAGCTTTCCCCCCTAATTGGATTGACCATTATAATGATGTCGAAGTTTTTGGATGATAATTGAGGGAGGAAATATAAGCACCGTGCTCTACGTCACAAAAGATACGCATTTTTTCCAAGCCTAACCCAACCCATAATAGTGCAAGTCTCAATCAGACGGCTATGCTAATAAATTGGCATTTAAATTTGGCATACACTTCAATATGCACACGTTTAGCCGCCACCGAATTGCCTGTCCAATAGGACATGGAACGAGGATATAGCTAGGTCCTTGGTAAGGCATGGAAATTTCTCACCTTAATAATGGAGGGAGTGTGGGAAACACAATCACAAAAAATTAAATTAATATGCAATATCTAAATTTGCCCAATTCTGACGCAAGTCAAGGCGTGTTTCACTGTAATTTCCCATGTCACGTCCATTTTCATTAATTTTTTTAATTCAAATTTTATGATATCCTTTCAAAGATTAGCGTCAAACCCAATCTTGCACAGCAAATAGGACCAAAAGGTATAAAGGAGGATGATGATATTTGAAATGTTATTTTAATCAAAACTTGCACAAACAGTTTATGGCTAAGACTACGAAGATCAGTCCCACCACAGCCAATGATGTGGAGGCATGTGTCTCGAGGAGTCGTGGCCTTGTGAAAAAAAAAATTGCAAAATTATTATGTACATATTTCTTTATGACAAAATCATGAATAAATTGAGGCCATTATACTTTGTTTTAAAAACTGAAGATTCAAAAGTTACTTACACCAATAATTTGTCACAAAAAATATTTAAATAATATTAATCAAACTTTAAATAAAGGCATCATATTAATTGGGGCCAATCGTAAAGCAGACACAATAACAAACGCAAGAATTGGTGAGCAGAACTATTCAATAAAAGTATAAGACAAGGAATATGAGAAGATTATAACTGCTGCTGGCAGAAAATGAATGAGTATATACAAATGATGAGTTTGAAACTAATTGTTTCAAGGTTACACAACTAAGGTTCTCTTTGCTTTCATCACTCAACCTAGTGATTGGATTCCGTAGTGGTAGTGGAAAAACTAAGCTATAACGCAGAAGGGGTAGAGAATTTACAAGCCACTTTTCCCTAGCGTTTGAGATATGAAGGTGTTCCTACTTCCCTAAACTAAAGTCACACTTCCTAGGTAGCCCTTTGCATCTTCACCTCTTTTACTGTACAAGAAAAGATAGCAAGTGTAATGGCTTTCTCAAGAATAAGACTTAACCAAGCCAAAGTTCACGAAAGATCTGGACTTGAAAAGACCGCTAAAGAGGGATCTGGTAGGAGAATCCTGAGGAACAGATTTCGACTCTTCAGGGCTACCCTTTACTTTAAGGATCGTGTTGCCAATTGTTTGCCTGATGGATTCTATGGTCTTGGAATCAACAGGGAAACCAGAAGCCCCACGAACATAGAAAGTGTTGACAGCTTTGCCTCCTTTTGTGGCCACTTCTGCCCTTGTAACTGTGAGGCTATTCTCTCTGAAGATACGTGTGACATCAGATAGTAGTCCAACTCTGTCGGTGGTGCAGAGTTCTAGCTTCAAACCCTGAATCAAGAAGAAATAAAATAAACAAATTAATAGTCATATAAAATGATAGGAGACCAACCAAAAAGAGGGGTAGATGGAGAAATAAACCAAAAATACCTAACTGGCAATTGTCTAGAATATATAAGAAAAAACTATTTGCGGTCCAGAAGATTTCTTGACAAAAGAATAAAAACTTGGCAGAATTAAAGAGTAAAGGACACGAATCACAAATATAAAATACAAGAAAGGGTATTGTTGTTTATTGAAATTTTGTTTAGGTTCTGTTGAGCCAACAAAATTGTGGTGACTAATCTTCAAAGTAGACTAGCTGTTAACCAAACGAAAAAGAGATCTATTTGAATAAGTCTATTTCGGCCCTCAATATGAAGATCAACCTAGCAGTGGGACATAACAACTGTAGTCAAAGTCCACCAACAGCAATTCAACTAATCTTGGACCACTATTACTCACATGATATAAAAATACACAAGGGTCACGTTCAGCTTAAAGTTCGGGTGAAGATTAAGAATAAATCACTGCATAGACAAAATAAGGCTTCACAGACAAGCATAACAATGAAAAGCATGATTGCATGAATTCCATGTGCAAATCTAAAGCAAGAAATCACAAATTTAGTAACATTAGCTCTCTCACCTCAGAAACTCTTCTCTCAATTGCAGCTGCAAGACATTGTATCACTCTTTGTCTTTCTGCATCTGATTTCACAGGGGACCCATCAATATGCTTGATGTAAAATTCCTACACAAGCAACCATAAAATATTTAGCCAATGTCCTAAAAAGACCAACAGCTCGCACCAAGCAACAAAAGGAATCCCACGTCTGTGTTCATGTGTTTGTTCAGAACAAAGTGGAAAGTCTGATATACCTGATATGCTTGTGGCCCCTCAGCATCGATATTTGCATGAAAAACCACATACTGCATGTCTGTCAAAGTACAAACTGTGTCGAAGAGAAGCTTTGGCCTATCCTTACACTGAATAGTGACTACAGAATAATCTTTGTCATACCAATTCACAACATTCACATTTGGCCTTTGCTTCTCATCAAAGTCATCAACATTAACTCGTTCATAATCCCTATCAGCAAACATCATTTGGTGAAGCCTTCTCTCAGTGTGTGTGACTTCATCTGTGACAACAGTCTTAGCCCCCCTCTTGTTGCCACCACCAAGCACATTGCATAGAAGCTCCTTGATTATAGAGAGCCTCTGAAGGTCAGTGATGGCAGACCCAGTTTCTACATCAGTTACATGCATTACCGCAGCTGCACGGGTGTTGTGAGTCCACACCTCTGCATTCACTATATTGCACTTGAGGTTGGTCAGAACAGCACTCACTTCTGAAAGTAGTCCTGGCCTATCCCTCCCCATAAGCTCAATTGCAGTGTGGTCCATTGTTTGCTTAACCCCAACAGATCTCATGGGAGATGTAACACAAGATTCGGGACCAAGAGACTAAAAACACAAATGAAAACAACACGTGGTCAGTGGTTGTTCATAAAAGCAGACAAGTTAAAGAACACCAAATGAGACACCAACCTTTCTAATGTAATCCAAAATGGCTTCATCGGTAACCTTGTTTCCATCTTGGTCAGTAACATTAAAAACTGGTAGAGAACACAATAAAATATTCAAATTTCCAACCCCCCAAAAATTATGATAATCAATATATTTTGTTGGAGAAAATATGAAATTTAATATCAAAGAAAATTATTACCATCCATGAACCATCCACCATCAGAAGATATGTAAGCCTTAGTTATAACAAGGTTTAGATCAGTAAGGATTTGTACAACTTCAAGAAGTATTCCATGCTTGTTTGCACTGTCAGCCTGCAAAATTAAATCCACTTTCAACACCCCATTAAAAAAAGTGCCATTAAGCATGCAAAAGCCTTTCAATCATAGAAGCATAAATTGCAGTCCACACATGAAAGAACAAGAAAACATTAAAAAAATGGAAATAGGCATACCCGTATAACAGTGGCATTCTTGCAGGCTTCATTATCGATTACAACCCTGACAAGACAAGACAACAAGTGGACAAAGATGTGAGGACGGAATCATTGAAATTCTCTTTTCTTTTTCTTTTTTTTAGGCTATTTTTCTTTCATCAAAGGGGAAGGAAAAACTGGTACCTGGGAGGGTTCATTCTGCGGAAAAGTTTCTCATATTCATCATCCATGTAGTGAGAGAAGCTCATGTTGACCTCCGACATAAAAGCTATGAGAGAGAAAACAAACCAATCAGAGGACAAAACAAGGAAACAGAACCCCTATAGCCAATGAAAATCAAAAGCAAGACCAACTCAATAAATATATACACATTGAGAGAGAATACAATGATGGAGAAACCCTCATCTAGCAAAATTAAACACATCACCGAGAGAAAGAGAAAGAGAGAGAGAGAGAGAGAGAGAATACAAGAGCTGGGGACAAGAGGCTGAGGTGGTTAAAAGGGAGTGGCCAATGGTAAAGAGATGAATAAACACAAAAGAATAACCAAGTAACGAAGAAAGCCAGAACCCAAAAAAGGGGTTCGGTACGAATAAGCCTCGTGCTGTATGCTTAGCTGTTAATATGCTAAAAGAAGGAATCACAGAACAGAACCCATTAAGCCAATGAAACCAAATGAATAACCCCAGCACACCTCATAGTCAGAGAGAGAAAGCACATAGGAGAAACTATGAAAAGAATAAGAAGACCAACAAGGTCGGTCTAGTAGAAGGAACTAGTCTCCTCACAACTTAACGAACCAAGGTTTGAATCTCTACCGAGAGAGATGGCCACATTTGGTATCGAAGCGTATCTCAAACAGGATTACCTCCGAAGGAAGACACGTGTGAGAAACGAGAAGAAGAAGAAGAAGAAGCAAATATGAACACCCCAAATATAGAGAGTTGAACTAATTGAATCTTGAGAAAGAAAAGGCTTAAAATTTCAGAAAACACATGATTGTATATCATATCTTGCCACCTAATTGCAGACACAATTCCTCGCCCCAAAACAAACACAGAGATTCACGAAACCCAGAAACCAAAGGAGAAAAAGGCAAAAACGGGAGGGAAACAAAAGGAACAAAGTTTCAGAATGCCCAAGACCAAGAAACATGATTCTAAGAACAGAGCACGAGAAACCCATAACAAATCAAAAGAAAAGGAAAAGTAAACAAACACGCCCTACCCATTGCAGTTCCAGAGGATTCGTGATCTGCCACACCAAAATTTCGGAGGTTCTCTCTCAAACAAACAAAGAGGCTCTGCGAATGTGTTGTTGCTACGAAGCAACAGTGCATATATATAAACACAAAAATATGAGCGTGTTTTTGTGTATATAATAATAATGTGAACACCCCTACAGGGATCTCACGCACACCTTTGATCTTCCCTCTACATCTATAACTTAGGAAAGAAATAGTAATTTATGTAATTGTAAATTATAAAATTATAATAATTAAATAATATTCCTTTTCCTATACAAAAAAATAGTAGCCCTGAAAAATGAAAAAAGAAAAAAAAAAGAAAAGAAAAGATCCCTCTACTGAAATCAGAACCTCCCCGACACGATGCTCCAAAACCTGCAACTCCGAAAAGTACCCAAAAAAACGCAGACCCTCTTTCTTTCTTTCTTTCCCTCTCTCTGTCACTACCTTCTCTCTCTCTCTCTTTCTCTTACCCGTTTCTGTTACTATTCAAAAACAGTATATGTGTCATTATTTTAATTCTAATTAATTCGTGAAAGATGTAGAGGGAAAGTAGGAGAGCTAAAGGCGCACGTTAGCAAGACGGGATTCCTCGGGGATGGGAAACGACTGCGAGGAGGAGGGACGTGCTACGGTGCGCACGAGGTTGAATGGACATGTGTCACACGAATAAATAGTGAATTTATAGGACTGTTTGATTGTGTTCTACAGTAACTTTTTAAAGGAGAATGATACATGACCAATTGTTTATTTCAAACATTTTATTAATACTCATAATTTCTTTTTATCATTTTCTCCTATAACATTATATCACCTATATTACAGCATAATACAAGCACTTAATTTGAGTTCTTAATTCTCTTTTAGTGGTCACTTGTTGCTATAAAGAATTTAAAGATATTCACTAATTTTTATTCTAATAATATAACCTAATTTGGATTCTTAACCTTTTTTTAGTGGTCTCATTTTATCTTTTCACTTATAGAAAAACTCCTATTTTGAGTTAAAAATTTATTTTTAATGGTTAAGCAATCTTGCTTGTAGTTGTTTCTACAAACAACTTTTATAAAAATTTCATAATCCAATAGCATTTTTAAGTTGTTTAACTTTAAGAATCTTATAAATAATTCTCATTGCATATCATCTTACATTACATTTTTCTCTTTTCTATCTCTTTCTTTTATTAGGTATCAATTAGATTTGTGGTGTGAACAAATCATTTTTCAATAAATTTGTTTTGTGAAATAGGTTTTGAAAAGTATGTTTTGAAAGAAAAAAGAAAAAAGAATCTATTTCATTACACTATACTATTCAGATTGTTCAATGGAAATTTTTGCAAGCGATAAACAAGTATTTAAATTGTGTAAAATAATTCAGATTATTAAGATTATTTAAGTAAGGTCTCGAGTTCGAACTTTATAAATGAAAAAAAACGTAATTAAGAAGAGAGATCATATTAAAAATAGTCAGGCAGATTTTTTGATGAAAATTAGTCATATCAATAAAACCAGTAGATACTTCATATATATTACATAATTATCCAAAAAAAGTGTAAAATAATGTGTTACGGTCTGTGGATTGCTGTTGATGAATATAGCAGTAGTTAGCGTTGTAACTTCTAGCCTCCAAGGTTTAAAGAATGCACCATTGATGACCGGTAACCCCGTCATTGTCTGTTTCTTAAGATTTGTCACCGTATCGCTGTCGACAAGGTATGCACCTTTTAACAATCGCTCGCTGCAGTTGTACAACCCTTAAAATCAGTTTGGAATTCCTTAATTATTTTTAAGAGTTTAATGGTCATGCACTGTCGGTGTAAAAAATTTTACACTGTCATTCAATTAAAAATTACCACTAATATGACTTTTACAGTATTTATTATAAAAGTCAACAAACTTACAATAAATGGTAGTTTGTGATTGGATGACAGTGTAAAATTACTTTATATTGTCACTGCATTAACATTAAACTCTTATTTTAATATAAGGCTTAAACATGCTTTTAGTTCATATAAAATAAGTGACTTTTGATTTTAGTCTTTGAAAAAAAAAATTGATTTTCATCAACAAAAGTTTGAAATCATTATTTTTAGTTTCTATTATTATATGACACTTACTAATTACTTTTGTATTCAACAAAAGATCAAGTGATCATCCCAAGTGATACCTACTAATGTGTATAGTACCATTTCAGTAAGTAATACCTCTAAATTTTTTTTTTAGATTCCTAAAATAAATATTATTTATCTATATTAAAATATATGTTAAGGACAAAAACAACAATTTCAAATTTTGAAAAAATGAAAATCAAAGAAAAATGTTTTATTGGGACCCAAACCAAAATTCGTTCATTTTATAACAATCAAAAATGGTGATTTCAAATTTCACAAGGATGAAAAACAAAAAAAAGAAAAAGAAAATTCAAGGACTAAAATCAAAATTCGTTTATTTTATAGAAATTAAAAACATATTTAAGCCTTAATATAATGTTAATTGTCATGTGTACAAGCATATAGAGAGAAAGGATGAAACTTACGTCGTGCTTGAATTCATCTTCTATGATTCAAAATCACATTAAAATATCAACTAAGGTGATGTTATATAAATATTCACATGTTTAGTTTTATGTTGAGAAATTGATTTTGATTCTAGATTTAATTTTCAGTTAAAATAACTTTAGGTAGCTTTTGCGTCGGATAAAATATTTTATACTGAATTTTATTACTAATTTGCTTTTAGAATAAAAACATTCAAACATAAATCATATTGCTTCAACCAAAATCAATTTTACAAATGTTCGCCCAATGCTTGGAGTCGTATCCAGAATCAATTGATGCACGTCATAGTTTTGTGTTTGTTACATTTGACGTGAAAATACCTAAAAGTGTGAATTGAAAACGTGAATCCAAACACATTATATAAATCATATTAATCCTTACACTATTGAAAAACATTTTATCAGATAATTTTATCTGAAAATCTATTATTTGATGAAAACTCTTATTATATACTAATCATATTTACAAAATCTTATATTAAATAAAAAAATTATTCAATACTTTATTTATATACATAAAAAATTATGTAATATATATTTTAAAAATATGTATAAATAAAATTCCTTTGATTAGATACTTACAATTATTCAATTTTGACAAAATTTAACACAAATAATCAAAATAATGTGTAATTATAATTCAATAATCACATCGATAAAAAACAATATATTTTACATAAAATTATTAATAGTGTCAAAATTGATGTAATTTATGTTCAAAGGTAATCTGTTATTTTCTTTTAACTACTAAAAAAATTATGCATACTATACAAATATTATTTATAAATGAAAACCAAATTTTTATCTAATAAAAAATAAATTTTTAATATAAATATTGTAATTTTATATTAATAATATGATGTATTATATTATTATTAATTCATTACTAATATATATTAATTTTTCTATATTAATAAAATTATTTATTAGTATGATATGCTATATTAATTTTAAAATATGCATTAATAGTATAAAATGATTTTATACTGTCATTCAATCACAAATCACCAAGTATGGTAAGTTTGTTAACTTTTACAATAATTACCTTAATAGTCATACCAATGATAATTTTTAATTAGTTGACAGTGTAAAAATTTTTACACTGATAATGCATAATCATTAATAATATGTTCTATTATTAATATAAAGTTGAAAATATCTGTATTGACAAATTAATTTTCATTACCTCACATTATTTACTTTTGTACTGGTATTTAGCATGTGATTAATTAAAAATTGTAAGACAATGTGTTTATGATTAATTTTAAAATGGAAAATTTTTTAATAGCATTATTTTTTTTTCCTTTTTGGATGAATATCAGGTCAACTTAATCTCTTCTATTTTTATTTCATCAAACCACGAAATCACTAATGCTTTGTTTGGGTAAAGAGAGAAATAGGGAAGAGAGAAGTAGAAGAGAAGATAGAATGAGTAGAGAATGGGTAGACTTTTAAAGTGTTTGGATTGAAAGAAGTATGAAAGAAGTAAAAGAGAAAAAAAAAGTTAATTTTTCTCTCCACTTGTTTGGTTGGATTGTAAAGACATGTTTACCCTTAATATATATAGATCTTGTGAGATAGAAAGAAATAATAAGGTTAAAATTGTAATTTTAAGTGGATCCCATAATTTTTTATCTCACTTTTTTATCTTTTCTCTCCAACAAATGAGAGATTTTTTTTTTGAGTGGGTCCTACATATATATTTTCTCTCTTCTCTAATTCTCTCCTTAAATAAACAACATAAAACTACTTTTTTTTACTTACTTCTCTCTTCTCTACTTCTCTCTTAATTTTTATTCAACCAAACAATGAGTAACAGAAGAAAAGGAACAAAAAAAAACTATGACGACAAGTATGTCTAATTCCCATCCACGTAGATATATATATATATATATATATATATATCTCACAATTATCCTTTACAATAAGCAATCCTGCTCAAGTGTATAGAAATTATTACTGGCAACAAAACTCTCTTTCTAAGTATTTAACACATTTAGATACATAAGACTCGAACTCGAAACCACTAATTAAGTTATAATAACTCAACATTAGTTAATTCATGCATGCACTCGATGGTATCCAAGTAGATTTTTTGCATAGAAGCTTTTTATACTAAGGTAAACTTGGCTGTCAAACTTTATTAATGATAGTAAATGTACTTCATATTGTATTCGTATTATGGAGATTTAGGATGTGTTCGCACTAAATTCAGGAATTTTGGATGACACAATTATCAGGGTCAGTTTATTTTGGGTTTGAGTAAATTTTTGGATTTAGGTCTGTTAGGCATGTAGATTAACACTTAATTTGGGTTAGTGATTAGATGACATAGTTGCCTGTTATGGTAATGGGGAAGCCACAAATGCAATGATGGATCTAAAAATTTTAAGTTGTTGAGTCAATATTCATATATATAAGTTTTAAGGGTAATATTCATATTATGAATTAACTTTTCTTATTATATTTTAAATTAGAGTTTAATGGCTATGTTTTGTTAATATAAAAAGTTTCACATTGTCAACTAATTAGAAATTATCGTTGTTATAATTTTTAAGGTAATTATTATAAAAATCAATATATTTATCATACATAGTGATTTGTAATTAAATGATAATGTAAAACTGTTTTACGCTATCAATGCATAACCTCTTTTCTCTTTACATTATGCAAATAATTTGTAATTATATTATATTATGAAAAGTTAAAAAACTTGTGGGGGCAACTGCCCACAACCCTTAACCTGCATTCATCTTTGCACAAATGAACAGTTATTAAGTCAATCAGGCCAATTCCGAATAATGGTTTTATGCATTTAGAGTTGTCATGCATAATAGAATCGTAGAATAGTGAACTTAGAGTAATTGGCTATTGTTTTTAAATTATAAAATATAAATAGAAGATTTGTAAGACACACCCAATTAACTCCATCAATACAATTTATACTTTCAGTCTTTTTTTTTTCCTTTACAGCTTTTCCTTTACCATTTTAGTCATTTACAACATTTTCTTTGTTGAATTTTACTTAGGAGTAATAGTAACATAACTTCAATTAACCATATGTCTCCATAAAACTCTTTAAAGTGGACTAAGAACTCATATTTAAGAACAAAATCTCTTCCTCAATAAGTCAATTAAAAGAAACTCATTGAATTAACCCTGACCAAATAACCGTTCTACCAGGCTAATCTTTAAGAATCAACAGGATGTGAATTTGTTCTCGTATATTTCTTTACGCTTAAACGTAAGGTAAACTAGGTGAAGAGCTTGATTTTATTTTATTTTGAGAAGGGAAGAGCTTGATTTCAAAAACAAAATTAGAGAGAATTTTAGAATGTCAATCATTAGCTATTAAAATCCTTTATATAAAAAAATCTTTTATATAATATATATATATATATTAAAAGTTTTTTTTATTATTATCGTCATATGACGATTTTCTTCCCTTATTGCTATTTTTTTATCTTTTCTAACATTTCATTTTATACAAATAATAATCAAAATGTATTCACTTTTAATAAATTAAAATGTATATTGTATTATAAAAGTTCACATTAATTAATAATGAACGTGTTTGTTTAAAATTTTATAATAATATAAAAAATGTAATTTTTTTTCAGAGATTGTACATAAAGTTAAAGTTATTTTTCTTTTTGTCTTTGCAATGTAAAAGTTACTTTTCGTTTGTTTGTAATTATAAAAAAGTATATTTTATTTTAAAAAGATAGTTATAATTTCAACTTTTTCAAAAGCTATTAAAAGTAATTTTCAAAATAATCAGATTTTTTTCGGATAGTTTTTTCTTTTTCAAAAATACTTAAACAAACATACTAGCATAAAAAAATAAAACAAATATGCTCAATATGCACCGAAAAGACTTTTCTCCTACATATTATTTACTTATTTATATTTTCCCTTTTTTTTATAGCAACTGGAAAAGAAAAGTTAAAGAAGAAACAACTAATTACGGCCCTACTCAGAATAATTGCAATTTTAAGTTTAATAATATAAATTTTTTTGTTTCAAATTTTTGCGGCTTCATTTTTTATTTTTCAAAATTTAATATCAAATCTTAAATTTAAATATACAAATTATTTTATGTCTCTTAATTTAGTTTATTTGGTAATGAGAGGTGACAGTTGGGATAGCAAGCAAGAGAAAGGGAGGCAATAATGGATTTGTAGCAATTAAAATAGTGATTGTAGCAAGAGGCACGGCAATGGTAGTAATAATGGTGGTAGCACTGACAACAATAATTGTGATAAAAGTGATGGCAGTAATGGCAATGGTCATTGGCTAGTGATGGTGATTGTGGTAGTGATGATACTTGACTAAAGGGACACAGATCCTCTCCAATTCAAAAAAAATTGGAGCATCCAGTTTATAAATCCCACCATTCATATATATTATTTTAATACTTTATAAATTAGATTTTCTAAATATTAAAGTAAACCAAGCGTTGAAATCTCATACAGTTTTGAAAAAGTGCGAAGGATCTTTTTCCTTGATTGAAGGCAATGGTGGTGATAGTGGAAGTTATTATGTGTCTTTCAAGAGAGATTATAGAGTTTAAAGATTTGTTTTTGCAACTAAAAACCAAAAAAATAAAAACTACTTTTTTTGTTTTATAAGTCAAGGTAAAAGTGTTTCAAAATTCAATTAAAAATCAATTCTATTCTATTCTAGCTGAATATGTTTTATTTTGAAATTTGTTGTTTAAAAGCTCATAACTATCCTAAGCATACCCTGACTAAATGAGGGTATCCACCCCAACAAGTTCATCCTTCAAAATAGGAATGAGAAAAATAAAACGGAACATAACATACCTACAACCATTGTGCTCATGACAAGTATTAATTAAGGCATAAACACCTTATTGGCTTCTTAATAAATATGGTGGAAGCTTATATGAGAGTAGCTATGCATAAGGGACCTAATACATCACACGAGATCATACCAAGGATGAAAAAGGTGATAACTTAGAAAGATAAGATCATGAGCTACCTTACAATCCATCTCTACTACAATTCTAGAGCAGTTGTGCAATAATACCATGTGCAATTTTCATAAGACTCTCTAAAGTTAAGCACAAATAGTAAAGCAAATTCCAGTATTACAATCTAAATCTCTAAGGAGTCTCCCAAAGTTATCCCTTAGCAAATTACCACAAGATGCCTTATTTGATGACAAATCCATTAAACCATCAACATTAAGCTTGACCATGTTAACTAGGGGGTTTTAAGTAGGTGAAATCCTTGTGAAAAGAAAGGATAGACCCCACGAACAAGCTCTTGTTATTATTAGCCAAAAGTTTAGCATAATTGAAAAAAATAAAAAAAATAATATATATATATAAAGGTAATCCAATCCTTTGTTTAAAAACAAGCTCATAACAATCATTCAAAACAAACCAAAGAATGACACCAAAGACTATTGATAATGATTTTGTAGAAGATAGAAAATTTAAGATTTAAATCTTCAAAAGCAAAAACTATAACAATTGTATCAAGTAATAAAAGAGTGAATAGAAAATTGTTTCTATGAGGATTAATACTATTACATATTGGGCTTAGGCCCAATCTGTACAATAATCTATCTTAACCCAAACACTAGATTAGCCAAAAATTACAAGTGTTGACCAAGGTCAACACTAGGAATAAAAGCCTTAACATGCACTCGTGAACAATGGATCACAACTCAACAAAGAATAAAGTTGTTTTGTCACAACACCAAAGCAAAATACCATTGCCCATGAGAGGCCATGGACCCTGTGCAAGGAAATCCAACCCATTTTAGACCTTATAAATACCATGAATGTCACTATAGCAAGTAAACATTTAATGTACATTGTCATTCTTGTGGGACTCTTACTGATTTGAGTGTTAGAGTGTTTTTTGCTTGTACCCACCCCTATTTGGCAATGTCTCAACCTCACCAGATAATCATTTGAATTATTAAGATCTAGGACCTCGGTCCACTTGGGGCACACACAATCAACATTCACTATAACTTAGTCCAAGTCAACAATCTACATTGAACACATCAACTGGGTCCATCTTGGACAGATCACATGCAAATACCAACTACTACCAAATCAATGCTATTTAAACAAACAAAAATTAGTTGGAATATGAAAAAAAAAAATATACAATATAGCAATTGTTATGGAGAGTCAAGAATTGGAAAACAACTAAGGCAAGCATCCTTTTCTTTGTCTCTTTATGTTCCTGAATTCACATCCAATACAAAGAATGACATAAAATGTATAGTTTAATTCCTTTAAAATAGATTAAGATAAATTCCTTGATTCAAAACCCTTTTACCCAAATTAGGGTTTCTAACCCCTTTAATAATGCCTAATTTGATTAAGTAATGAGAGCAAGAATTTTTACGAACTCATAATTTCATCGTTCAATTCATAGGAACACCATATTTACGATTATTGAAAATGACAGATTAAAAGAGATAAGAAGTTAAAAAATTATCAAAAACGCTCTCATTGAAGTTTGACAACTAAAAACATTCTCCTTGAATAATAGCAACTAAAAACGCTCTCATTCAAGATAGATGTTCTCATTTAATATATAGGATGGATTATCATATAGAGTAAATTACACTGACACCCCCTGAGGTTTCATCAAATTACACCTGATATCTCTCCTTTTTTTATCCCTACACTAACCTCCTTAATTGTTTGAAAAATATTACTCTGACACCCCTTATATATTACACTAACATCCCTTATATATTACACTAACACCCCTTAATTGTTTGAAAAATATTATATTGTATACCACTATAAGGGAGGTTGTTATAATGGTTAAAAAAATATGGGTTTTATGTAATTTCAAAAAATCTCAAGAGATGTTAGTATAATTTACTCTATCTGACACTTATTATTTTTTTAAAAAAATTACATGTATTTTCTATATTATGTATAGACCATATATAATACTTTTAAAAACAATAAACCAAGATAAGAGCAAGAAAAATAAATATAATTTTCCATTATAAAAAATTAGCAACATATTAAAAATTCAATAAAAGTGACTATCAATTTAATTAATGTAACTATAAAGGAAGTTCGTATACAATTATTTTTATCCTCATGTACAGAACATAAAATTGACTGATGCCCAAGAGTTTATGTATACTTTTACAACTTCAAAACACTCTTTAAGTTTAGAAGGGGCTTGATCCCAGATTTAAGAAATTTATGAGAAAAAATTACTGTAAAAAAGGTTATTTATTAATAGATAAAACAATTAAGAATTAAAATTGTCTCAATTAATATAACCTTGTTCTAATAAAAATTAGATCGTTAAAATAGATATTATGAGTGTGTTTGGTAAGTCACTCCAATAGGTTATAAGCTACTTTGACTAACTTATAAACTAGTTTGACTAAAATAATCTTGTTTGGTACACGAGTTTATTTTAAGAGCTTTTAACTTATTTTCATAAGTTACTTTAACTAATGAAAATAAGCTAGCTTATAAGCTAATAGTTTTTTTTTTTCATTTTTATCCTCATTAATTTAATTGAATCTCTTTTAGCCTTTTTTCTTTTATTTTGAAATTAAATAACTAAATATGTTCTTTTATGTCATTTTACATTTATTAGTTAGTCTTACCAAATACTTTCAATTCAATCAACTAGCTTATAAGCTTTCAGTTTTTTAGTTCTTAACTTATAGCTTATAAACTTTTAGGTAGCTTATAAACTAGTTTTACCAAACACATCCTATATATCAGATAACTTAACAGTGTAATACATTATACAAGTATTTATCAATTTTTATACGATTATAATTATCTATTAGTATGATGTATCATATTATTTGTATAGATTCATAGTGTTTATACTAATAATTTAATTTCTATTAGAAAATGATTATGACTATGTTTGGCAAAAAATATTTGATAAGTTAACTGAAAGATAAAAACAAAACTAATTAACTGAAAGTTAATTAAAAGGCTAATTTTTAGCTAAAACCTATTAAGTTGGTTAATTGAACTAAAAATATTTGATAATATTAATTATTAAGCTAACTAGTAAATGTAAAATAACTTACTAGGATATATTTATATGATTATTTATATACTTTTTATTTTATACACGAAACTGTAGTTTTAGGTAATTATATTTTTAGCTGATTTTGGATTCTTATTATTTTTGTTTAAAGATCGAATATTTCTTTAGCAATTAAAATAAATTATATAAATATTATAATAATTAAAATAAATATTGCAGTATTAAATGAGATAATTTATGAGAAATGATAAAATAAAAAATTATGATAAATTATAAGTTCAAACACCAAGTAACGTATGAAAAAAAATGTTATATACTAATGAGATAAGTTCATTTACCAAAAAAACACTTTTATTTTAATCAAATAAATTTATAACCTAATCAAATAAGTTTTAAATTATGTGGAATGTTACACCAAAAAAAACATATATATATGTGGAATGACTTGTGAAAGGTATTCTATAATCTATACTAATAAATATTAATCTAATACTTAACCGTTACTATATAACTTTTCTTTTTAGTTTGATATGTTAATTCCCCACCAACCAAAAACAATAATATTCGATGCTGAAAACATCTGTGATGTGATTAACCAACTAGTTCATTATAATCAAATAATTTGTTGAACCCAATTTTATAGGTTTTACAATTTAATATTTTGATATAATTAATTTCGCAAAAGTTCCGATCTTATGATCCCTTATAAATTACGCAAATCCCTTGTTACCTTGAAATCAAACGAGCATGATTCTTGTTATGCTACTTTGGTCATTATATTGACGAATTCAATTGTCTAATGAAGCTTCGAGTACTATGAATTTAATCATTTGTCTTGGTTTTGATGGCAGCGCCTTAATCATCTTTATTTCTATATGATATATTGTGAATTCAATCTAAATAGGTAGGGGAGGAATTGTAATCCATCAGATATTGATATCTGGTTATTTTTATATCTAAAATTACTAATTTTCATGTACATCACTATTTTGAACACACTAAAAGCCCTTATTTCCTATTAATTAATTTAGCAGTTCCAACATACAAATTATAAATATTATTTATTTATATATTCATAGTTAATATTTAGCTTGAAAATAAGGAAAAGTCAAAGATGATTCTGAAAAATCTATCTTTGTGCATGTTGAAAACAAAAACAAACTAGAAAATTGAATAATAATAATAATCTATGACAATAATAAAAGAGATATTCCTATTTTGTTTACACTTTTTCTAGCTTTTTATCTTTTAACTGATATTGCAAACCATCCTACTATTTTTATTCAACTTCCTACATCAATTACTTTTCTCTTGCTAAAGTTCTCAATCAATAAAAAATGTAGGGAAAGTTTACATTGTTAAAAAGATCGCATCAACCTCGAGTGTAACTAAGTTTAATTCCAAACAATAAAAAATACAGACAAACAAATACAACAATATTTGTCTCTTCAATAATAATAATAATAATAATAACAAATTTAACATAAAATCACTATATATATACTGTAACATCATTTTATGCATCCTGTGACTTTTGTTTTTTTATTTCCTTTAGCACATTAATGTTATCCATGAACCATTTCAAAAGGTATTTCTCGTATATATATCTTTAACATACGAAAAAAAAAAAAAAAACGAAAGCAAACACATGTTTCAATTACTAAATTGGCGTAATAGTTAAAATAATATTTTCTTGAACTATATAAGAATTGTTCATAGGATCATCATTATACTTATTTTGTGAATAGTTGTTTCTTTAAAATTGTTAAAAAACATAAAAAGATGAATAAAGAAAGAAAAAAAAGTGAAGCAGCAGACAACGGGGCACATAGCGTCCAAATGGACCAAATGTTTGGAAGGCCATTCCTTGTTTGAGTGGAAGTGCGTTTCTCATCTGAACATAAAGATTCACATTCTGATCTGGCACAGAATAATGGAAACAGATGGGACTCGCATGATGTGATCGAAAGTTCAAGACCTAAATTGTAGGAGTATTTTGTTATGGCTATTGTTACTGTTAATCCTTCAATTAATTGGCTGTTGGATGACTTTACACCACAAAACGGGAGGTGACTAAAATTGATTCCTAGTATGAGTGTTTATAAATTATCCAATAAAAATTGAAAAAATTGAAAACTAAATAAATCAAAAACTAAAAAATTGAAAATCGAAAAAATCGAAATTTTTTATTGGATCGGATCGAATTTCGGATTTGATTTTGAAAACCGATCTAATTCAATCCAAACTGAACTTATACATGCATATATATTTTTACTTGTAATTTTCTAATATTACTCACGTTTATGTTTTTATTTCTTATATATTTGTAAAATTATCACATAAATTATACTTGTTTATAAAAAATATATTCATTTAAAGACAATTTTTTAGTAACTATTTAAGTAAAGATACATAAACATAATCATCAAGTTGTGTAAATTTATTTTTAATAATATATATTTGAAGAATTATACTAGTATTAGTTATATAATGACTCATTAATGAAATATTTGATATTTTAAATTATTTTTTAATAAATTTATTATATATCATATTATTTATTTAATACTTTTTTAAAAAAAAAATAGTACGAGTAAATCCACAAACTAATCCAATCCAAACCGTTTTAAATTGGATCGGATCGGATTGGATTTAAATTTTAAACTAAATCGATTGGATGATGAATTAACAAAATCGAAGTGATTGGATCGGATGGTTTTTCTCTTCAAAACCGATCCAATCCAATCTGCGAACACCCCTAATTACTAGGGAAATCACGTGTGTTTGATTAATTTTTTAGTTTTGTAAAATTGATTTTACAATAGATAAAATTAATTTTGTAAGAAGTAAAAATATTTATTTTCTTATCGAATACAATTGATTTCAGCTTATGATTAACAAATATATCTTATATATTTAAAATTAATTTATTTTATTAATCAAATAAAAAATATTTTTAATCTACTTTAAAAATATCACATCCAATCATAAATTAATTTTTTAAATCGAATTTTCAAAAATTAATTTTACTAAAATTTAAAATGAATGGACCCTAAAATAGTTTCCCTAGAAATATATTAAATTAAATATAGTAAGATTCATTATTATTTATGTTTGTGTAGGTTTTATAAAATTGATTTTATATCTTTTCTTTTAACATTATATTATTCTATCAACAAATAATAGAAAAATCCAAATTCTAAGACAAACAAATTATAAAAATAAAAACATATGAAAAACAAAAATAGTGACTTCAAATTTTAGAAGGATAAAAATAAAAATAAAAATTACAGATACTAAAATCAAAACTTACTTTTATAGAAATCAAAATCATATTTAAGCCTATGCACAATAATGTTACTTTAACAAAGTCAAACCTTAAAGTTCATTGATTGATAACAAGCTAGGCTAAACAAGTTAGGTTGGCCCAAATTAGCACATGTAAAATACTATGTCAACAATTTATTGCTTCAAAAATTTAAGTCATTAAACCTATTAATGATTCATCATAGTAGAAGTAGATGGTGACTCTAAGCACATTTTATATATAAGATTAAGGGTTTTAAATGTTGAAGTCGTCACCCTAGAAAGGGTTTTACCTGATCACTATTCACTACCTCACATTAAAGGTTATTCTCACAATTTTACATGTAAGGATTCTTCATCAAAGATTAAAAAAGAATTTAAGTCATTCAGTCGACGAATCTTATTATATTTATTAACAATTGTTAGATCTAAGATGATCCAGCTTTTAATTTTAATAATAGAAAACAAAATATAAGACTATATATTTATGACAAAGACTGATAATCTTTTATTGTACACATCATCCCAACAGTTCATCCTACAAAAAGAACTATCATTGTGCTGAAGCTTGTAAGCTTTGTCTATCAATATATTGCAAAACTTTGTCTAAAAGAAGATTTGTCTTAAAGGAGAATGCATTATCTAAGATGCAATTTGAGAAGCTTATATGAGAAGCCTTCAAAGTTTCATCCTTATCATATGTGACAAAAAAAAAAAAAAAGTATACCTAGTCTTATATCTCAAAAGGCGTAAAAAAGCACAAATGTATTTATCAAAAAAAAGAAGAAGAAAAAGCACAAATGTAAGGTGATAGGACAATGTGACAATGTACTTGAAGCATAAAGGTAGAAAGTTATGCCTACTACATGATGAAAGTATAGAGAAAGAAGATAAACAAAGTATTTTATCGTACCACACATGATAGATTGGGCAAGGCATTTAATATAATATTTAATGCTACCCAACGTTCATATTTTGAAGAATGAAGAAGAACCCTCAATATATACTTTTAAGCTCTCTATAAAAGCATAATGAGAAAACAAGCTACACAGAGAACAAAAGTCTGAAAAAGAATATAACAACAATGTGAAACAATCTCATTTATTTCCTAAGAACATTCTCTATAACATCTTCAATATTCTCTTACCACAAAGGTTATCTTTTTCTTGTTAAGATTATAGGACGATGCCTAGGGTTATCTTGTTTTAAGTATAACCTGTGACTTTGTTTTAAATCCTAAAGAGCTTGTTGATAAAGAATACTTGGGCTTAGTGCCTGAAGAAGCAAGACAAAAGAATATATATGTTAGAGCCTAAAGAGGCTTGTTAAGAAAGAACACTTGGGTCTAGTGCTTGAAGAGGCAAGACAAAAGAATACTTGTTTTAGAATCTAAAATGCGCTTGATGAGAAAGAATATTTGAGTTTAGTGCTTGAAGAGGCAAAACGAAAGAATTCTTGTAAATCTATTTTGTTAGTGAAACTCTTGATGTTTTGCCAAGGGCTGGACATAATCTTGGGTGTGAGATGAATCGATATAAATTTGCTTATGTTCTCTTTTTCTTTCCCTTATCTTTTTATATGCTTAACTAAGTGAGTTGAATTTGTCATATATAGTTTTTGTTTCTAACTCAATTTTTTATAAAACAATTTGCTTTTCAATTGAGATGATTCATTCGTTTATATCCATTATGTGTTTAAAAAAGATTTATGAAAAGTTTTCAAGAACACAATTCAACCCACCTTTTTTGTATTTTTTTGTGCAGATACAATAACTATTTGATGTATATGTTTAGAAAATTTAACTTCCTAAATAGTGGAGTTCAATTTAAAGAAAAAACACATAATTATAAAATAATAATAAGATCCATCAACATCATGAATTACAAATTACGAAGTTAGTGAAATATATTTACTTGATTTCTGATTGACAATTATAATCATGCATCCTTTTTTCCCCCTCTAAAGCATATCTTCATTTTAGACTTCAGAAGAGTTAAATTCATATTTAGATTAACTTATATTTTATTCAAAATAATTTATTTTTAAAATCTTGCTAACAAAGCAATTGAGAAAAAGTAATTTTCTCCCCCAAAATAATCAAAACCTAATTCACGTGGAAGCATTTTGTGCCTTTGTCTATGTTTGGAGAATGAAATAGAGTGAAATAAGCCTAGATTCAATTATTTGGAATATTTAGAATAGGGTGAGAAATTTTTTTCGATTCTCTATAGGTATTCTTTTCGAAAGCAATTATGTTTAAGGCACTTTCACTAAATATAAACACTTCTCCTAGCAGAAATTCAAGCATTGATTCACCACATTGTGAGAGTCTAGCTCCTTCTGCTAGACCCAACCCTTGTTGGTATATAGGATGAGAAATGAAATAAAACCTAACCTGAAACCTCTTTCATTTTTACCACAATTTTGGGGCATTGGATAGAACTATTTTTTTTAATTTTATTTCATTTCTTTTCATTATGAAATATTTAAATAATGAAATAGTAACTATATTTTGTTTCACTCTATTTTATTTTATCTCATCTCAATTTGTTCCACTCATTATTAAATATCTAAACACAACACCTGTCTTTCACTTTCTATTTTATTATCACATAAAAATACCACATTCATATACAATAAATTTCATTTGAGTTCTTTTTATATAGAAAAATTCATTTGTAAAAACCAGCTCCAAGGCAAATAGAGATTAGATTTTCAATTCTTCATAAACTATATATGATTTGGTACACAATATACATAAAATTTAATATTAAAAAAAGAATACTTTGTAATTTGTAATTTTATTTAAAAATTGTCGTTATCCAACTTTCAAGTTTAAAATATTTTTTATTTTATTTATTCTTTTATTTTAATTTTATCTTTTAGTATGGAAATGTCTAGTTAATATTAAATTATTAAACTTAAATTTTTTGAAGAAATTATTTAATAAAAAATAATTAAATTATAAATAAACTAAACAAATTGAACTCAAATTTCATAATTTTCAAATAAGTTAATTAAGTTCAAACTTTATATTCCACTTATTAAATAGATGAATCAAGTTTAAATATTATATTATTTCATTAATCAAATTTAAATATCAATTACTCTAAAATAAATCCTTCAATAAAAACTTCCAAGTAAATGTCTGAATTAAGTGAAATAAGCTCTCGATCATGACACAAAATATAATTTTATTATTATGAGAAATGCCACCCTGCTTAACAAAAATAATGGTGCTTAGTTTTATAGCTATTAGCAGTGTCTAATATAATTAGAGAATATTGTGACCACATGGTTTAATTTAAACAAGCAAATTGGCGTGCAGGCTGATTGGCATGTTTCGTGTGTAATAAGCGATATTATGATGCGCTAGCACACATGCGTGTCTTGCGCTCGCGTGCCGCCCCAATGTCCCTCCCCACGTGGCTCCGTCTGTGATCTGTAGCTTTTGCCTCACACTCCTTGTTCTGTCCTTCTTGTAGCACTTCCTTTTTCTGCTGCTGCATGCACTTTGTTGCACCTCATAAATAAGGGTGTAATGTTTTTTGTGTAATGTTAGTATGTTACTTATATAAACAACATTTTTCTCCTTTAGTTTAGCACCGTCAGATCCACTATCACCTTACGATCCACCATTTAGACATCCATCGGCCACATGGTCAAGATCATGACTCAAGGTATATCTAATAAGAGACATCCTTTGATAATAGCAACTTGGTTTGTTTATAGTAGTCATGCATGTGGGCAAGAAAATTGATTAAAGAAATGTTAATCGGTTTACTAATGGCTTTAAAAAACTACACGTCTTTGACCCTTGTTAGTTCATTACATGGATGGTTAGACTTATAAGATTACTTGAAATTGTTTTTTTCAACTCTTTTGGAAGAGAAGAAATTTGAACTATTTGGAATAAACGGGTGTTTTCTTTTCACCTATCGGGTTGGTGCCTAATTTGGATAAGCCTTTTGCACTTAGATAGGCAACTTAGTTTGGCATTCATTATATACGTGTTCTGGGGGTTATCCAGACACTAAGTCCTAAGTCGGTCTACTCCATCACCTATTTAACATAGCCACATGTATTCCGGATGGTATTGCCTTGCTCATCCTAGTCAAAATTTTATGCTTACACCGGTATAGCATGGAAAACGCCCAACAACAAGGAAAACACTTAATGAGGCACCAAAACATATGATGCCACGTGGCACCCAATCTCAATAGTATTTCTCTCCAAAACACTCTATATAAAAGATCCACACCCATCAGGTACTTACGCTATCTCTCATTCTCACTCACTCTTACGCCCTTACTAACTTAAGTATCAGAGTCCTTGCAGGTGCCCCCACCGGAGACGTCTGCGACCACCTTAGGAGCTCATCGGAGATTTTTCCTCATGTTCACCACACAACATTGGTTCTATCTATGGGAATCGTTTTCTATTTCTCTTTTCACTCTTCGTTGTTTGGAGATTTGTTCGTGATGGTTAGCACGAGAAATCGTAAGTTTGTTGCGGCACCCTCGCCATCGAAGCTTCCACCACCATCGCCTAGGGATGGTAAAGGCGCTTTCGTCACGCTTGAAGCGGTTCCTAAGGCGAATGGTGTTTTGGCACTGTCAGTTAAAATAACTAATCTCGTTGCGTTGCTACAGTAGTAAAGAGAGACGTTGAAAGAGCAGGACAGGATCATTGCAAAACTTCAAGTTAAGAGAGAAAACAAGAAAATCATGGAGAACGGCTATGACCACACTGAAAGGTCGGCAACATAAGCTCTACAACCAAGTCATCTTGTGCAGGAGGTGCATGATGCGCACATGGCTATTGAAGTGAACGAAGATGATGAGATGATTCCGTTCAACCTTCCTTTTTCTTCAAGAATTTTGAATTTGCAGGTTCTGAAGCAGTGACAACAGCTGCCTTTTCTAGAGCTGTAAGATGGGTCTATTGATCTAAACGATCACCTCTCGACGTTCAAATCAACGATGTCGTACAAAGCGGCTTCTACTTCGCTGACATGTAGGGTGTTCCCGCTTTCGTTGAAGGGCCAACGCAAAATCAACCATCTTTGACTTCACCATCTCTGCAAAGGAAATAAGGTTCATAAAAAAAATGATGATACATTTACAAACATGTTAACTAAAACTACTTCAGTACTCAGCAGGTGTGGACCCGATGAGCCATTTACAAGGAATCTGACCTTGGAGATTTTTAACCAAGTTGGAAAAATGATCTCGAATTTTAAGCTCATCCAGGGTAAGATCTTTCTCTCCAACCACGAATCGACTTGACTCTAAGTAGTAATAGCCATAAGACCAGTATAAGGGAAACTAGGGTTCATTTACACTCTCCCTAGTCTCGTGAACAATGAACAAAGCCTCCCAACTCTCAACTCGAGGGTGCAGAGAGAAGAACTTGTCTTTGTAATCCTTGTAAGAATCTTGGAAAGGCTTCAACAATGCTCGCTCCCTAACACTGCGAAACGAAATAGAAGAATATTTCTTTTCATAGGATTGGCGAATTGGGCTAAAATAGTAGAGGAATAGATTACGGGTGCAGACAACCCCTTCTCTATTACACAAATTTTCAAAGGCTATGATGAAGGCCCAAGAATTTGGGTGGAGTAGTGAAGGAGCAACATTGAGGAAATTCAAATTTGACACTTGAAAATCAGTAAAAGGAAGCGTAACCCCGAGGTGTATAAATAACTAACTTCCATGGCCGTAGTCTCGTCCAAAGGAGTCTCCATATTTTCCTTAGGTCCTTGAGAACATATCCTTCCATCATCCCCCGGCACCACTATATCGAAAACCATACCACCATTATCTCGGCTCAACTCCAGACAACCCGCCAACGCATCCAATGCCTCTTGGTTGGAGAAGCATCGAGTCCCAGCAACCTTCTTATCCACCCAATCCACATCAAGATTTGCTGCCTCATAGTATGCCTCTGGAGTGGTCTCGACGTTTCTTATGGTCTTCCCCATCTCCCTCTCAAAAACACCAGAAGAATGGTCAGATGCTGTCGGCCTAGTAACCAAATTAAATGGAACTTCAACGCCTCTTCCAACCAACACCAACATCCTGGACCTGCTTCCTAGACCAAGTGGAATCCTCATCAAATCAAGAAATTGTACCCAAGCCTTAGCGTACTCTACGACCTCGTCGGGACTATACGACATTCCCACCGACTTTAGGTGACTTCGGCACTTATCAAGAACTTCTGGGCATATGATGATTTCTGGTGGAGGTGGTTCTTTAGGGTCGGTCGTCATTAGATGCTCATCTTTCCTCCTCACACTCCTCAGCCTACCTTCACTACCCCAGATGACTGCCCTCTCACGAGGAGCGGTAGGAGTAACTGAAGAACAGACATGGCCCTCGGCGCCCCCATAACTCTCAGAGGACCTTCACTGATCAGCAGACTGAGACGAGATGAGGGCCCGTCGAGCAACTGCTGTGTGCAGAAGATGGAGCATTGTGTCTACATGAATCCATCTTTGACGAAACAAAATAGAGAAGAAAAAAAATATGTATACATACAATGCAGCACAATGAAGAACTTAATCAAGATGAAAGAAAGGAATGAAGGTATTACCTTAAACTAAAACATAAACAAATGCTGGAAGATAGAGCAAAGTCGACGAATAATGCCAAAGCTTTTGCTGTAGAAAAGTCACAAAGCAAATAGAGGGTTCTTGTGAAGGAAGGAAGCAAAGGAAGCAGTAAAAGTAATAACAAACAAATAAAACAATAGTGCAAAATATACGGGCCCATATCCTTATTGGGCCTAAATCCATAAATATTTAAAAACAAGTTTAAAAATTTACGTAACAGCCTAAATCTCTTGGAATTCGAGGAATTACGAAATTCAATATTCTGAATCATTACACATTTAATGCTCCTCAGTCTTCTCGAAAATGCGACAAAGTTGTCCATAAAAGATGTAAGGACCCAAGCTAAACCATTTGATCTCAAATAACTTTAAGCTGGCAATGCGTCTGCCAAAACATTACCGACTTGAGGCAACATCATCCCAAAAGCCACTCCAAACTTTTAAGCCGACGATACTTCTTCCAAGCATCATCGGTTTGGGGGCAACTGTTCTGGGGGTTACCCAGACACTAAGCCCCAAGTCGATTTACTCCATCATCTATCTCGATTAACATAACCATACGTATCCTGGACAGTATTGCCTTGCTCATCCCGGTCAGAATTTTATGCTTACCCCATCATGGCATGGAAAACGCCTAATGGTAAGGAAAACGCTCAATGAGGCACCCAAACGCATGTTGCCATGTGGCACCCAATCTTAACAGTATTTCCCTCCAAACACTCTATATAAAGGGCTCCACACCCATTAGGCACTTATGCTCTCTCTCATTCTCACTCATTCTTACGCCCTTACTGACTAAAACATCGGAGTCCTTGTAGGTGCCATGACTGAAGACGTCTCTGACCACTATGGGAACTCATCGGAGATCTTTTCTTGTGTTCACCACACAACAATACGTAATGGGATATGAATTCCAACCAACATAAAAATTATCAATTGCGACACTATGACAAATACATGCAAAGACTATATCTACATTTAAGACTAAAGACTGTCGTCCAAGATCACCTCATCTAATTAGTTAGGACAAGAACAAACGAGATGTGAGGATAAGAAGACTTAATCTTCCCACCATTTTAGGAAATCATTCTTTGAACCTATCATACCTATTATAGAGCATTCAAATGTGGTTATAGGGACAATATGGTGATTACAAATAGTAGTTATTAGGATAATACGTCAGTAGGGTAGACATCTATTAGAATCACATTACTAACGTTGATGAACAGTAGAAGTTGATTCCCCTTCAAGTACATGATTCTTTCTCTTGTTACCACTCGACCAAAATTTCTACTTGGGCATTAAAGTGTTTACCTACATAAGTGTCCTCCAATCACTAGAAGAATCATTGCCTTAGCACAATTTGAGGTAACCTAACATCAACCAATAGATCATTATCATCATTTGCAAGAAGAGATAAATTGAACACTCATTGTTAGCCCCTTCCTTGTCATTCCCTGATGATCCTCAACAGTCATATGGAAGAGCTTTCCTCCCACCAATATCCAATCTTAAATAATAAAAAAAACATAGCATTGGTGGCAACTAACCCAGTACTGCAATAGCCACCTAAACCCTACAAGAAGGAAAAATAAAACACATTCCTCCACAAGATGTTTGTTTGTTTTAGGAGAGAGGAAAATCATTTCTCAAAATCTACCACTACTTGAACTACAACTTACAATACTGAACCAATCTTTATCTAAAGGCCCCAAAATGACCAACACAAAAGGTGGATGTTGTGATTGTGCTAGACTTAACTTATTTGTACAACGAAGTTAGTGGTTGAAAGAGGAGGAACATGATATAGACCTAACTCAATCTACCTGACACACTCGTCACCCGTTGAACTCGAAACTGATCAATAGAAAGAATTCATGATTGGCAATGTTTTAAGAATAATATTGGTCAATTTTGGTCAATTATGACATTTTAAGACCAAATTTGACCAGTGATTATCCCTACATGGAATCTATCAAAAAAGGCAATCAATTTACCTTCTCTTTAGTAAAGGTTAAATGTCAAACCATAGAGGAGTTTAGGGATAGAGTAGCCAAGCACATAAGTTGCAAGATGCATCTAAGTGATCTCGCCTAGACCAACCATGGACCATTACAAGAAAATGGTAGTAGTAGCATAAAGACGATAAAACTACCACGTAACAAATGTCAAAGGACATTTAGAGATCACTTCAATCAATATGTTCCTCTCAACACAAATCTAATTTATATCCATCAGGAAGTAATGAACAGAATGTTTTTTAAGGCCTAAGCCCTCCACCTTTAAGAAGTACTATTAGCGTAACTACAACAAGTTTCTTCCATAATCAGCTTGGGCATAAAATGGATGAATGCGTCTAGTTGAAGGATGTCATTAAACAAATGATCTGTGATGGTACCCTCTAACACTATTTCAAGAAATAAAAGACACAAAATATAGAGATGAGATCCTACCATATAAAGATAGTGAAGTGGATCAGAGAGTCACTAAAAAGGGGTTGAATCATGACCCTTAACAGATTATGCCTTTTTTTGCACAAGTCTTTGAAAAGCTAGTTGAAATTTGTTTGCAAAGATTTAGCTTTTGGTTACTATCAGAAGCTAGTTTTTTTGTTATAGCAATTTGTGAGACTGCTTTTGAACTAACAAATTAGTCTAAGACTTAATAGAAATCCTTTAGATTTTTTTAGTAGATTAAACTTAGTTTAGATTAGAATTGGTTTAAAAAGAAAATAGATCTTAAGAAACAAACTTAAATGTAAACAAATGAGAAGCAAGTAAGAGATGATACTGCACACCAAGATTTTTATACTGGTTCACCCTTTAACTTTGGGCTACATCAAATCCTTACCTCTTATAATATTTTCACTAGAAAAGACCAATTACATAGGTATTCTTTAGTCTTTAGCCTTCATAAGCTTTCACACCAATATTCTTCTAAAGCCTATATAGGCGACACACTAGTATTTTTCTCAAGCCTTTACAGGTTGCACACATAAATATTCTTTCCTAAGCCTTTTCATGCTTCACAATACAATATTCTCACCTCTATAGGTCCACAACATAGCATTCTCACCTCTACAGGTTCTTAACATAGTATTCTCACCTTTATAGCTTCTCAACACCAATATTCTCACCTTTGCTAGTCCTCATAGCCTAAGTATTCTTTCATAAGTGTCTATAGGCTTAAACCTATAACTTAACAGTTGTAACAACTCATAACTGACTCAATTGTGCTCACAGACTCACTCCAGAAGTATCAGTCCTTTGATTAATCTTCTAAGTTTCCTTTCTTAGATTTTTTATTTATTAAACAAACCTTGACACTCTATTTTTATCACTCTATACAATGACACAAAAAGGTTTAGGACACTCTTTAAGATACAAAAATGATGGATACAAGGCTAAAATGTTTTGGCTAAGGAAGACTCTTTTCAGAAGTAGATTTTTCTTTCTTTAGAAGCACAAATTTTCTAAATTTACCCCAACTAAGTTGAATTCTTTCATTGCACTGATCTTCATCGAATAAGAGTGGTGTTATAGAGTTCTAGTACTTCAAACTAGCTATTTATGGCTATTGAAGATTATTCAAACTCAATCAAATAGTGTGTGAGTTATTCTTTTCACATAGTGTTCCTTTTGATTGTTCTTTTGTCTTATCTTTGCTTTTGGAATCTTTTCTCTTGTAGCTTTCTCTTCCTTTCTTGAAAACAACTTACATAATTTGAATTTGAACATGTGACAGTTGGTGTGAGTTGGATTTCTAGTGAGTCATTCACTAATAGCTTCTGAAGTGTGTTAAAAGTGTTGCTTCTAAAGACTTCTTTCTACAAAATGCTTCTTTTGTGTGCTCTTGGTTACTTCAATACTTATGCAATAGTCTTTTTATCTTCTGGTTACTATGTTTGTATTTGTACTTGATGGTCCAGGCAGAGTCCTACTTGTGAGCACTAATTAGTTTAGTTCTAAGCCTGCTCCTTTTAATATTATTGCTTCTGAACAATGCAGATATCAATATCACATTCTTTGTTCATTTTTGCATCTTCTCCTTTATCTAAACTCATATTCTGAACACGTTTCTAATCATACACAACTTTTGACCTTGCTGCACTTTGATCTTTCAAGAACATGTTTAGTCTAATATGCTTCTGATCAACTTTCCTTCTGGTAAGGTTGCTTTTAATGAGCAATCATTATTTGTAGAGGCTCGCACACTTCAGATTGATGCTTCTAAAGTTTCGTTCATGCTCCTTATGATGTTTTCATCACATCTTGTTCTTATAAACACATCTCATAGCCAACCATTAGTAAGCTATGTTCAGAAGACTTAGAACTTGCTTCTTAGCAGCTTGTTATCATTAAAACTTCATCATATTGGGGGGGGGGGGGTAGTCTAAATAGAAAGGTCCCATCCTAAATGAAAGTTAAATATCCCAACCTAAATGGAAATTAAGGCATTCACGATCCTCAAAAAGAGATAAGCCAACTAGAGAAGAAAGCTTAAGCTAAATCTTGAACAACTTCTTATAGTCAATGCTAAATCCTATTACTATAAAAATCAATATGATCTCAAGAGGTTTTGTAGGAGGTGGGTTGGCAGCTAACTCCCTATAATGTCATCTATATGCATTCATAGGAGTAAAGGCTAAAAAGGAATCATGTTTCAAATATCAGGTGGAAGAAACCTTGTCATAACTTTCATAGAAGATGATTATGATCTTAACATCCTAGACCATGATGATCCATTAATGATTAAGGTTGTGATAGGCAACAATGATGTCAAATGGGTCTTTATACACTAAGGAAGTTAACCCAACATTCTATTTTACATACTTTCCATCAAATGGAATTCATTAAGAGTGACCTATTCCTCTACCAAGATGACTTAGTTATGTCATAGGAGAGAAAATTCATCGAAAAGGATACGTTGAAAATTTTTTGGCATTAGTAAATGATTTTGATTAAAAATCATCCAAGAGAAATTCCTTCTTGTTGATTGCCCAAGTTCTTACAAAACCATCTTAGGGAGACTATCCTTGAATTTATTAGAAACCATCCTTTTAACCTACCACTTGATTGCTAAGTTCCTTGTTCAAAACAATTGAATAGTTACCATTTGAGATGGCTAACAAATGGGCAAAGTTTTTACAACATGAGCTTGAGGGTAGCCCAACACCAAAGTTTAAGGAAGAAGACCAAAAGTGAAAACCTAAACCCAAGCTCAAGAAATGTGATGATGGTTAACTTAGACCCTAAGATTAATATTTATGATAAGAAGAACAACTTGAATTTCCTACAACTCAAAAGATACACCAAACCTTTCCACTTAAGATCAACATTTTAACGAGTGACCATAATAATCACAAACCCAAGTGTAGATGCGAAAACCTTGAAGTGGATCAGAGAGTTACAAAAAAAAGGTGTTGAATTGTCCCTTGATAACTTTAGGCTGACTTACACAACTTAAAACTTCTTTTGATGTTTTTGCTCAGGGTGCTTCTTAGCTATCAAAAGATTGTTAGGAGTAAAGATATGACATTCACTCACTTGAATATGATTAAGAATATAATATGATAGAATGTAGATGTTCAAAAGCTAAATGTGAAAAGTTTTTTTTTTTTTTTGGGTTAAAAAGATGCTTCTAAAAGTTATGATAAGTTGATTTCTTGAACCAAAAACACTTTAATGTTGCTTTTGGCTGAGTAAAACAAATATATTTCAAATGAAACTTTCTAGAATTAATAAATAACTTAAATAAGCCCATTTCAATGATCAAAACCTAGTTTTGCTTTAAAACATAAGAATGGAAACTAAAAGCCAGTTCAAAAGCTAAATAACAGTCATACAAGTGTAGAAACTAAAAGTGTAGGGGAAGAAGGCACTGCACAAAGAATTTTTATACTGGTTCACCCACAAATCACTTAGGCTACGTCCAGTCCCTACCTTTAAGGGTGTGCAATATATCCTATTTACTAAAACTAATTCATATTCACACTACTCCACTCTATTATAAATCCATTTTAATGGATTGGTTATTATCCAAAACCAACTATTATGGATTGGTTATATATCCATATCCGTTTTTGCAACCGGTTATTATATCCATATCAATTTTTGCACAAATTGAAAACTGCTATACTATCTCAAAACATAATTCTCCCTCAGTTTATCTTAAAAGAATAATTTTAAGACTCTTTCTTGCTACACAAACTGGTTTTTTTTTTATTTTTCTCTCTCTTTCTCTGCAAAACTCTTTGTAATTTGTATATTGCCAATGAAACAAAGAGTGAGTGAGTGATTAGGGCTTTTCTAATTTCTATATTTTGATTTATTTATGTGCTAATAATAATTAATAACTCTTCACCTACTGCAAAAATCGCTATTAGCTATGCCCATACAACAAAGCAACATGAATGCATCTTTTTATTCTTTATTTAAGAAAAACATCTTTTTATTCTTAAAAGTTTTAAAATTAATAATATAATGTTCAAAATTAATTATAAGTATTAAAGAAAGTTGTAAAGAAATAAAATATATCTTAAAAATATCTTTTAAAAGATATTCGGAATTTAAAAAGAAAAAAGATAAGTACAACTTTCAAAAGAATTTAATTAGTATACATTGACAATGTAATTTTTTTTTTTAATGTAGTTTAATTATAGATTGTCAATGTATAGCGAAATTATTAACTTTTACAATAATTATTTTAAAATTCATATTTTAAGTGGTTTCAAATTTATTATTAATGTAAAAAAATTTACATTAATGAGTATTAAACAAATTTATAACGTTTATTAAGGTGCACAATTCACTTTTATATATTATAAAAAAGGTGTACCAATATTGCAAAGAATAATGCTACATATCAAGAGATACAAAATTTACTTTTGTGTTATAAAATAAACGTGTTAATATTATTAAAGAATAATACTAAAATAGCAGTAAAAAATATTGTTTTTCAACTAATCTATTTTAAAAAGAATTTAAAGAAAATGGATTTTTTTAAAAATAATATTGCATAATAATTGTGTAAATTTAGTTATTAAATTTTACATTGTATTAATAAATTAATTTTTTTAAAAAAAGTACTGTCAAACTGTAACCAAACCAAACCATAATTTATGTTTAAAAAATTTAAATAATTGTGTAAAAAACTAGTTTATGGTTACAATTTAAAACTGATTTTAAAACCAATTTTAAAACTAGTTTATGGCTTAAAATTGGTTTTAAACCCAAACCAATTTTGAACCATAAACTAGTTTAAAACCAATTTCAAAACTATTTTATGGTTTAAAACTAGTTTGAAAATTGGTTTTGAATTATGAACCAGTTTCAAAACGATTTATGGTCGAAAATCGATTTTAAAATCAACTTGGATTTAAAACAAATTTTCAACTATAGGCCGAATTTAAAACCAATTTCAAAAAATCCAAACCAATTTTATGGATATGAATTTTAAATCCAATCCATTTAATTGTATATGGATTGGATTTTTAAAAATACATGGATTGGATTTTTAGAAATCCAATCCATGCCCACCCCTACCTAACTCAGTAGATATTTTTCACTCTAATCATTTATAGATTACAAAAAGGTATTCTTTCACACGCTTCCACAAGCTTTCTAACAACCATTTTTTTTTTCAAGCCTTTGCATGCTCAATCGTAACTCTACCAACTGTTCACCAATACTAACTCATCTATTATCTTGGTACAACACCTCTAGCAATACTAATCCCTCTGATTAGCTTTGGAGAAGCTCAATCTTCTTTCAAAAATACAAATTAACTTTTTGATTTTTCTAACACTCAATGAGTGGGTACATAGAATGAAATAGAGCCTAAATACATTTCTTAAGATATTACAAATGACAGAAACATGAATTGGAGTGAGTTTCTAAGAAAGGGCTCTCTTCAGAAGATGTTTTCTCTTTTCAAAAGCTTAAATTTTGTAGATTTGATGCCTACGTGTGTTACAATTCCTTCCTTTTGTTGAGTTTCTGCATGGAATAGATTATAAAGTTTCATACCTCAAACTTGTTGTTTATAGTCGTTGGGAAGTTAGTTAAGCTAGTTTAGAAGTTATCTGTCTTATCACTTTCATTGCAACAAATTTTTGACTACTCTTGCTTTTAGAAAATTTTTTTGTGATTTTTGAATGATCCTTCCTTCTAAAAATCCTTTCTTCTGGAATTAGATTCAAGGATTGTTAGTTAGTTGAATGGTTTTCTTCAAGAAATATTCTCTAACAACTTCTATATTTTGTGAGGACTTCTACTTTTGGAAACTAATTTTTTGCAAAATACTAATATTTTGCTTTTCAAGGGTCTTAGTGAATACCAATCTTTCTTCTTCCAATTCCTTTTCCTTGTTAGCATTAATACAAGTCGTGCAAGTTGAAATTCTTCTTTTGGAACATCTCTAAACACGATTTTGAGCATGTTTCTTATAATACAATTTTTGTGTAGCTCTAGGAACAATATTGATGTCGCTTTAAGTACTTGTTTAGATTGCAGTTTCTGATCACATGTAGTTTCTGATCTTGCTACCTTTTTACTATTTTCTGTTTATATTCCATCTCCTGATAATGCTTCTGATCATATATAACTTTTGATGTTGTTGTACTTTGATATTTTTAAAGTATGTTCAAACTTGTATGCTTCTAGAAGTTGTCCTTATGATTCTCTACTTCTGGAGAATGAAGATTTTGATATTTTGTGCTCTTGGACAGTTGCATATATAAGAATGATGCTTCTTAATCCTTATTTTTGCTATTGGTGATGTATTCTTTTGTATAATGATTTGTCTTGTTCTTCAATCATATCCTTAAGGCAAACCATTAGTACTATAAGTTCATAACATTTAGAATTTTGCTTCTTAACAATTTGTTATCATTAAAACTTTATCTTAGGAGGGGATTGGCATTAATATACCTAATCGAAGGATTTGCTTGGATGGAGCCAAGACCTGTTCACATGGATGACGATCAAGATATGACTAGTATTGACTCTAATTTTTGTTGCCGTCACTTATTGGTCAATCTTGCAATGGAATCAGTAATGCAAAGGAAATGAAAGATTGATTTCAAATGGCAATTGAGGAAAAAATGCTTAAACTCCTCAAAGTGGGCCTCATTCAAGAACTTCAAATTGCAATCTAGCTGGCCAATGTGTTCCTGGTGAAGAAATGGTGCTTGTGCATGTACTATACAAACATCAACAAGATGTGTCATAAAGATCCTTGTTATCTTCCAAATATTGACAAGTTAATGGACAATTTCTCTAGCTATTAGTCTTTGTCTTTCATGGATGCTTATTTGAGTTATAATCAAATACCTATATATTATAAGGATGGGGAAAAGTGACCTCACAAAGGGATCTACTGCTACAATGTCATGGCATTTAGACTAAAGAATACTGGCCCTACCTATTAGTAAATGATGATAAAGGTGTTTGATTGATTCATCGGAGATGTTGTGGAAGTATATGATAATAAAATCATAGCCAAAACCTTAGATGCAAGCAACCACATTGTTGATTTGTATAAGGTCCTTACATGATTAAGATGCCACAACATGTGCCCCAATTTGCTTAAGTGTACCTTCAAGGTCCTAGTATATAGATTCTTGGGTTTTATGCTTATCAACCAAATGATTGATGTAAATCTAAAAGAATTCAAGGCTATTTTAGAAATAAAAATCCCAACGATATTGAAAAAAGTTCAATACTTGAACGATCAACTTGCAACACTTACATGTTTCATGGCTAAAGCGACTTATAGACCCTTAACTTCTATTAATTATTGCAAATGGGAAAAAGATTTGAATAGATGAAAAAAATGTGAGACTTCATTTAAGAAGTTGAAGAATGTCCACACAAGCACCCCCCCCCCCCCCAATTTTGGTGAAACCAAACTTAAAATACGTGTTTTATTTAAGCATAGTAATTACGAAGGAAGTTGTAAGTTTGGTCTTAGCCAAAGAAATTCTAGAAGGGAAATGGTCAATCTGCTTTATTAACAAGGCACTATAGGGCCTCAATATTGATATCAAAAGTTGGAAAAGGCAACCTTTACTTTAGTGTTTTAGATGAGATAGCCCTGGTAGTGTTTCCAAGCATATCACATTTTTTCTGAACTAACTTCCTACTCCATAAGCCAGACTTGGAAAAAAAAATATCACTTGGGCAATTGAGTTTTCTGAATACGACATATCCCATGAGCTAAGAACCATTATCAAGGCCTATGTTCTAGTAAAATTTGCAATGAAAATGAACAGAGTCAATTACGAATGCCATACCAACACAGGAACGTTATGCATGGATAGATCATCAAATGTTAGGGTTGCCAAAGCTAGGATTATGCTAGAAGACGTAGACAAATTAGTACGTAAGAAGTCCCTAGGCCTTAAGTTTGAAACACACTCCCCAAAGAAGACACAACTTGTCTGATGTAAAGTTTTAAGGAACCCTAATTTGGTGAGGTGGCCACCATGATGACATAAAGATAGCAAAAACCTCCAAGGAACTGTCACTTTCCTCTCCATTGTCCCCTTTGTCACAAATGTGCACCATAAAAAAGCTAAATAAAATAAGTGACGGAAAGGAAGAAAGGTATTTGAACAAGTTCCTTAGAGAAAAATTCCATAGAAATTGTTGAAAAACCATCACAAGAGCAAAGGCTTGGTCACCTAAAAAGAAGAAAAGGAGGAATGAAGAGGAGAATATGGGGGAATGGAAAAGAAACAAAAGGAAGAAGAAGGAAGGAAGAAGTGTGAAACCTTTTTTTATAGACCTGAGGAGGCAGGGGTAAAATCATCGTTTATCTTGTCCTAGTAGGTAAAATTTCCTAAGTGCCCCCACAACATGGCCCAAAAGAGGTAAAATAGTAAAATTACTATAAATATTAAGTACCCGTTAAACATGTCATGACCAATCATTGGATGACTTTAATAGGCTTGAAAATCAAGAATAACAAACCACTCAAATGGAACCATGCATCCTACTTATGACCATTTTCAAACATGGGAAATGAAATGTCACGCTGGACTTACCTTGAATTAATGATTAGTCAGGCCAAGTGCATCTAAGATCTTGTGTGCAAGACCAAGGTAAATGTCTCGATATGGCATTTGCAACTTGGGACGGGACATAAACCTCAGCTAACATGAAAGCTATCAACCGCCACACCTTCACAAAGACATACAAAGATGATATCTACATCTTTAATAAAAAGACAATCGTCCAAGACCACCCCATCCCAACTGGAACAGGAACATTAGTAAGATGTGATTGACAAAAGGGTCAATCTTCCCACTATTTTAGGAACTACTTTCTAACCTTGTCATACCTATTACAAAGTAGTCAAGCTTGATTACAAGGATGATATGATAATTATAGGTAGTGGTTAAGACAATGATATCATTGGTTTAGGTACATGATTCTTTTCCTTGCTATCACTCTCCCAAAATTTCAGTTAACTTCAACATTGGAGTATTTTTCCTTAGGAACACCCCTTTAACCATTGGAAGAATCATCACCTCAACATACTTCAAGGTATCCTAGCATGAGCTAGTAGATCACTACCTATCCAAGTCATGCTTGTCCAATTTTTTTTGATGTAGGCAAGCAAATTATATTGATTTTGTCGCATAAGAGAATTTATAAAAGATGGTATAAGTATTTTGCAAATTTAATTCTAAATAATTTTTATTTTATAAAATTATTTTAGTTATACTTAAATTTAAAATAAAGAATTATGGTTGAAAATTTATATTCAAAAGCAAGTTAGAAGTAAAAATAAAAATAAAGTTCTTAACTCGAATAAAAACTTTTCCTAAACAAGTTTCCCTTTGGCCATTGCAAACTTGTTAGAGACAAAATCAGAGGAAAAACTAAACAAGATGAAAAATGTGGAAACACACACATTTGGCACTAACAAACGCTCAAATTTAAATCAAATGTAGGAAATGTGGTGTTAGTATAAGACAATACTCTAATGTTAAATGAGATATACTATCTCCGTTTTTATGTATAAGACTCTTTTGAGAAATTTAGTTGTCCTTTTTTATAAGATTCTTTTTAAATTATTTTTTGCATTAATTTTTTTTATTAAAATATCCTTAATTACTTTATAATTTTTGTAGTCAATAAATAATAAATGTTATAAATTAATAAGATAAATTCATTCTCTCTCTTGTAAGGATTGGAGAAGATGACTAATACACGTCAATTAATTAAGTAAAAAGAGTGAGATGATAATTTCCAATAATTTTTAAAATAATTTTAAAAAATAATACAAATTATTAAAAATTTAATACTATTAATTAAATTAATCAAATTTGTAATAGGTATGAATTAATTAAAAGAATCTTATATATAGGCACAAGATAGCAATTACCTTCAATTTTAATCACTGATGGTATTATATATGGTGATTAGGTTGTGGCTTATGATAAGTTTAAGGGCAATGATAGTTTCACAATAAACACATGATACGTTGAGTGGCATAGTATAATACTATTTTCGATCTTGAATATAAGCAAAAAAGAAAATAGAAAAATTAACTTATGTTAATTAAAAAAGTTAATTAATAACATTTAATTTACTAATTCCATTACTAAAATAATTTTTTTTCTACGTTGTCTTTTATTGAAATTTGATATCAACAATAAAATAGAGTCATTAAAAATAAAATCTTAATTAAGTAAAAAATATTTTAAAAATAATTTTATTAAATAAGATAAAATTAGTTAAATTTGTTTATATTTAAAATTATCACACAAAGTTTTTTTTTCTTATATATTAGAGACAAAAAAATAAGATTCTGTTGGTGCTGAGCTGAGTGCAGAGGAGCTTCCGGGTAATTAATGCAAGCATATGGTAGTGTTTCATCCAAGTGACTTCCACTTTGACTCTTTGCCACTGAAAAGCGAGGGCAGGCCTAGCGGGGGCATTGGGGGAATCATCCATGTGGTGTCACTAGGTATAGGCAGCACCCCCATTAAGGGTCAGTTGATGAGGTGCCTTATCAAAGTCACGGCAAGTTTGTCTCCTGTTATTTGACCAGGGGCTGCCACCCATGAGACCCACCCAAGTGGTGTCCTTATCAGCTCATTTTCTTAGTGGGAATTTCAATGCTGGTGCCTTTCCTAGGTCATACAAAAACACAACCCTTTGGGCATTGGTTTCCGTTTTCATACTTGAGAAAAGATAACATAACATGTTCCTCTTGAACTTTCTCTCATTTGGTTAGTTAGCAATGTATTCCACTTCGCTTTCATGCTTGTGGCTGGTATTTGTTGAAGCATTGTAGTTGGTCAATTGCCATTAGATTATTGATTAATCCTTTTATTTCCCCATCTCCAATGTCATTTGCCATGATATAAGAGAAGTGATATATATCGACATGAATTGTTGACATATTTACTACTATGTACAATTTTATCTTTCTATGTATTGATAATAATTTATTTAATAAAATAAAATACATATATTATTGATGAAGGGATAATAACTTATCCATCTTGGTTGCGGTTGACAGGATATAAAATTTAATAGACATGACACTTGACAATTGACTTAGATGTATAGAGTAGACAAGTTACTCAGCTACGTACTTTTCTCTGAAACAAGACATGTGAACAACACATGGAAGAAGCAGTGCATAACTTGGACGAGGTAACCAAGGCATGTCTCATGACATATCGCTTTGTGGTTTATAAAAGAAATGGTTATTTTCTGTTAGTTATAAATAAATAATTAAGACTTGGGGAAGCCCGATGCCGACTGAAAAATATACTCATGAGAGGGAAGCCTACAATCCTACCCATTATGTTGTTAGTTGAAAATCTGCTCTGTATCACATGCGAATTGTTGTTGCATCTCCATGCACGAATATTGACTTAAAGGGGGCTAAGCCCCTCCTGCACATAAAGTAAAAAATGACTTAATTTGTAGACTAGAGATTCGAATTTCGAACCAAGGTAACTCCGATCATTCCAAGAAATTTTATTTCAGTGAACAATTTTGATCATGGCAAAGAAAACTTAGTTACGTAGCTGTTTTAAGGCATAAAATTTTGCTTGTAGCTTATATGCTTGTGCAATGTTATTGGTGGAAAGAGAAATTAAGCCAAACCAAATGACCAAAAAAGAAAGAAAGAAAAACAAGAAACGGTAATTAGAAGAGTTTTACTGCATAGAACAAATTATGAGCTAGTCAATTGTTGAGAAATTTTATTAGTCGTTCCGTGGAGATATCTTGATATAATAATACGCACTCATAAATAGATATATAGGACAAGATCACTTAAGATCAGATATAAGTTTTAACAAATTTATATTTTTAATAAATTTTATCAACCTTTTTTTTTTGTTACAATAAATTATCAATCTGACCACTAAATTAGTTTTTTTATAAAATCGATAATTTACAAAACTTTATACAATTCAAAAAATAATTAACATTTCATCACAACGGTTTATTTTAATGTAAAATATATTATTTAAAATATAAATAAATCTTTATTATTAAATTATACATTTATAAATCTCTGACGTATTTAAAACTTAATATATATAATTAATATCACATAATTTAATAATTAAATTGATAATTTAATCATTTATAAAAAATTTAAAATATAAATTTATTAAGACGTACACTTCGTGTGGACAGATGGTTTTGGAAGCTCTTCATAAATCTTCATTTTACGCAATACGCAAAACACAGAAGCTTTTTTTTTTTTTTTTTTTTTGTTGAGGTTTAGGGAAACAGAAGCTAACTATTTGCTTTTGTCTATTTATTTCTGAAGACGGACGTAGAACGAACACCGTATGTGTGGTGGTTGTACCCATCTTTACCAAGATTCCTTAAGAATATCACTGTTCATTAAATTATACTTTTCAGATATTGTACCTAGCATTCAAGTAAGGTTTAGCTAGCCTGCCTTATTAATAGAAATGGCAAAAAAATTCGTGTTTGCGGATGAAATTTTTTATAAGTAGAAAATAAGTATTTTAAATAGATATTTATAGATATTTTAAATGGGTATATTTGTTATCTGTTTGCTAATAGGACGGGTATGAGTATCATGGTACTCGTACTCGTGAATACTCATTATCTGTAATTATATATTTAGTTAAATAATCTTATATATTAATATAGATAAAATTATATAAAATTTATCCAAAATTTTTAAAATGATTGTTCATTACAGGAGAAATCTTATATAATTATATTACGAAAAAAAAAGGAACATAAATTTATGGGATTTTAAACTATTTTTTTTAGAAAAATTGTTAGAATAATTAAAATCTATGTTCAAAGTGATTATTTTAAATAATAACTCTTTAATTTATAAATTTAAATTTATAAATTCAAAGTAATATTTGCAGCACTTTATGATTGTCTACAGCACACAAAATAAATTTGTTATTTTTTATTCATTTATTTATTTTTTAGGAAGTATCCGCGAATATTCACAGATACTCGCGAATTTTTTTAATATCTGCGGGCATCCGCTTAACGGGACGGGCACAGGTACGGGTTTTATTCAATGGGACGGGTAGTGAGTAGCTACTACTCGTGTCCGCCCGCCTCCGTTGACATCCCTACTTACTACTAATGATGGAGGCTTTAGATAATTTGTATGAAGTTATAGGTTATTATAAAAAAATAAATAAAAAATAGCCACCCCTTAACCTTCTTCTTTTCAAAAACTTTTACACATGCATAAAAATGGCAGCTTTTTATAGTGATATTATTATTTTAGTCTTAAATGCTTAGTTTTTTAAAAGGTGTTTAAATCTCGACTATTCTAAATTTAAAGAGATAAAGAAAGAGTATGATAAGAACAGAATAAACTACAATTTTATCTAATGTTTAGTGCACACTAGATAACAAATTGGATAATGATAGGATAAAACATAAAACATGTTTAAATAAAAAAAATTACTATTTTGTTAAAATTACATATAATTTTATAGAAAGTAACTTTTAATTTAATTATTAATTTTTACGAAAAAAAATATAATTTTAACTAAAGTATATAATATTATTTTTTATTTATATAGTTACTTTTCTTAAAATTGTAAAAATATATATATAAATTTTTGAAATTATAATTGTTATTCAAATATTTTTCTTTTCAAATATTTAAATATTAATTATTTAATATTTAATATTTTAATTAATAATATACTTTAAATTTATATATCAAAATTTTTATAAATATACATATATATAATAAAAAATGTATATAATAAATATAATATATAGTAATATATATTGATTTATATAATATTACTATATATTATGTATATTTTGTTATTTTATATATATATATATATAGAAGCAGGATCCGTTGACACCAGGTGTAAAAGTTAGTCAAATTACACCTTCAATAACCTTTGTGTAATACAAATTTAACCAATCCAACCCTTGAATTTGATGATATTATCTTTATAATTATGTATATCAAATTTCACATCATTTGGACTTTTCTAAATATGTTATCTAATATTGACTATTTATATATATTTTAATATCATATTGTACGTTAAAATAAAGTAATTTAATGAACTACTAAATAATTTTAGAATTATATGAAATTTTGTATACTTAATCTAATTAATAAGAACAACAAATTCAACGGTTAGATTAGTTAAATTTGCATTATACAAAAGTTATTGAAGGTGTAATTTGACTAACTCTTACACCTGGTGTCAACGGATCCTGCCCCATATATATATATATATAGAGAGAGAGAGAGAGAGAGAGAGAGATAGTTATATTATAAGAAATATTATAAATAATTATATGTAAACAAATATAATTATGAAAAATATATATAAGAAGTATATATATATATATACGTGTGTGTGTGTGTATTTGTAATATGTTAAATATTATAACAAATATTGTATATAATTATATATAACAATATATTTGTATATATATAATGTTTTATAATATTTAATATATTATATAACCTAACTCCCTTCTCAGGATAAGAAATACACTGGAACAACAGAATAAGATAAGAGATAAGATAGCGTTATCATATGTTGTTGGCACAACAAACAATGAATTACAACAGGATAGGATAGTTATTCTATCATATCCTGGCCACCAGACGAGCTCTAAAAAGACTTGAATTGAGACTGTGTGAAGAGGATTAAATTCTTTTTATTACTTGAATTCACACTCACAGACATTGACTTGTGTGTGTATTGTGAAATGTCATTATGAAACATTAAATTTCAATTTCAAATATGATATTCGACTTCACCTACCTATATATATTTTTTTTTTGAAAACTTTGAAATTGACAGTATATTTAATTAAAATTAATCAAATTTGATTTTATTTAGAAATCCGTTATAATGTTTGGAAGTGAGAAAAAAATATGATCTAATTAGATTTGGAAATTAATTTTATATTTAGAACACATTAATACAAAATGAAATTAATTTTACTTTATTGTTTTATCTTTTGATCCTTATACTATCGCTATATTAAATTTAACCCATTAGGACTAGCCTAATGGATAATTTAAATAGTTTGCTTAAGATCTTAGGTTCAAACCTTATTGTTGCTATTGTATACACACACAAAAATTCTATATTAAATTTGAGTTTAATTATAAATTATCATATATATTAAGATTGTTGACTTTTGTAATAATTACATTAAAAATCATATCTAATATGATTTTAAATTGACTAACAATATAAAAGATTTTATACTAATAGTGCATAAAAGTTAAACTATTTAAATACTACTTTGTTTATTTTAATTAAAATGATTATCACTTTAAAATTTTAATTTTATTTCAAATTATGCATCCCTTTAAAAATTTTGATTCAGGGTAATGGTTAATAAAAGTATTTTTTTAGTATGTCGTCAGTTCTCTATCTTATTACTTAGTATTTCCCATCTTATTGTTTGTCTTTCTTTTTGGATAAATACAAGTGTAAGGATATATATAATTGAAAATAATAATAATTAATACTTTTAAAATGATAGATAAATAAAAATAAAAATTTTCTTCTGAATGAAAAATAATATGAAGAGTGAATAATTAAAAGTATTTAATAAAATGTTGCAATGTTCATTAAATAGTGCCCTTAAGATACTTATTAGCAAGACATTTAATAATACTTTCACCTAAAATTGATAGTTTTAATAACTTTCTTAAACCTTGTGCTTAATTAATCTTAAATAGATAATTATTTTTTTGGTAAAGAAATAGATAATTATTTTAAAATGGAATAAGTATTCATCTAAGGAATTTACAGAAAAATTAAGAAATCATTAAATACATTAAATTTTAGAAATGTAATTATATTTAACTTAATTATCATTTCACTCAATTGATTCATTTTTTTCATTTAACTCGGTGAAGATATTTAATAAAATATCCTTTTAATTTTTACATAATTGATATTTTGAATCCATGTTGACTTGGAAATAAATAATCTTATTTATAATTAAATCAAATCCAAAGGAATTTATTATATTTGATACTCCCTCCAAACTCATATCTAAGTAAAAAATAACTAATTTTACACTAATTAAGAAAATTAATTAAAAATTTATTTTTTTTCTAAATTTTCCTTCATTGAAACTTGATAGTTGAGATCATGAATAAAAAAGAGTCATTGAAAATAGAATCTCAATTAAGTGAAAGGTGTTTTGGAGGTAATATTATTAAATAGGGTGAAATTAGTTAGATTTGTTTATATTTTAGACCATTATACATATATTTTTTTTGCTTATATTTGAGTTTGGAAAGAGTAAGACTTTTAAATCTAAAAATATTCAAATCCATTGAATTTTTCAAATAAAATAATTTCACATTTTAAACTTCTAAAACAAGATTAGATTTACTAATCAAATCAAATTTAATCTACTTTTTCATTCTAAATTATTCAAGGAAAGGAAAATCAAAATTTAAATAAAATGATAACCAGCAATGTGTAACACAATTCGTAAGGACAAATCGTGTTGACTAAATTGCTCACAAAAAAGAAATGCGCTAACTAAATTATTTTGGTTTTTAGTATACGTCCGAAAACAGAGAAAAATTAGTCGGGGTGTGAATTCTATTATGTCTGTTGATTATGTGCCATTTGTAAATCCCTAGCACCCAAAATCCTAAACTTTGTGTATAAGAAAAGATAACTGACACACTGGCTTTCAACTTGTAAAACTCCAATATGGTGTTGGTTTAGGGTGCATCAAAAACCAAACTATGTTTAGTTTATAATATACAATTTACAGGGAAAAATCATGTTTAAAAAATCATAAAATTTAGATTGTAATATATTTGAATTGCCAAATGCAGACATTGATTAATGATAATTTTTTTTTCATCTACGTACTTACAACTTAACAACTTAAGGGTGTGTTTAATAAAACTAGCTTATAAGCTAGTTGAAGCTTATAAGTAATACGCTAGAAGTTGAAAAGCTGAAAACTTATAAGCTAGTTTATTGAATTAAAAGTATTAAGATTAGTTAATGAGCTAGTTGATAAATGTAAAATGATATATATATATATATATATATATATATATATATATATGGGGCATATCTAGTGAGAGGATTATATTTATATAAGAGTGAAAGGAATAAATCTGGGTTATACAACCATATATGGATGGTCATGATTTAATGTTATGTGGTCACTTAAAAAGTCACGTGACATTTTTGAAAAACTCACATGACTTTAAATGTTTTAATCTTAACCATTCATGACAAGATCTAATGGACAATATTCATTCCTCTCACTCTCATATAAAAAAGCCTTCTCACTAGATACGTTATATACATATATATACATACATATATATATACATATATACATATACATATATACATATATATACATATATACATATATATATATGTATGTATATATATGTATATTGATGAGTTGGTTGTAGGTGTTGTGTGCAGGTGATAGTCACAAAATAGGGAAAATGGTTTCTAAATTGAAAAAAAAAAGAGGCTAAAAAAGGATTTCAAATAAATTAGTGAGGATCAAAATGAAAAAACAAAAAAAAATTAGTAGCTTATAAGCTAACTTATTTTTATAAGCTAGTTGAAGTAACTTATGAAAATAAGTTAGAAGTTACTAAAATAAACTCATGTACCAAGCAAGTTGGTTAGACTAGTCTAACCAACTTGCTTGGTACATGAGTTTATTTTAGTAACTTCTAACTTATAAGCTAGTCAAAATAACTTATAAGCTACTAAAGTGACTTATTAAACACACTCTAATCTTGTGTTTGGTATCTAGTAAACAGAGGGGAGGAAGGGGGGAAAGGAAGGAAGAGAGGGGAAGTTGCAAAATGGAGCCCGTTTAGTAAAGTGGAATGTAGGGAAATTTTTTAAAAAATAAGTAGGTCCCACAGGGTAAAATTTCCTCACAAAAATTAGGTGATTTGCAAGGAAGTACCAACGGTAATTAATTGTTCCAAAACTACCCACCCATGCTTTCCTCGTGGAATAGCTTGTTAAGGCTATTCACAGGTCGAGTTGGTTTGGATTTGGCAAAAAATAAAATCCAAACCAATCATTCTTCATTGGTTTGGATTGGTTCAAATTTTTCTAATTTTGTTGTTGTTGCACAACCTGAACCAAACCAACTTGATCAAGAATGGATTGGTTCGGTTCGGGTCCATCCAATAAAAAAATGTGGAAACTTTTGTTTTTTTAAAAAATAAAAAATACATGATTTTATCCAAAAATTGACACATAATCCTATAAGAGTTTAAACAACATATTTTGTTGTAATTGGCTTACACCAACTAAGTAATATTAATAAATACAAAAAAAATATGATTAAAAGAGTAAAAACGAAAGAAGTCTAGATGGGCAAAAATGTAAAATACTAAAAAAGAACATTAGTTTGGTTCGATTCGGGTTTCATCATATTTGCAAATCCAAAAAGGATGTTCGAACCGATCATGGTGGGTTTCCATTGGTTCGGTTTAGGTTGGACCCGATTGACATAAAAAATCCAAACCGATTTAATTGGTTCAGTTTGGATCGTCAGGTTTATCGGGTTGATCTGAATCGATGAACACTCCTACAGCTTGTGGTTACAATTGAGCACCAGTCAGTGGCTGTGTTCTTCCCCTCAACAAAGCAATGAGTTCATGAAGGTTTCCTTCTCAGTTGAAGTTGTTTTGTGGTGTTGCTGTGATAGTTAACCAAGTCTTCCTTCGAAACTATTACCCATTTTTTGGTATTACTATGAGAGTTAACCAAGTTTCCTCAACAAAATCAGTTTTGTCTCTATATAATTCGTTTTGAATATAAAACAAGTATCACGAGGTCTCTAGAGGTTTCACAAAATGGATTTATGTAGTAACAAAATCGATTTTCAGCCAATGAATTTCAACGCATGCTCTTTGGACCTCCAACAAAATCGATTTTGTGTGACTGGGTGCTTGTATTCCTTTTTTCGTGCTTTTTGGGGTCTAATGTAATCGGTTTAGTTGATCTGAAAATTGATTATACGAAGAAAAAAATATGAAAACATGTGTTCAGGTTGTAAGGGTATAATTGTATTTTACTAATAATCTATTTTTCTTTCTTATCTTTTCTTTAAAACCAAACAATCTCACAAATTTATTTTTACTTTATTTCTCTTCTATTTATCTTCAACCAAATAATTTTAACTTCTTGTCTATTTCTATTCTCTTCTTTTCTCATCTATTTGCTTTCACTCTCTCTATTTCCATCATCTCTACTAAACAAAGTGTAGGTGTAAAAAACAGAAAGAAGTGGGGCGGGGGGATCGCAGACATTCTTTACGATAATGGCTTCGGATTCTTGGAATCTTACGTACACCCTTATCAATGACATGTGCCCCCCCATCCACAAATTGTTATTCTAACAAAAAGAAATTTATCCATTACATTGTTATATGTAAAATCAAAATAACAGTTAAACAATAGTGATTAATGAACAATACAAAAGTAACAATTAATATAAGCTCATTTCGGACGTGAACGAAAACGAGAATAATTGCAATCACTAATTGGTTCTACCCAGAAAAAAAGAATTTCGTACGCAGTTGAATTCAAATCTACTTTTTGGCATGAAATTAATTATTATTTCTTTCATTTTATATTATTTATCTTTTCAAATAAGAATTTAATTAGAATATAACAATGTTAATTTTTATAATAATTATTTTAAAAATTATATTTAAGTAATTTTTAATTGATAGACAACGTAAAAATATTTATATTAACAGTGTATGAAAATTAAGTTCTTAAAATAATGTATTTTTTTTGAAAAATTATTATGGTTAAATGATTCTATAAAATAATTTTTATTAAAAATTTTAAAATATAATTATAAAATTATTTTTATTGAAAAATCAGAAAACAAGGAAAATAAACAAGAGACTACACCTTAATATAAATCACATCCTTTTTATCATAAAACAAGTTTTAAATGGTAGAAAATCATTAAAATATTTTAGTGAGATATTAATAAATAAAGGTAGTATTAAAAAAATTAAAATAAATAATATTTTGTTAATTTTCTAAATTACAATTATTTTAAAATAAATTAAAATACTAGAAAATACTTTTTTTTATAACTATGTTATAGATATAAAATATTTATTGACTTTGTTAATGAATAATTTTTATCGAAGAACTTGACTGACCACTTTTAGTAGGATCTTCCTTTCCAATCATGTTTCTTCTATCCACAAAGTTTGAATTCAAGACATTAAAAATTTGAATCCAGTATTATTAGGAACAAACTACCGGTCTGTTTGGTATCGTCGAAATAGCGTGGAAGAGGAGAGAAGAGCAGAGAAATAAGATAATTTTGCCAGTTTGGTAGTACAAAAAAGTGAAGAAATTTTTAAAAAAATACATGGGACCCATCAATAAAATTTCTTTGCAAAACAACGAAGAAATAGACGAAAATTACTGTGCTCCGGTTCCGCTCTTTTTCAAAATGGTAAGTAAATCGATTTACTTGCATGTGTAAATCGATTTATACATCCAATAAATCAAATTCTAGTTGCTTTTTTTTTCTTTTTCTTTTTTGATTTATTTTTGTTATTTCATACTATTATTAATGAAATATTAATAAAAAAATAAAAAAAAATAAATATTAATAATAATAATAATTAAAATAAAAAATAATCTAAAAAAATTAACTTTTCTTTTATTTTTCTTTAGCAAACAACTTTAACTTTAACTTTATTTTTCACCTATTTTTCTTCTTTTCTTTTTTCACCTTTTTTTTTTCCTCTTTACCAAACACATTATACATGTTAGTAACAGATGAAACTTATAATCCCAATTCAGAAACAAACTACTTTTTTTTTTTACCGATAATATATAAAGCACAAAATTTCTGGGTTCCACCTTCATCGTGCGACTGAATAGGTACGCGTGCACACCAGCACACGTGGTCTCTCCATATGTTATAAAAACCCACAGTGTAACGACTAACGGGTTATTTCTAACTGTCATCCACTAAACCCCTTACGATTATGATTAGTTGTAGCTATTTTTAACAGTGCGTTCATTGATCTTGGTGCACCGTACGTCTCCTAGTCAACGGTTCACACGACACCCTAGTCTACCTTTTGTAGGGACAGTTTTGTAATTTAACAGTCTTCTTTTTTCATTTTACTCGGTAAAAGGGAAAAGGTTTTTTGTTTTGTTTTTAAACTTCTTTGTTTAACTTTCGAGGCAGTATAGTGGCACGTGACATGTGGGCAGATCTTGTCAACTGCTAGCTGGCATGGGTGTCACGATCCCAGCACGTGTGGATGGATCATAATGTTTTTTTCTTTTTGTTTGATCTTTTTTTTTCTCCCTAGGAATCGTGAATTGAGAAGGAATGGAAATAAATGTTCGAAGACCTTTGGGACACATGAACGGGGGTAAAACATGATTATCAACATTGAAATCTGAAAAGCAGAGCTTTTTAATTGTAATAAGAAAAAGAGGTTTTGTTTCTATTTTAATATTATTTCTAGTTGAATAAATTACAATTTATCAATTAAATGCTAACATTTAGGACCCATTTAATTATTTAGATAGGATAAAAAAAATAAGAGTGAGAAATTATATGGAAAAAAATATAAATACGATAAACTTTTATTCTACATAATATTTGATGTACAACGTATAACTTATTAAATAGTCATATAAATTTGATAACAAGATTAGTGTGAGGGTTGCATAATAGTAGTGATGGTGACAGTGGATGAGACAATGATGACAATAGTAGTGGTCATGGATAAAGATAGTAGCAATGATGATGAGGACAATGGTGGAAAGAAAGATGATACTAATGGTAATGGTGGTAGTAGGGTGGGTGACAACAGTGAGACTATCGTGGAGGTATTGATGAGGAATAGTGGTGGTGTGATGGTGGTTATGGTAATAATAGTGACAATTTGAAACAATATTGACAACAATGGTAATGGTAAATACAATAGCGATAGTAGGGTGAGGGCAACTATGGGGGGAGTAGTAGCAACATTAGTAGTCAGAAAAACAATAGTGACAATGGCAAAAATGATAGTGGTGATTAAGACAACAATTGTGACAATAAAGACAACAATGGTAAAAGGGTGGTGGTAGCAATGATAATGACGAGTGATGATAGGAGCAACAATTTGTGATGGTGGTGACTATCATGACAGCGTCAATGGTGGTTGTGGGGTAAGGGCAATAGTGGCTATGATGGTGGGAGAGGGCAAAAACATTCAGTGGTAACAATGGAAGCCCAAGTAATAATTATAGAGATAATAACAATGAATTAGATAGAAATAGAGAAAACAATTGCTCGCTATAAGAGTAAAGGTGAAAGGAAAAAAAATATCTATCTTATCCTACTTCCCCTTAACTTAGTTTTCCCTTAGGATAAATTTTTAACTTATTAATAAGATAGGTTAAATTAATAAGCTTATCTTATCCTCCTAGCTTACTAAACAATGAATTTAAACAGTCTTATTTTTCTTATTTTGACTACCCGATGAATTCTTACAACTAAAACTTTTTCTACTAGAGGAGTGTTAGAAAGTGTGTTGGTAACATTTCTCTTTTATACTATTATTGGTATTATTATTTTTTTCCTTTTTTTTTCGCTTTTTCGATGTAAAATGATTTTTTACTGAAGATATTAAACTTAAACATATTTATTTCATAAGCCACCTTTTGTACCTAATACTACGTGTCCTTTGCTAGCTCGTTTTCCTTATAGGAAATCTAAAATTTACTATTTGAACTATCAAATAATATAAAAAGAATAAAATATATTTTTAGTTGTTGTAACTATGAATATTTAGTTTTAGTTTTTTAAATTTTTTATTATTTTGATACTCATAAATTTTAATTTTTTAAAATGACTTTTATTACTATTTAATGATAACCTAACATGCATTTAATTATATCATATCACATATTACCTCAAAATAATTACTAATAAGGCATGTCTACATACATACTATATCACCACTAAGTAATAACAAGGACCATTTAAAAAAAATCAAAATTTATGATGACCAAAATTAACAATTTCTTTTAAAGGATCAAAATCAAATGAAATTATATTTATATGGATTAAAAACATATTTAAACATATAATAATGATGCAAATAAGCGATTCAATATGTATCTTTTGAGTAAACAATAAAATTAGTAATATTGATTAATTTAATCCTTAATATTATAAACAAGCAAATATAATCTTTGACATTGATAACCATCAATTAATAATTGATTTTTAACACCAAGGACTAAAAAAGACATACATTTACTAATTTTTATATTTTTATTTAATTAATTGATTTTTAACATCAATTAATACATTTACTAATCTATTTGCCTTTAGAATTTCATTAACTAATTTAGGGTGTGTTTGATTTATAATTTAGCTTTATATAAATCAAACACATCTTAAATTTGTCTATTTGTCTTTAGAATTTCATTAACTAATTTTATATTTTTAAAAATAATATATAATTTAGCTTTATATGCTTAGGGTGTGTTTGATTGTGTCTTTATTTTTAGTTTTTAAAAATTATTTTATAAAATGGTTTTTAAAAACTTATTTTTAGATAGTAAAAGTGGGGAAAGAAACCGGATTGCGTAAACAAAAACATGAGTAACTGAAACTGAAAATACAAAATAAAAATAACTTAAAATTTTTCTAGTTTTCTTTTATTTTAAAAACTGAAAAAAATTGCTTTTGAAAACAATTTTAATAAATAATCTTATCAAACCATTATTTCTACTTTCTTGTTTTTAAAAATAAAAAACAATTTTTAAAATAAAAAACAAACAAGCCTTTATCTTAGATCATTTTATCCATTTTTTTAAAGTTATAATACATAGATTAAGAAATATACTTGAAATTATTTTTAAATTTTTATTTTATCCTTTATTTTATATTAATTAAACTCTAACATTTTTCTATTATTATTTCTCTCTTATTTAAGATAACTATGTCTAATATTTAAAATTAACCAATATTACATTGGTCAATGTGAAACTGGGCTTAGATCTCTTAAACAAAATATTAGGTTTGAGTCTCATGGATGGAGAAAAAAATGGTTGGTAGGGAAAAGCCCACTAAAGGTGGGCCAGCCAGGTTTTTCAGTAGAGATTAATCATCAACAAAATCGATAAATATTTTGCAACTATAACATGCTAACCAAAAAATATTTAAAATTAAGTAAAAATAAGAGTGTAATTGAAAATATTGTAATTAATATTGTCTTAATTTCTTTAAAATAATAAGTGAATAAGAACAAATTTTTTCTTTCAAAAAATACAACTTTGAAGTATTAGAGATAATATAAGATTACCTTAACATTGGATATGGTTTCTCTAATGTGGTTGGTGCACAATATGAGGAAAGATAAATTCAAACCATGTATTTTATTCAAAATAGGAATCATAACTTTTAAAAGGTGCATAAAGATAAATTTTATAAAAAAAATTATTTTCATAACATCTTTTATATAATTTTTAAGCAGATATTCTTTTTGTTTTTTTAGAAAATATTAAATCTTTTAATTTCTTTCAAAACAATTAGCCATTTATAAAAAATATACATTTACTTATGTATTGTAAATTAGAATATACAATATATAGTGTGGGACTCTTACTCTCTTCAGTGTTTCAATTAGACACAATATTATCTCTATTCTCTTCTTTGAATGTTCATTTCACACACTACCCGCACAACTAGCTAAAAAATTTCTCTCTCAATCATTTCAAATTATTTAATTTCATCTTTATTTGTATAATTGATATTGTTGAAATTTAATTCTTATTTAATATTCTCTACTCTTTATGCAAAAGCCAAAAATTCATAGACATATATTCTAGAACAATACACCAAAAGCCTTTGAATCTACAACATGCTTGGTTATCAAGGATTAGAATAAATACTTGGATCCATAGTTATTGATCACATTGGTGATATAGAAGACTCGCAACAATCGAATTCATGAACAAAAGAGTCAGTAGTTTTATGGTTCTTCCTCAACCAAAGCCTCTTAATTCTTTAGTGGGACCTTTATAACTCTTCATATGGGGAGATGAGAAATAATTGTGTTACTTGGTATATTGGGGACCATAACCAATGTTCCTTATTTATTGAAAACACTAGGGTTTCCATTATGCCAAAATGGGCCAATAAAGGTGTCCACTCATTAAGCCCATATCACATCTTTTTGGTAATCTAATTTATCCCACTAAATATAAATATCTAAAACAATTGTCATTAAAATATAAGCCTGCATTAGATAAGGAAATATAAATTTCCAACAGTCTCCCACTTGGGTTCCATATTTTCCCTTAAACAATTATATTACAAGTTCCTTAGGCACACATTCGTATGCTATTTTAGACGTTCTCTTAACAATCATATATTAACAATGGAACTATCATAGCTTTCATCACAATCAAGTGTGATTAGACCATGATGATCACCATATTGATACACTTAATGACATAGATCAAATATGAATGAGTGGCATGAAAATTAAATGTAATGTCATCTTAATCATGCTTATTTCTAAGTTGTCCTTTTTTATTCTTTAGTGAGATCAATCCAAAATTTCATAATTACAATTTAAATATTGCACAGATACAAACAAGTTTAATAATAAATTTGTAAATTATAATCCTTATTTATGTAAAAAAATCAAATACATGAATTTTGACTCCAAACATAAAACATAAAGTAAGACTCCCATTAAACCAAGGCAACAATTGAAACAACACCATATGACTAACATGCTCATGAAAGATCTTAGGTGTTAACCATTAGTTAATAAGATAACTACCATACTATTTTTTTCCTATATATGTTCTACAAATATCTGTTTTTTCAGAATTCTTTCTTTAACAATCAAATACTTTATGTCAACAAACTTTGACTTAGTAGAACTCTTATTGTAGGAGTATAGCACGGTCGAGTTATTGTCAAAAGCAAATGCTCAATGGCCTCTTAATGCTAGTAACAACATGTAAGCCAGTGACAAAATTTCTCAATCATATCTTGTGGTTGGATACCTTATAGCAAGCTATAAACTCCATTTCCATGATCGAAGAAGCTGTAAGAGTCTAATTAACAGAATTCCAAGAGATATCTCCACCCAACATGAAGTATCCTAATATGAAGCATTTACTATCCAGGCATCTTGGAAAATTGGAGTCAGAATCTCAATGATCTCTAAATTGTTAAATTTCTAATAGGTGAACATTTAGTCAGTGACCTCTTCAAATAAGCATCACACATCAATTGTTGTCTAATGTTACATGCTAGGATTGCTCAAATATTTTCCCAAGACTTCCACTATAAAGGCTATGTTAGGGTGAGTACAGACTAGCATACATTAGACTCCTAACAGCCAATGCATAGGGAATCTTTTGCATCTCTTCAAAATCACTAATGGGGTACTATTTGAGACTAAACTTATCTCCTTTAGCAATGGGTGTATCCTCTAGCTTACTCTTTCATGTTGAATCTATTCAAATCTATATTGATATAACTCTTTTGAGATAACCCAAGGATATCTTGAGAAAGATCTCTAAATATCTGAATACCCAACTCAAAAGAGGCATCGCCAAGATCTTTCATCTCGAAATTCTTTAATAGAAATTTTTTGGTTTCTTGCAATATGCCAATATTGCTGCTTACTAGCAGAATATCATCAACATATAGTACCAGGAATATGAACTTATTCCCACTGAACTTATGGTACACACAATCATCAACTACGTTAGCCTTAAAACCATAGGAGGTGATAACTTGATGGAACTTGTGATATCATTGATTGGAAGCCTATATAAGGCCATAGATGGATTTCTTTAATTTGTATACCATAGACTTTAAGTCACTTGACACAAAGCTTTTTGGTTGCACCATATAAATAGTTTCATCAATGTTTCCATTTAGGAACACATTCTTTACATCTATCTGATGTAACTCTAAATCAAAATGAGCTATTAGTGTCATTATTATCCTAAAAGAATCTTTTAAAGAAACTAGAAAAAAAGTCTCTTTATAATCAATACCTTTTGTTTTGAGTGAAACATTTGGCAACAAGACAAGCTTTATATCTCTTAACATTACCCTTTGAATCCTTCTTAGTTTTAAATATCCATGTACAACCAATGGGCTTCACATCTTCGAGTAATTCAATGAGATCCCAATGGCATTGGTGGTCTCATAAGAAGTATTTTTAATTTGGTTTTAATCTTAGTAGTTTATTATTTTTAATCTTAATCTAAGGGTTGTTATTAGTTGTTCTCATATTCTCACATAAGCAAGTGTTCTTACAGAAATCGTTCCTTATATATATGTATATATGTATATATATATAGGGGCGTATACTATGAGAATGACTTTCTTATGTGAGAATGATAACAGTCAATCTCAACCACTAAATTAAAATAGAAGGCCAAGATTAAAATACTTAAGAATTCAAATTTAAACCTCATATAACCATCAAATCTCTAAAAGATTCACCAAACAAAAATCAAATCTCTAAAAAATTTCAATTATCATGTCACTCTTCTTCAAGATTGTTGTTAATCCATCACCATGACTGTCGCCATCACCATCGTCATGACTGTCGCTGCCACCACCATCGCTGTTACCACTACCATGACCGTCAGTGCCATCTCCCACCGTCATGACCATTGCCGCCATCACTGTCTGGTGGCGGTGGCGATCACAGTGGTGATGGTGATGGGTTAATGACAATCTTGAGGAAGAGTGATGTAATAATTGAGATATTTTAGGACATGATAATTGAGATCTTTTGGAGATTTGATTTTTATTTGGTGAATCTTTTAGAAATTTGATCGTTATATGAGATTTAAATTTGAATTCTTAGGTATTTTAATCTAGGCCTTCAATTTTAATTTAACAGTTGAGATTGATTGTTCTCATTCTCACATAAGAAAGCCATTCTCATAGTATACGCCCCCATATATATATATATGTATATATATATATATATATTTATTAATTTATATATTTACTAATTTTAGTTTTTCAAGACGTTATTAAACTTTTTATATGCAGGACAAGTTTTTCGAACAAAATAATAGGTAGTGTCTGCATAGTTCAAATTTTTTGTCAATTGTTAGTGTACAAATCCTTGTGGATTTATATTATTAGATAATGATATATAACTAGTAGTTTAACTTGTGCATTGCACATAATACATATTTATTTTATATAATTAAAATTTATAATAAATAAATATTTTTGAACATATAGATTATATTTTAAATTTATAATAAACAATTATTGTAATACAATACTAATTTTTAATTATTGATAATTTCTTTTAAAAAAACATTAAAATTTAATTTAAAACTAAACATATTGAAAATGATAGATTGAAAGAGATAAGAGGTTAAAAATCTCTAAAAATACTCTCATTAAAAAATGACAGCTAAAAACATTTTTGTTGAAGAATAGCAGCTACAAACGTTCTCGTTCAAGATAGTTGTTTTCATTTAATATATAGGGTGGATAAGTACAAATATGTACGACGATATTGAATATTTCCTTTCAAAAATACTAACAATTTTTTTGAGATTACAAAGAAAGTTTACAATCGTAAATTAACATAGAAAAGGACCATTAAACTAAAATTAGTTTTTATTTATTTTTATTTTTATTTTATTTTTTTAAGAAAAGATTAAACAGGTGGAACTTTTGAACTATGATAAAATTAGTATGATTCAATTGATGTAGACATTTGGTAACACTTTATTTTACATTTTGGTAAAATTAATTTTGAAAGAATTAATTTATATTTTAAAATATTTTAAAATGTGAATTTAAAAAATAATTTTCTTTAAACGATAAAGTATATTTACCTTGCATTCTTTGACTACATACGATGAAATGTTTGTATTTATATTTAGGTTCTTAATTTTGTTATAATAAAAGGTTAGACCTAAATATGTTTTTAGTTCTTATAAAATGATTGAACTTTAATTTTGGTTTCTGTAAAATTTTTTCTTTAATTTCCATCCATCTAAAATATGAAATAATTGTTTTTGGTCTCTAACATTTATTTTAAGGTAGATAAATAATATTTATTTTAGGAATCCAAAATTTTTTTTAGAGGGATTACATACTGACATAATATTATAAACATTAGTAGGTGTTACTTGGGTTGGTCACTTGACCTTCCATTAAGCATATAAGTAGTTAACAAGTGTCACATGACAATATAGACAACAAAAAATGATGGTTTTGAATTTTTGAGTGATGAAAATCAAAGAAAAATTTATAAAAATCAAAACTTGCTTGACCAAAAATATATTTAAACCTAAAATTTTATATTAAATGATTTTTTTTATTATGAATAGAAATTAGGGATGAATACTAGTTGAGTTGGGTTTGGGAAAATTTTGAACCCGAACTAATAAAAAATGGTTGGGTTGAGTTGGATCAGATTTTAAATTTGTTAGAGACAACACGATTTGACCTAACTTGATCATAAGTCAAGTTGAGTTGGGTCATTAGGTTGAATGTTTAGAAAATATATAATGAAAAAGTAGAAGAAGCCAAGAAAATAGGAAAGAAACTAAAAATCATAAAAAAAAAGAAAGAAAATAGATATTTAGTCTCAAAAGTTAGATCAAGAAATGAATAAATAAATAAAATTACGAAATAAGGATAATTAAAATATTAAATATTATTATATTTTAATATGTTGGGTTAGGTTGAGTTTGAAATTTCCAAACTCGATAACTTTGAGTTCGTCCATTTTTAAATCAATCTAATCTGTTAACTCAACTCAACTCGTTATTTTTAATTTAGATTAGATTGGTTTGATTAGGTTGACCTAACCCATGATTATCACTAATAGAAATATGACTTGTTATTGACTTTACTTATATTAGCTTTAGATTAGAATAAAAATTTTCAAAAGTTTATTTAGATGGAAGGACATGTTTTATATAATTCAAAAAACCTTAAAAATTTATTTTTATGTGGACCATAATCCATCAAGATCTTTTAAGATTTTTTAGGAACAAATTTATTAATTACAATGAAGTGATATAAGATTACAAAATCTTACTCTATCTCACTTATCACATGAAAGGAATAACTTTGTTTACTATGAAGATCCTAATTTCCTTATTAAATCACAAGGATCATACTCTATATAAGGTAGATCATTACATTCTCTATCACTTTTTTCACACTTGCACATCTCCTTTTATTAACTTAAACATAAAAGTGTCATGAATAAGTTAATAACACTATTAAGCTAACTTATTTAAATAAATACAAATAACACCAACAACAATAATAACAACAAACCAATGGGTGGTTTGAGTTAATAATACATATAATTATGCTTAAATAAGGTTGTCTTTAAAGATTAGGTTTGAGTCTTAGGTATTTAAAGACAAGGACAACAATATTATCCAGCATGCGAATTAGTTGACGTGGGGTTATTCTAGCTTAACCAAAGATCTCGAGTTAAAATTATGGATATGCAACCATATTAAATACTCAAGGTAGAACTTTGTCGCCCATAATAGTCTTATTTAGCTCGAACAAGATTTCTTCTCATAAAAAATACCCGTGATTTATATATAAAAAAGACAATAACAACAGTAACAATAATATTATGATTATGTTAATTTTTTATTATAATAATTTAAAACTATACATTTCTTTAAAAACTGAACTACTCTAACTTAAATTTAATCTTATTAACTTATTTAGAGTTAGATATAGAGTTTATTAAAAAAATTTATTATAAAGTAAAGTTTTAAACAATTTTTTTAGAACAAATTAATTTTTGGAAAAGGTCAAACTAAATCTTAACAAAATTCATATCAAATAAATAAATTAAAATCAGACTTTAAATTTTAAAAAAAAAATTCAGGACTTGTATAAATTATCTAATCCAAGGTATTTTTCATACCATTCGTGATAACTTGTTTGGAGGTCAACCATTTGAAGGAGGAAAGGAAGGACAAAAGCGACAACCCAACGCGGCCCCCATGTTGATGAGTGAGGGATACACGGTTTAGACCCAGGACACACCTATATTGTTTACCTAGGCGCATGTGGGCCACGTTCGCTAACTTAAAGGCCCACGAATTTGTGTACTATTGTTTAAAGGCCATTGCCACGATCCCACTCTCTCTTTCTTTAGTCCATTATGGAATAACCCTCAAAAGTGAAGAGAAAGGTGGGGTGGTAATAATATATAAAAATACTAAATTATAAAAATAATAAAAGGGATAATAAGTTTTGTTGTGAATATATATATATTTTACATATTTTGCTCCTCATTTATTATATTGTAATAGTATACTTTTTAAGGATTTACCATTTTCTCTTCTTGTTGTCCTCTCTGGACGAAGGGAAATCTATTATGATTATTAAGTAAATGAGGAGTATTAGGAACTAACTCTCTAACACACTCCTCCTAACACATACTCTATTATTGGTTGAAATTTATTGAAAATTAAAAAATCATGGGAGAGTCATTAAATAAGATGTAGGACCTACAAATTTTTGTAATTTCTAAAAAATTTCAACCAATAAAAGAGAGTGCGTTCAAAAAAAGGTGTCAAATAATGTGTTGCTAGCATTTCTCTCAAGTATTTCTCTCAAGTAAATTTAGATGGAAAATTATTAAAAAAATATCACACTTAAATAAAATAATTATAAAAAATATAAATGGTATGGATTAAAAAAAAATAAAATTTAGATTAACACACGTCAATGTATAATAAAAAATATTATAACATATTAAATTTCCTCTTATCTAAAACATAAAAAAAATGCAAACAATAACAATAATTCCATATAGTATTTATTATTGAGTGATGAAAGACGTTTTATTTAAGGATGACAAATGAAATAGACATATTTATATAATATTTTTATATAAAATTTTAATTTTATATTATGGACAAAAAAATATTTTTAGGTAATTATAAATTTAGTTTTTGAGTTTAGTGGTGATGCACTGATAATGTAAAGTAGTTTTACACTGTCATTCAATCACAAACCACTATTTATTGTAAGTTTGTTGACTTTTATAATAAATAATTTAAAAGTCATATTAATGGTGATTTTTGATTGAATGACAGTATAAAAATTTTTACACTGATAGTGCACGACCATTAAACTCTTAGTTTTTTTAATTAATTTTGGACTCCTATATTTTTTTTTTATCAAAAGATCAATTGTTTCAATTATATTTTTTAGTCTCAATTATTTTTTATACTGTGCATTCTACTATTAATCTTAAATTATATCTTAAAAAATATGGTAGAAAAAAACTTATCATGCCATATTAGGCCCACAGTGAGAAGTATCATACCTATGTTGGCTAAAGAAAAAGAGAGAGACAAAGAAAAAAAAGCTGGTGTAGGTTAGTGTTGTGTCAATCTTAAGAGCATTGTGTTGGGAATGTATAAGAGAGAGGACAAGAAATCAATTGAGGATGAATAAAAGATAGAATTACCTCAAGTGACCAAAAAAGAGGATGAGTAAGAAGAAGGGCAACAACTATTGGAACCAAATATGTAAGAAGTGTCTAGTCCCTCAAATTTTAAAGATAACAAACTTATTAAGTTTTAAGTCTTTGTTGTAAAAAATGTTTTTTCACAACATCCAATGCGTGTCTAATATCAAGGCGTCCAATGTGCTAGTTCTTAGCAAGCGTCCAATAGACTTGTATATGACAACTGTCCAAACGTAAGTCTCTCTCTAGCGACTAAGTGTTTAAAGTTTATATATACGTTTCTCATATGTATGATTCGAGACTAATGCTTTACCTATTAAAGAGATCTAATGTCCAAATATCTAAGCATTAAATAAGAGACAGATGCATGTTAGCGTATAAGCATAGTGTTGTAGAAAAATGAAGTCAACTTATCAAGTTGCCAAGCTGAATAAAAAATGATCAGAAAAAGAGACCTCCAATGTAGTTCTGCACTTTTCATTTTAGTGCAAGAAGAAAAGCCACTTTTTTTGACGCTATTGAAAGCTTGATACACGCACACATTCTTGAAAATTGAAGCTAAATATCTTAAACGGCTCTTTTTTGAAGACCATATATACTAGCTTGAGAGAAGAAGAATACAAGGTAGAGCAATACTGAAAAGAACAACCTCCTCTGGATGACTCTAAAAAAAATTCCTTAGAAACTCTCTTGAAAGAAAACTTGCCTACTATACTTAAACTTTCATACTCTCACTTTATGAGTTGATTTGCTTGTGACAACTGTTTTCTGTTGTGAAAGCCTAGAAAGGTTTAGTGAAAAAGAATACTTGTGTGGTTAAATAATTTGGGTGGATTGCATTGTAAAGCCTAAAGAGGCCGTGAAGAATACTTGTGCATAACCTAAGATTGGTTAGTGAATACCTTCAGGTTGAAGGGACTGGACGTAGCTTAAGTTTGAGTGAACTAGTATAAAATCTTTGTGTTCTTGTTCTTCACCTATCCTTTCGTTAAACTGCTTTTTGAACTTGTTTTGATTAAGTTAAAGACAATTCAACCTCCTTTCTTGTGCGATCTTTGCTCCTTCAACAACCAGTAAGTGGATCATAGCGTTTGACGTGCAAACAAGTGAAAGTAGATAAATCAAAAAGGAATAAAAAAAATCCTACCTTATGTAAAAGGTAAAAGTAAATTTAATAAATATTTTTAGAGTAAAAAGAAAATAAAATATAAGAAGTTAGAAGATAAAATGCTACTTGAAGTAGTGTCTTTCAAAATGTAACAAGCTATTAAAATAAATTTGTTTACCAAACACTACCAATATGATCAAACAAACTTTTTCAATTAGTCAAAAAAGCTAGAAGCTTGTTTAAAACGCATGTCAAACATACTCTTAATCATAATTTGAGAAAAGAAAAATAATGTAAAAAATTAGAGAAGTACATGAAATGGAATATAGTTACTACAATTTCAATTCATTTCATTCAATTAGTAAATATTAACATATAGAAACATAGTATTAATATATAGCAAATATTAACATATATAGATCAACTTTGGAGCAAGCTAAGGCTAGCGATAAAATAGTAGCAGTGGTTTCAAGATTTGTTGTGGACCTTATCCACCTACCACCATGAGTCTCTGCACTTGTGTAAGAATTTTGCTTGATTGAATTGTCCCTTGCCTTCTTTTTGTAAATGAAAGAAAAATTCATCCCTTAATCATAATTTGGGAAAGAAAAACAGAAAAGAATTAGAGAAGTAAGAAGTGAAATACAATTACTATATAATTTCAATTCATTTCATTCAGTTAGTAAATATTAACATTTAGAAATACAACATTAACACATAATAAACATTAACATATAGAGACTGACTTTTGAGCAAGTTGAGGCTGGAGATAAGCAACATTGGTGGTTTAGTATGTATTGTAGGCCTTATGCGCCTACCAATATGAGTCCCTCTGTTTCTATGAATTTTGATTGATATAGTTTCCCACGCCTTCTTTTTGCGAATGAAGGAAAATGTCATCCCTTAATAATAATTTGGTAAAGAAGAATAATGAAAAGAGTTAAAGAAATATGAAGTAAAATCAGCTATTACAATTTCAATTCATTTCATTCTATTAGTAAATCTTAACATATATTAATATATAATAAATATTAAAGAGTTAGTGCATGTTTGGATTAAAGTTTGCAAACATAAGTTTGAATCAAGAATATGTTGTAAATTCAAGTTTGATAAAAAAATGAGCTTATTATAATATAATTTATGTTTGGATATTTTTTGTTCAAAAGTACGTTGACAAAGTGAAATATATTTGAATAATATTAATCAAAAGTACTTTTATTTGATATTGCACCTGTATAAATATTGTCAATAAAAAAACAATTTTTCAAAAGCAACTCTTATGTTATTTCTAATTCAAACTCAGTTTAGTGGCAAACTGAATTTTTAAAATTACTTTGAGGGGCATCTAAACATAACAACAAATTGAGTTTAATAGAATAATAATAATTTTAGACTATCTAAATTGTAATCCAAACATAGCCTTAGAGATAAGCAATAATGATGGTTCAGAATGTCTTGAAAATCTTATCCACCCACTACTATGAGTCCCTTCCACCTTAGAAGAATTTTGCTTGATAGAATATTCCTTGATTCTAAGATATTACTTTACCTCTCGATTCCTCCATAAAATATTATAATAGTATATTACTTGTATTTTCCCTTTCTCCCCCTTGCAAACCAAGTAAGCAGTCTCTCCTCTTTTCTTTTCTTCCTTTCTCTTAAATTAAACCAAATAGAGGGATATTTGCCTTATTAAAACACTCTCCTTCCTTTATATCCTTTGAATCAAATGAATCAAATGAAAAAAAGTAAAGAAAATAGAATAACAAAATGGAAGATAAATTTTTCATTATTAATTGAATATTTAATTATAGAATGAAATGACTGTTCAATATTTATAAATTTTAGTAAAAACAAATAAAATAATATAATTATGGTTATTCTTATATAATCGCATCTAAGAAAACCTTAAACTTTAAAAACTTAATATTACAGACAAAAATAAAATTTCATCCCTTAATCATAATTTGGGGAAAAAAAGTATGAAAAGAATTAAAAAAATTCACCACAATTTCAGTTCATTTCATTCAATCAGTAAATATTAAAGACATTGATTGTAATTTTTTCCCTTTTAAAAACCAGTGTGAGAAAATATCCTGGTTTGAGTCTGAATAGACTTATTAAAGAATACTTAAAAAGTGTGGATTGAGAATATTTTTATATTATCTATTTACCATAATGAAAATATTAATTGATTGTTAAGTGCTAGACATAAACCTATGTTTTAGGAAGCACAGGTACAAAACTTATGGTTGATTCTCTATTTCCTTTATCATCACTTTTATTTGTGTTCTAAATGAAGTAGATATTTGATTGTAAAGTATTTTTTTGAAAACAAAATTTTTCTTTAAAAATCTATTCTTTGTATCATCTTAGTTCTAAGATGATATTTATTCGTCTTAAGGCTAACCTCTTCTATATCATATTTTCTTTAGTTTATTTGAACAAAATATTTTAATATGTTAAAAAACTTTAAAGATAACAAAACACAATTCAATCTTCCTTTTTTATATTTTGACTATTAATTAATCCGATCATATAAGTTCTATATACCAATCAAAATATTATATTTTACCTGATTTGGTACACCTTAAAAAGTTTCACATTGTTTAACAATTGAGGACAAGGATAGTTTATAAACACTATTCTTCCTTAATCCATCGAGATGTCTTTTAAGAATAAAATTGTGAGACCCACATGAGCGTCAAAGCGAACAATAACTTGGATGTAGTAACCCTAACAATGCAACAAAATTGAGATGTCTTTTAAAGACAAAACTGTGTAGTCTACAGAAGCACCAAAGCGGACAATACTTCGGATGCGATAACCCTAACAATATAACAGACTTAAGGTCGAAACATTACCCAAACTTAAAAATATTCCAAAATCTTCCTCTTCAAAACTATAAAAATTTAATCAAAATTTTGACTTTTTAAATCATTTCTATCTCAAATCTATCATAAACATCTAACTATATTTAAATACAAAATAAGAATGAGAGTTTTATGTAAGGGTAAAGTAACAAAAGACTTGATTGTAATAATTAAAAATAAAAAATAAACTTAAGCAAAAAATTAATTGAAAGAACAAAATTACACCTTGAATTTAATAAAAAGACAAAAAATGTAATTAATGCTTCATTTTATATCAATAGATTGTATTTACTTTATTCACAGTCATTCTTTTAATTATATATTTTCTATCTAATAACATTTTAAATTTTTATCTTATACGTGCACTTCCTCGATCCCTGTAGTATTTTAAAAAATCAATAATACATGAAACATATGACATATCTTATTTTAAATACAACATTTTGTTTGCCCCGCTTTGAAGCTTTTGTTTTTGTCTACTTTCCTTTATATGATAAAATTGATTATATATTCAGGTACTGTGAATCTGTGATATGGATCCATCTCTCCCTATTGAGAAAAACTGCATCAATGCGCAGTAATTAATAAAAGCTTGGACATGCAGCTAGAGTAGCGGTTGAGTATATATATACTAGACCTTTCTTTTCAGTTTTCACAGTGTGGGAGCAATGACTACTCATGTATAAGCACATGAGTTTTCTTCTTTTGGTCTGATAGTGCATCTAGCATCATAAATTGGGACGAAAGAAGGACTTCAATAATAACGGCCAACCTACTCAGTGCATGTTCTATGCCAACATGTAAAATTCACAATTATGCAACCCAACTTCAAATTGTTTTCCTTGCATATGGAAAGTTACATAGATTCCTTTATATTCTATGTCACCACACCATTTTCTTTCTCCGTTTTAAAATTTAATTTCTTAAACAATCCTTTAGCATAATAACCATTGTTTTCTATCTTTAAATATATTAATGCTTGTTGGTTTGAGTGAAAAAAAAAAAATCAATTCTTCCTTAGTTTACATATGAGTTCTACAAATGAATAAAAAATTAAAAGAGAATTTTATTCCTTTAAATAAATAAATTCAACTTGTCTTGGATTAATTACAGTTTAAAGTAATTTCAAGATACAGGGAGATTGAGACCAATTATTTTATCTTTATTAATATTAATTATTGGTCATGATTCGTAATTCAATAATTAACTTGTGTTCATTGGGAATATAATATTTCAATATTTGGCAACAAACTTATCACAAATCATCTTTGTAATTATGATTAGCACCAACATCAAGTGGGATTTCTCATTTACTAATCTAAAAACCTAGTCATAAATTTTCTAGATATAATTAATTAATGTCAAATCTTATGTTAGAGAGAAGGAAAATATTTAATATGTTATTTTAATGAATAATTTTAAATCTTCTTACAACATTAATTCTCTTACTTGTTTTATATGCTAAGTATTGATTTTTTTTTTTTATGTTTTTAAGATATTAAATAGATTTATTTTTTATTTAACATTTTTATAAAATATTAAAAAGATTTATTGAAAGATTTGTACGAAAATATATCATTATTCCAATAATTACAAAGATGTGCTTTTGACTTGATAATTCAACTTTAATTAAACTTTGGCCAGAATCTAGAAAATGAATTCCCTAATATACAATTTGGGAGATATGTCCTTAAAATTATTTCCATTGATGACCAAATAACACTTTTGTGGTATAATTGATTACCGTTGGAAAAAAAGATTAAATTATATTTTTGTTCTCCTTATTTTTTTTAATTCGTAATTTTAGTTTTTCTATTTTTTTAGAGACAATTAGTTTCTCCTATTTTTAAAAATTCGCAATTTTGATCTCGTTATCAAATCTCTTGTGTTGACTGTTAGTGGTTTAACATTGACTCTGATATGTCAATACTTAAATAACATGAGTCAGAGTTAACGTTAAAACCACTAACAGTCAATGTAAGAAATTTGATGGCGAAACCAAAATTGTAAATTTTTAAAAATAGGGAGACTAAATGTTTTTAAAAAAAAATAAGGGGACTAAAATTGTGGATTGGAGAAAATGGGGAACCAAAAATGTAATTTAAAAAAAAAAACTCGAGAAGAAGAAAGAGAAAAAATCACTTTTGTAAACAAAATTTAGCATTTGAAAAAAAAATAAAAATCTTCAAATAAAAACATTTTTTTAAAGTTTCTCATGCACAGCAAGAATCGTTTAATTGTATATGTTACCAACATAGTTCTCTTCATTTTTCCAATAATCTTACCTAATGTAAAACTTTTTAAAGGGGGCCTCACCTAAACTTCTAAATAAAAATATCTTCCGTTAAGAATCCCTTCTTTTCCATTTCTATTTTGGTCGTTTGTTTTTCCTTTCTTTTTAACTTGAAAATATCTAGAAACATTGAATTAATGTAAGTTAAATTAGTGATAAATCCATAAATTTTAGATAATAAAGACAAGACAATACCTCTTATTTCATATTAGAAAAAACAATATGATAAATTTAACACAATGGAGACAAAATTCAAAAAGAAAATGATAGTAATATTATAAAATTTTAAATTAAATAGGGGCATATGTCCCTAGATTACTAAACGTAGATCCATCATATCCCTAGATTAAATTAGGTCTTTACTCAAACAATTACAGAAAAACAAATGAGAATTGCTTTTTTGTCTGAAATAAGAAATGCATATAAAGCATTTCAAAAATATCAAAACAACGCCATCCTCAAAGGATCATAATCTACAGTTGGAAAAGATTGAACTACAACTAGGGCTTTCGGGCGTTTCTTCTAGTTTTCTAAAGAGGAAAAACAAACAAAATTAATGAACTAACTAATTTTGTTTTTGCCCCTTTAAGGAGTGACCCATAATTAAACAAACAAGACCGTCTACCTTACAATTTAAACAACGTTTCGTACAAAAGTATGTACGTATACGTATATGTCATACATATCACCAAAACAGAAAGGTGCGGAGGAAAACACGTCTCGCTTTAGTACAAGTAAAAGAACAATGTGACAACCCAAAGCTAAGCTACACAATCACATGTCCATGTTTTTGGTGTCACCTAATCAAGCAGAACTGATCCAAACTAATTATATAGTTATAACCTGCAAAGTCTAACCCCCATCCCCAAACCATTTTTGCTTCGTACGAAAGCAATAGCGACGTGGCTTTAAACCACGTCAATGTATGAATAAAATCTGATTTTAGTATTTATAAGTATGGTTAAACTTAAATTTGATTTTATTTTACCAACATGTTGTTAGTTCAAGTGAAACTAAGTTCAAATTTCTTAAATAATTAAGGTCTCAAATTTTAGCTTTGTGGATAAAAAAAAGGTGGTTGAAAGAAAAGATCTCATTAAAAGTGACAAATCAGGTTTTCAGTGTAAATTAATTATCAACAAAGTTAATGGATACTTCACATCAACAATAGATGACCCAAAAAAATTTGATTTTATTTCTCTAATTTTTATTAGTTTTAATTCTCGTAAATTATAAAATTTTTTAAAATATTTTTTTAGCACCACCTATTAACGACGTTACATGTAACTAAACATATCACATTGCCAGTTGAATGGTTGTTGTTGTGATATAATAACTAGATATGTGTCACTTCATCATTAAGTGGTAATAAACAATTTAAAAAAATATTAAAATTTATGAAGGATAAAATCTAACATTTTTTTTGTAACAAAAAAAATCTAACATTTTTTAGAAAATTAAAATTAAATTTAATCATATTTATAAAAACTAAAAACTTTGTTAAACTTCAATCTCTATATATTTAATAGTTTAAGTGAGGAAAGGATTTGCCTGTTTCAGGGATTAGTATGTGCTAAAAGATTTCCTCCTAAATTTTGTTTCCTCCAATTTCAACATATGATTTGGTTAATGGTTGCATGAAGATGAGTGTGTTTCACTGTCGTTTTCTTATCATTCATGATTCGTCTGAATGTATAAAATAGATGTCATGTTTCTAACTTCTTTCATCAATTCAGTTATTGTTGCTCAATCTCAAAAAAAAAAGTTGATGTTGAAATTTCATTTCTCCTGTTTTTTTTTTTTTTAACTGAAATTATTGTCTTTTCGCCTACCATAATCGAAATGGAAATCACAGTTGTATTGATGAAAACATTTACTAGGTTTAGTCTTATCAAATAGAACATGATTTGATGTGGCATTTTAAAGAATGTATTTCACCAATATAAGATGTTGATTTTAGTGGACCCTAATATGATGTTTATTTCACCAAAAAAAATTAAAGAATTTATTTAGGTATATAAAAGTGATTTATGACTTTTGTATGAGCTGAGATTTTGGATTGCAAACGAATTTTGGTGCTGCTTTTCTACAACAAGGTGGGATACCTACTAAAACAAGTGTTAAGTTAGGTGTTGTTGCGACAGAGTAATAGTAAATAAGTGTGTATTTAGCCTGAGTGAGACTCACTTTGGGCGCAAGTGAGTCATTCTCTCTCTATAAACATTAAAATAGTTATCTTGAACAAAAATATTTTTAAGAATTAATTTTTAACGAAAGTATTTTTAAGAGCTTTTCTTCAACAAAAGCATTCTAAAGAATTTTCTTAACTTCTTATTTCTTTCAATCTATTTTCATATTTATTTTTAAGTTGAATTTCAATACTTTTTTACAAAAAATTATCAATATTTAAAAATAATCTTGTAACATAATATAAATTGTTTATTATAAATTTAAAATATAATTTATATGTTCGAAAATATTTATTTATTATGAATTTTAATCATATTATAATTTAGTCGATATTTTACCCAAACCTAAGAGCAACTTCAGTGGTAGTAATTTAAGAACCCACTTTGGGTTTCTTAAGTGGGCCTTGCTGTGCCACATCATTTTTAAGCAACTCTTAAGCAATTCGTACACTTTTTACTCCATTGCATATAATGTTAAGCAATTCTTAAGCAACTCACACTTTTATATATTTTTTATTTGCACTTTATTTTGTGTCAAATTAAAATATTAATTCAGCTATTTTAATTAATACACATAATTAAAATTTAAATAATAAAAAAATATAGTTAAAAATTAATTAATTGTTACCATAATAAATAAAAAGAATGACAATGCAAAATTCTATAATTAAAAAAAAAAGGAGAAATACATAACATTATATTAAACAAATGAGAAATACCTAATGATGAGAAATACATAACATTAGATAAAAATTAATTTTCTTTATTTTCATCTTCGAAACGTTCCCAAATATGCTCCACCAAGTTTGCTTGAAGTTGGCGGTGGATTCGTTTATCATGAAGATGTGCTCTCCTTTGCAGATATGGTGCAACAAAATTGGGATAAGGACCATTAGATACTTCAACTATTGAGATGTCATTATCTACATAATCATATTCAAAATTACCATTGTATGTGTGTTGTTCGTCTTCAACAATCATGTTATATAAGATGATGCATGCATATATTATATTCTTCATTGTATTCACATGCCAAGCACGTGTTGGACTAGATATAATTGCAAATCTAGATTGGAGTACTCCAAACGCCTCGTTCTACATCCTTTCTTGCTGCTTCTTGTCATTGTGCAAATAATTTTCTCTTTTCTCCTTGCGGCATTGGGATGGTCTTGATTGACAAATGTAGCGCACTCGGGATAAATACCATCTGCTAGATAGTACCCTATGTTATATGGGGTTTTACTCACTGTGTATTGCATCGCAGGAGCTTGTTCCGACAAAATGTCATTAAACACAATAGATGCATTTAACATATTAATGTCATTGTTTGAACCTGCAATGCTAAAAAATGCATGCCAAATCCACAAGTCTTGTGATGCATCTGCTTTAAGCATGATTGTTGGTTTGCCATTGTCACCTCGAGAAAATTGACCTTTCCATGCGACTAGATAATTTTTCCATTCCCAATGCATACAATTAATGGAACCTAACATACCTGGAAAGCCACGTGCCTCTCCTATTTGTAATAGTCGTTCAAGGTCTTTGTTGTTAGGCTTCCTTAGGTACTCATCCTAAATATCATGCAGACACCCGATACAAATCTCTTTAAGCACTCCAGTGCAGTGCTTTCACCAATTCGAACATAGTCATCCACACTGTCAGTAGGTGATCCATATGCCAATATATAAATAGCAACAATGCACTTCTATAAGGGTGAAAGGCCCATTCTACCGATTGCATCAACCCTCATCTAGAGGTATTCATCATGATTACCAAGGGCTTATACAACTCGAAGGAAGACATGCCTTCGCATTCGAAACCTTCATCGGAACTACGCCTTTGTGTATACAGGATTTTTAGAGAAGTAGTTATTGAACAATCATTAATGTCGTTCTTCACGACTTTGATCTATCATCGTTCTTCTTCGTCTGTGCCTACTGGTGTTGTCGACTTGTTGTTGGCTCTCGAGTATTAACCTCATGACTTCTTCTTTGGTGTTGTCCTCAAGTTGTTCATCTATGATTTGGTTCCAAAGTGTATCAAAGTCGGTGTTTGGATCCATTGTACGGATGATTCAAGTGTAAGAGAATGAAAGAAGAAGATTGCAGAATTTGATGAGAGGATGAGAGAATGAGAGAACGTGGTGTAATTATATAGAATGATCCATAACGGCTAGTTTTTCATAACAACTAGTTTCCACAATGACTAATTTTTCACAATGACTAGAGCATAACAACGAATGTAAATAAAAGTACAACATTAATTTAGTTTCCTAACTTGCGCCTAATAAAACTACAATACAATTCATGATCTTTACGTTGACTTTAGACATCGTAGATGTATCCTTCATAAAGATATCATACAACATATGAATGTTCTTTGTCTTCTTTGCCTCAGTTATTTTTTCCATGACAACATTTTTTTCCCTTATAGAATTTTCCACGCCAGTCAAATCGACTTTGTTAGAAGACGTTTTAGCTCCTTTTTCTTTGCTCTTCCTCTTTGCTACCTTTTGTTCCATTGGGTGGGTCGTTGTTGATACTAGGGTCATATTTTGAATAATCGATTGGCATCTCTGTGTTAGAAGACGATGAATACCAAGCGGATGTCTTTGTTCTTTTTGAAGAGTTTTCCAATGATTCTTTCTTCCATTTTGGTTCACCCTTCAATAAATGCCATGCATGCTCAAAATTAAAATTTTCATGTACATCTTGAGAAAGAATCTTATATGCGTAAGCCATAATGTCCTCCTCTGAGCTCCTAGTTTTCTTTTGATTACAGCTTCTTTATAGTAGGCAACAAACTTTTGAACTGCAATATTTTTTCAAAACCATTGTGATTTTAGTTGACCCACTTCCCTTTCTTCAAACTATCTGCGGTAGTTATTATAATTGTTGTTGATCCTCAACCAAAAACCAGTTCCTGTTTGGTCAACTTCCACAATTGCATCCTTCAAAATGTTTAGCCATGATTGAATAAGTAGTGTGTCTTCTTCCGCTAAGAACCTGGCACGAGTTTTTTTTTTTTTTTCTTTTTTCTGAGTAACATGTGAGACTCCACACCATTGCTAGTATTCAACAGAGGCCTGTACCACATGTTGGGGTTGGTTGGTGGTGGTGGATACATAAAATACTAAGAATTTTGAGAATTGTCACTAGTAAGAGGTGTTGGTTTTGCAAAAATTTATGTAACACTGATAATTAAATTAATTGGGATCCATTTGATAGAAAAAAAAAACAAGATTAGGAATTAATAGTAGCAAAATAATGGACTAAGTGTTGAGAAGTTGTGTGCAAAATAGTATGAATTGAACCATTATTTATAGTAATTTCTACAACGGTAATATTTTGTAAAACAAAGCTTCAGAACGGTAAAATTGATTTGACTGTTTCTCTCTCTCTTTTTTTTGTGTGTTTTCAAACGGTCCAATTTTTTTTTCAAATGGTCTAATTTTTTTCAACTATCTAATTGTTTCTCTTTTTTAGTAAATTTTTTCAAATGATTTATAATTTTTTGATTTTTAATTTCCCCCCAAAAATATCTAGACCTAGAACCTTCTCCCTCATCCTTGTTGAATGAAAATAAGAACAACGAGACTCTTTTATTTTCTCAAACACAAATGCTTCTTCTCCTTCCCCACCTTTGTCTTCTCAAGCGTTGCATTTCCTTCCCCAAACCCCGACCAGATGTGCATCTCTTTCCCCAAACCTTGACCAGGCGCTCATCTCTTTCCCTAACCCCCATGCACATCTCCTTCCCCAACCCCCACTAGGCTCGCATCTCCTTCCCCAAATCCCTTCCAAGCGTGCATCACCTTTCCCAACCCCTACCAGGTGCTCATCTCCTTCCCCAAACCTCGACCATGTGCGGATCTGCTTCCCTAACCCCTAATCCACATGTGTCTTCTCCTTCCCCCAGTTACCTTGCAGTATCGTTCCCATTCTTGTTGTGAAGTCTTGTTGGTCTTCAAGGGAACATGGCGGGGGTAGAAGAGGTGTCAGTACAATGATTCACGGTGAAAAGAGCGACCTTTTGGATTAAGTTTCTATTTTTTTAATTTTTTTCTAAAGTTGCGATTTTGTGATATGCTATTATTTGGTTTTTATTTTTTGTTCTAAAATTTTGTTTTGAAATTTGTTGTTGGTTGTTGCTTCTGAATTTTTGTTCTTAAATCTTGTTCTTGCTTCTAAAATGTTGTTTGGTTTTGTAATTTCTTAATGATATTTTAGTTCTTGGTTCTATAATTTATTTTCTTCGTTTATTGGTTCATCTTCTTCTGGTTGGGGCCTGGTTCATCTTCTTCTATTGGGGCCGTGTTTTCAAACTGTTGTTTTCCCTCTTTTTCTCACAAATATTGAGATGTTTGTTAACAAAAAAGAATTTTTTAATGATAAGCAACCGTGTCTTTTATAAGATATGCTTCTTAAGTTTAAGCAACTCACATTGCCAGGTCATCCATCTCCAATGTTGGAAAAATTTAAGCAACCGTATCTTAAGTTTAAGCAACTGTTAAGAAACTTGAGTTAAAGTTGCTCTAACTCCTCAAGAATTTCGAAGTAGCATGGTTTGGAAGAGCCTTTTTAACATGAGGTTTGGAACCTTTGTCCTTTGGTGGGTATGGTCCTAGACCCCAGGTGAGTTCAAAAGTCAAACCTTAGAGTGGTCTTTGGGCTAGTGTCCTTGATTAGGTTTGAAATATAATTTAGAAAAATTTGGAAATTACCAAATTGTCTTAACTCAAATATTTCTTAAAATATGAGATTTTTGTGATAAATAAGAAGTAAATTTACAATTGTTATTACCAATAATATATTTTTGAGAAAATATTTAATTTTAATTATGTAAATTTTGTTTTTATTTCTAATATATATCATTTAGCATTTTTCTTGTGTAAATTATTTAAATTTTATGATTCGTAGTTCACTCCAAATAATTTATATGAATAATATGTAAAAAAAGATTTATATAGATAATAATATTTATAAATAATTCACTATAATATTTTTCGTTCGTAAATTAAATAATTTTAAAAATTAATTTAATCAAGTTATAAGTTTAGATAAATTTGTTGTAAAATTATTTTTCATAAATTTTAAAATTGTAAAATATGATGTGATTATCAATATTCTTTTATTTAGTTTTAACATCACAAATTTTTCTAGTCTCTTTACTATGGACCTTTTTTTTTTACTATATTTGTCAAAACATTTTTCAAATGTTGTTACAATAATATTCTTAAATAATTTGTCAATTAGTGTTTTAAATATTTTAAAGAAATAAAAGTAAAAATTATTCAAAAGGTATAATATTTAATATATTAAAAAATTAAAAATTTATATTTAATAAAAAAATTATTTTTAAAATACATTAAATATACTAAGAATCTTTATTAATATTTCTTATTTTTAAATTTAATTATTTGTCATATTTAAGAAGAAAATATTTCAAAACATTATATAAATATATCGAGTGAGGTATTGTCGTCTTTTTACATCATATAAACTTTCTTCCCAACTCATGAAAATTGAATTCTACCTCTTTCTATAGAAACAATTTTGTGTGAAACATGACTCAAAGACATTATTAGAAAACATTTTTTCTTGGGATTTTTTTTTTAAATTGAATACTAAACATAAGAAATTGTCATGCCCATTTCCCATCTTCAATTTTTTGGGAAACTAAAAGCTTTCCCTACCAAATGCACCCTAAATAAAAAATTTGGTTGGAGTTTGTATTTTAGGTTTTTCTAAGTTATGAAAAATAGGTTGTTAGTGATAACATTTTGAATTCACTTCCTATTTGATTATTGTGAGAACCCTAATTATATTTTAGGAAACACTTAATTCATCATAACTTAGTAATCTCAATCTTTTCAAAAACAAAATAATGATTTTCTTTTGTATTTTCATAAAAACAATATTTTAATTAAAATTAATCAACCTAGAAAAATTTTCTAAAACTATATAACTTTGATTTCCTGATTATACTTAGATATACTCCCTTTCGTCTCGAATATAAACAAATAAATAAGTAATTAATTCATGCAAATTAAGAAAATTAGTTAATATCATTTAATTTCATTAATCCCATTTAAAAAAATAGACTATTTTCCTAAACTATCATTCATTGGAACTTGATATCAAAAATAAAAAGAGTGATTGAAAATACAATCTCAATTAAATGAAGGGTATTTTAGAAATGATATCATTAAATATGGTAAAATTAGTTGAGATTTACTTATATTTGAGACTAGCATACATGATTTTTTTTTTTTTACTTATATTCGAGACCAAAGGGAGTACTTATATATGAATGAGGGAATAACCTTGTTGACTTAAAAAAAATATTTTAATTTTTTCTTTATTTCAAAAATAGTAAAGTTTGTTTTAAATAATAAAGATTCTTGTATGACAAATAAAAAATAAAAAAATTAAATAATTTTTTTTTAAAGAAGTGTATCTATTAATGTTATTTCAATATTTATGGAAAAAACACTTATATATTTAGAAAAGTTTTATTTAAAACCAAACATGTGAATATTTAATTTTTAAGAAAAATATGCAAACATTCTCAATAATATTTATAACTAATCAAATAAATTTTAATTATTTTCAAGAATAATGCTACTTAGAAATCATGATTCTCGATAATAATGATTTTCGGATATAAAAATACTTTTTCCCTTACTAAATGCCCCTCAGCATTATTTGTTTGAAATGTCTTATACTTGGATAGACATCATGCTCCAAAAAGAGAAAAAAAGGACAAAAGAACTAACGCCAACGGATGGCAAGATTTTGAAAGAACGGTTACGTTGAGATTGGAGTTTGGTAAGTCATCACTAAAGAATTTGAATAGAAATTAAGTAGTTAGGGTAGATCTGTTGCAAGATTGTTAAAAATATAAAGGGAACGACAGAGAAAGCATGAAATGATGAAAGTAAGAAAAATATGAAGTTAATATGAAATTGAAAGGGGATGGCATACCATTCTTTACCATGACCCTACATATTAGAGTGTCTTTTTCAAATCTTTTTCTTTTGGATTATTTTTGGGTCATGAGATCTAAGCTCGGGGGTTATGTTGGTATGAACTTTTGCTGTGTGAGCTCCCACTTGTGTCCATCTATCATTGATCCTCATATTTGAACTAGTTATGTTAGCGGAACGCTATCAATTAGTTGGGGGACATGTCCGCTAGCATTTATTGATTTTTTTTTGGTGAATTAAAAATAATTTCGGGCCAACTAAAAGTCTTTATGAAAAGAAATACATGCAAGGTGTGCTCTCATAACGTTACAAATAAAGTCTGAAGCCTTTATTGAGTTAATACCTTCAATATTTCTAATACATATATTAAACTATGTATTTTAATTCAATAGGATAAGATTTCATACAATTCACTCTAATTATTAACTTTGTTATGATATTTATTACTAATGTATTATTTATTATCAACTACTAAGTATCATCAATAATTTTTATATAGACGAGAAGTGAAACACCGCTCCATTCCATTAAATTTGTATATATACCTTTGATTAATGAGAAAATGAGATAATTATTTTTCAATAACAAATAATATATCTTTTGTAGACCTCATTAAATATTATTTATGTTTATATATTACATTAGAATAGTTTTTTCTAAGAGTAGTTGAATCTTAGTTTATTTTTCTTAAAAAGAATATGTATGTTTTTGTAAATCCTATTCTTTTATATTTTAAATTTATTTTTAAAAAATTAATTATGCATATATTCTTTATATTTTTAAATATTTTTTCTCTCTGTTAATTTACATTTTACTATACACATATCTCACTTATAATTTTAAATATTTGTTTTCTATTTTTCAATTACCGTTCATATTTATTTAAATTGAAAAATATCCATATAATGCAAGTAACTTATGCTTGTAAAGCATTATTTGTTGATCGTGAAAAATGGATAGTTACATCTACACTTGATACTTTCACATACAAAAGTGGTTTTTTTTTTTTTTCCTTTTGGGCCTAGGGTTGCAGGTCAAAGGTTCAGATAAAAAAAGTCTATGAACACAAGCAAAGGTTCACACTTACTTCCACAATTGTAGATAGCAAAGATCATCCATATATTGTTTAAGAGGTGGTGGAATATAATTACCATGTGTGGGGAGTCTCTTGAAGAAAAATAGATTGCAGGAGAGGTTAGCACATAGGCTTTTCTTGGGCTGTACTAGTTACACTAGTAGCATATTTTATGTTCTAACTTTTATGTTGTACTACCATTTGTTTGGGAGAAAATAAGCTATGCACTAACAATGTAAAACAATTTTATATAGTCATCTAACCACAAATCACCATATATGGTAAGTTTGTTAACTTTTACATTAATTTCTTAAAAAGTCATACCAACAATAAATTTTGATTGAATGTTAGCGTAAAATTTTTAATACTGACAGTGCATAGCTATTAAGCTTTTGTTTGGAGTCTTGAGTTGGTCATGCCTTGTGTTCACCTTGTGCATATCTTGAGTCTTGAGTTCATTAACTACTAATGAAATTCTTTGCTCATAAAAAAATTGCTTAAAATCACATTAATATCTAAATTATTATGGTGGATTATTTTTTTTTGTTATAATAATTTTAATTAAATGTATTTTTTATGGATTTCTCTTTCCTGACTTAAATAATTTATTGAATTTTTTATTTTATTTAACATAGAAAGTATGAAAAGAATATATCAAAGGGAGATGAATATTTTTCATGAGTATGAGGAGAAATTTAGACTTAACTTATAGGATAAATATATAATACACATGGGGATGAACAATTTTTTTATGAAAGCAAGTAGGAAAATTTATGCTTAATTCATGGGATGAACTTTTTACTAAATATTTTGGTCCAATCAAAATTAAAATTTCTTTTACCTAATTAATATATATTTAATTACATAACAAAAATCAAATTAAATCCATGTAATTGTTTTTATCTTCTCCATGCAAAATTAGTGTCTAAAATCAATTTTCAGGCAAATCATTATTCAATTCTTATTTTTTATCTTTTTAGTTAAATAAATTATTTAAGATATTGTTTATTTGGACAAATTTTAATTTTTTTATACATTAAATTAACATGTATATGTCAATTTATTAAAATATAAATTATATATAGAATATAACACACAAGATGAACATATTGTTTTTTAATAAAAGCAAGTAGGAAATTTCATCGGGATGAACAATTTACCTAACATCTAAACAATTTACCATAAATCACCTTAACATTTGAATTACTTGGAAGAAATTATATTCTATTATAATTTTTTAAATTTTAATTATTGTTATAATAATTTTAATATAAATTTATTTCCCTCTAACATGCTATCTTTTGACTTAACTAATTTAATGAATATTTTTTCATCTAATCAAATTTTAATTTTCTCTTATGCAATTAGCTTATATTTAATTAAATGATAGAAATTAAAATTAAATTCAAAATTTTATTTTAATTTTTTAATATTATATTTAAAATTTAATATCTAAAAAATTGTAAATAAATCATTATTCTTTTCTTATTTTTATACGTTAAAATCTATATATAAATTAATTATAAAAAATATGCATAAAACATAACACAAGAAATAAATTGTGTGCCATCATCAGTATGAGGTATGTTTTAAATTTTTAAATGAGTTTTCAATTTTTTTCATCACCTTTCCATCTCTGTTTTTACAAAGAAATACATATATATGTTAAATGAAATATAATTATAATATATTAATATAATATTTATAATACTTATCAATAAACTCTGTATGTTTTTATGCATTGCACGGGTACTAAAACTAGTACTTATTCATACAGAAGTGTTTTTTTTTTCCTCTTGGGCCCAGGGGTTGGGGGTTGTCAAAGGTTCAGATAAAAGAAGTCCATGGGCCAAGTCCAAAACAAACTAAGCAGCACAGCAGCGGAACAAGCAAGAAGCAATAGACAAGCTCACAAGCGAAGAATACACGCTTTCCCTGAAACCAAGCGTCGTCTATCATTTCTCACCTATTCTTACTCCGTAAATATTAAATTTTAGAACATGGGCAGGCCCAAAAAGATGGTGACTAACCCTATTCAGTATTGTTATGGGCTTGTTGGAATTCATGTCGGAGGGACAGGGCCCTATTCAGTATTAAGAAACATATCACTCAGTGGTTGCATTTTGCACTACTTTTTTTTTTTTTTTCTAATTGTAACTTCTTCTTCCATTTTTTTTTAATTTCGGAATGTATTAAACACTTTTATAAAAATTTAATTTTCAAAAATATCTGTAAATGTACTTTAGAATTAAAATTTTGAGAGTGATTTACAAAACATTTTTAATCAAAGTTGGAGAAGAGTTAATGTTTCTTTCAGAATTTTAAATTTGGAAGTGTATTCAACACTCTTCCAAGAATTTAATTCCAAACCGGAATTAAATTTTAGAAGAATGTGTAATAGATTGTAGAATTAAATTTCCTGAAAAGTATTTTGAATGTATTCTAGAAATAAATGTTCAAAAGTCACTAAATATGTATTTTGAAGATTTAAACTCTTTGTTATACATGAAGGTATTTTTAGAATAAAACTTCCAATTTTTTTAAGGAAAATGTAATTAGTAAAAAGGAGAGGTGAAAAAAAGCAATTTTCTCCTTTCTTTGCATATGTCCATTTTGAATCTATAAAAGGCACCTTGTACTTGGACAAGAATATTGTCCAAACTAATTATATAATTAATCTACAACTTTTTTTTTTCTTTTTAATTTTCAAGTCTATGCTTGGAGAAGGAGTACTTGGCATTGTTGTAACAAAGTCAAGGGTGTTAATTAGTACAAAAGAAGGCTATATTTGGTAAGATGGTGTTCAACTTCTTGGGAGAAGGGGGTTGACAATGTAGTTTTTTTTTTCATTTCTTTTTAATTTTTACTTTTATTTTAGAAATTAAAAACATAAGAAAAGTGACTTATGAAAATAAAAAATTGATGTCCTAAATTCAATGTAAATCAAGGATCATGATTTATTTACTATTATTGATTTAATCCAATTTAACAAAATGATCTATTGACATAATACCTACAATTCAAGGATTATTTGGGATGAAAATAAAGTTTAAAGTATCTATCTGCTAAACGGATAAATAAAGAAATATTTGTATTTGGAGCATAGAATTGGGTTTTGGATGCTGATGATGAATAGGTGCTCAAAGACTATTAAATAGAGCCTATGTGATGGTGATCAACCTAAGCTCGGTATCCCTTATTTTTCATAATTATGAATTTTATGGTAAATTTGAGGAGCATATAGGTGATAAAGTCATGGATAGCACAAACATTGAGGATGATGTATACTCGGATCAATTCGATTAGATTACAATCTTGCTGATTTGTGGCGAGGTTCATATCAATAAGTCCTGGATGGTGTTTAAATGGTTCAAATAAAATAAGACTTCATTCATCATTGTACTTAAGAGCAATGTCTAAATATCTAGTAAGTTTCTGTTTTGAATAGACTGGGGTTTAACTTTGATTCTTAATTATATGTTCTGTATAATTACGAATTCTAAGGTTTATTTGAGATGTACAGGTTCAAATTGGTACCAATTGGTGAAAATGTAGTAAGTCTAACTAACTTAAGAATATAGGATTAGGTGTTAAGACGTGAGGTAAGCATTTTGTTTTTGATTTAGAAATGCTGAACTATGAAGCTTAAAAACCATTTTTGCACATAATTGAGGAGTTCTTAGCATAAACTAAGCCCACATGTTAAAACCAAGTCAATCCTTGTGTCCTTGTTGGAATGAAGCTAAACCAAAGTGTTCGAGGTTCTTTTGTACATAATTTGAGAGTTCAAGACTGAATTGAGGCTTATAGGTTATGCGAGACATTAATTGATAAAGAATGACGAGCTTATGTAAGACATGAAAGCAGTGTTGAAAACTAGTATAAGAGTTCTGTTTTTAAATTGATGGTGCTGGATCGAGGAATTGATACCCGTTTTCTACATAATTAAGACCCGTACAGCAGACGTAAAGTTTAAAGACCATGTTAAAAGGTTGTATAAAACAACTACGGTTAGATTAATCCATTAAACCCGAGTTTAAGTGCAAATGATCATGAAAAAGAATTAATAGGAGGAGTTGGAGCAGTTCGGGTTTACTCCTTTAAGGAGAGAAAGAAATAAAAAGAAAATACAAGCATCTTGTATTATTGTAATGAATTATATCTTTGCTCAAACGAAAATAGTTAAGGAAGGAAATACAGATGAAATAATTTTTCTAGATTTATAAACCACTTCCTACTTTTGGCATAGCATAAAAGAGTAATTACAAATTGTGTGTGGTTTTAGTCCTTTAATTTTTTCTATACCAATTAAGTTCATATATTTTTAAAATTAAACAAATTTGGTTTTCACGTTAGTATTTTTTTTTTGAATCTTTAAATTACTATTTTCTATTTGTACGTTGTAGAAAATCTGAGGTATTTCTTCTTGAGTACAATGAATGCTATGATCTTCTTTTCTTTCCTTTCGATTTGTGCTTGCTTCAAAAATGTCCAATCTTTCTCTCAGAAATGGGGATGGTAGTTGCGATGACACTCCAACGATCAAGTTAGAAGAGTTTATTTTAGGTTAGAGTGAGTTAGATTTGATAACATAACTGGTATCCACGCTTTTTGTATGCGATTATGTCAAATTACTGTAACCGCCTTGGTAACTATTCGATCCCAACTTCCTTGTCCACGACCTTCAACTGCACTTTCCTTATTTGTCCTTTTGTCGACTTTACATATGTCGACCTGTCACATTGGAAGCATATGGTATAAGATCAGCTGATTAAGTTACCAATTTAGCTAATACACTAACTTGGCTAGCACACTAACTCGGTCAGTATACAAGCCCCCCAAGATTTAGAAGGAGGGCTTAGGCCACTCTTGCCTCTTCGCCTCAACTGGGAGACTTGTTTTGGTACACCAAAAACTCCCACATCAGTTAGGAGTCGAGACCAGGGGTAATTTATAAACATTTTCCTGCCTAACCCACTAAGGCACCCTTCAGGACAAAACTGTAATGGCCCACTAAGTGCCAAAGCAGATAATATCTCGAATGCGGTGACCCTAACGATACAACGAACTTAAGGTCAAACATTATTTAAGGTTTTATGATAGATTTGAGATATGAAATAACTTAAAATTTTAGAAGTAAAAAAATTGAAGGATTTTATTAAAGAAAAATTAGAATTTAAAGAGGGAAAATTTTGAATTCTTTTATTTTGAATAAAATTTGATATTTCAGTTGATGAGTTTTACATAGAAAAGTGTTTAAAATAATTTAATTGAATCAATTTGTGAAGATTGCAAGAGGAAAATGGAAATTTAAGGGTTTTAGAAGGGAAAAAAACATATTAGTTGAACCAAATTTATCTAATTTTAAAAATTGAGGAACTTAATTAAACAAAATTTAAGAAACACAATTATTCGAAGATAGAAACAAATTTAATTCTAAAACTTAGGTCATGCTTAGATAAGCTTTTCCATAAATACTTATGGAAGAAGAAATAAGAAGAATAAAATAAATAAACTTTTTCTCGAAGCTAAAATTAGCTTATGTATAAGTTAAAATAAACTTTTTGGAGAAGCTAAATGATGATAACTTCTCCAAAAATCTAATTTTAACTTATGCATAAACTAATTTTACCTTATAAAAAAATTATTTCATTTCATTTTTTTATTTTTTCCCTATAAATAGCTAGAAAGAAACTTATCCGAAGATAGCTGTTATGCGACATTGTGCAGTAGGCTAATCTAACCCACACATTGTGACGGTGGCTGTATGCAGTGTTTTAAAAACCAACTCAGATCGGTTGAACTGGGAACTGGTGGTGGAACCGATCTGAGTTGGTGATTGGATCGAACATGCCATCGACCTGGTATGAACTGGTGTGACTCAGAGGGATTTTGCAGTTCAACCGGTGAACTAATGAGTTGACTTGAACCGGTTCAAAGATTTTTTTTAAAGCATGAAATGATGTCGTTTTAATTGCAACTATTGAAAAAAAAAACCCAACTTATAACATAATTTATATATTTAAAAATATTTATTTACTATGAATTTTAATTATAAAAAAAATATTCATATGTGAAATGATAATAATCACCAAAACCATAAATCTGAAATCTGAATGCACGTATGCGTACGACATAAATGTTTATTTTGTTGATCGCATAATTGCACTTGTTTTTTCACTTTCCTTGTTTGTTTGGCCTGAATGCATAACCTTCAATCCTTCCTTTTATGTCAAATACTATTGTTAATTTTTTATTTATTTTTGGGCTACATATCACTATTGAAATTTAATTTAATAAATTTTATAGGTATAAAATTTATATGTCATGATATTTTTAAAATTTTTAATAGAGGTCAAGTCATGCAGTTTAATTAATGACCCTCTATTTCGACCATGAACCCATTGGTCCAATACTTTGACCAAATTGATGATTGGTTTGAGTTTTAAAGCATTGGCTGTGTGAGGGATATAATCATATGATGCCAATGTAAGTTTTCTTGGCAAATGGCAATTTGTGGGTCAAAGTTATACGATGACAATCTACATTTGCTCCTTATCTGAATTATGTGCAAAATTTTAAACACTATACATTACCAAATTGTCAATTACCCTCTGACTTTTAGAATAAAATTTATAGTGGAAGAACAGGACGCATTGATGTACAACTTTGCTATATAATGAATTAAAAATATAGAAAGTAGTTGTAGAATGAATGATTAGGAGGCACATATCAAGGCTTATGAGTTGGGCCTAGCGGATTGTGTGGCCATTGAGTCCTCCTGTTGCTAGCAAGGCCAGCAAGTGGTGTGGAATCAAGACTAAAAACCAGGCAGAATTATTAGCAGAGCATCTCCTACCCATTTTTTTTGGTGTTGTTGATTCCTGGCATCATAATCACAGAGGTAAAGGAAACTATAACTTCTATAGGTCAACTTAAATTTCACATAAATCAAATGTTTTCAAATGATTACATACAAAGATCATGTTCCAAATATTAATTACATATATATACAAGTAATTGGGAAGGCAGGAAGATGCCTAAATGGTCAAAGTCGTACCTTTTTTTTTTCTTTTTTTCGGATACAACAAAGTGGTACTCTTTAATTTGACATCAGATAGCGTCATATCATAAGTACTCATAACAAATACAATAACTTTACCGCAAGAAGTAAATGCCTTTTGACCCAAGTGACAGCTATTTAGCTTAATAGAAATTCGCTAAAAGAATCACCCTTGTCTACATATAAGAGGCCCTCCTTGATTTTTCTATCCCAATTTCAGATTATAAAGTCTCTTCCAGGTTTTTCTATCTCAAAGGGAAGTACGTGTGACCTCTTGCTTGGGTCAAAACCAGCCAATCTATGCTGAACATATACTGTAACTGCTTATCTGGTTTTCATCAAAATAAGCAATTGCTAGTATAGTTTTCTAACATAGCTGATTGGATCATTTAGTCTACAGCAACGTTTTAATTGCTTGTACAATTTTATAACACTATTTCAAAGTCAACATATTAGATGGCTGAAATATATCCGCACGTGTGATTATGCTAGCAGCTTGAAGACTGCAATTGACATTATTATTATTATAATAGAGTAAATAGTGTATGTCTTGATCATGTAAATAATTTGTATACTATTATTTAGTTATAAATTATTATATATGATAAATTTATTGAAATTTACAAGAATTATTTAATAATTACCTTAAAAATTATACTTATAATTTTTGAGTAGTTGATAGCATTAAATATTTTATACGACAGTACATAAAAATTAAACTTTATTATTATTATGATTATTATGATTATTATTATCATTATGATTATTATTATATATGAATTGAAAATCAAAACTTAAGGGGCAAAAAAGTCTAAAGCTAACTAATAACCAAAGGGGATTAAATCATGTTTAGTGTTCTTTAGCCGACAAGGATACTATCACAGAAAGCTCCGGGTTCCAATTGTCAAAATAAGAGATTCAAAATAAAGGGGCCCCAAAAAAAATAATGGAATGAAAGAACAGGTTTTGTCCTTAGTAGGCAAGCTCTAGCAGTTGATGGCAAAGCTTGTCATGGGGTCGGTTTATGCTTCCTTATTGCTTTCGTCGTTTCTATGCACTTTAATGCTTTAATATTTTTGGAGTAGAATCGAACCAAGCATTTTTGGCTCCAATTGTTCACTTGCAGTTTCTTGACCCCTTTTTGTCTCGTAGGGATTGGGGAATAACTGAGACAGGAACAGGACCAAAAATATTGGACCTGGTTGAATTTGCTCTAGTAGCCGAGTTTTCAATTCTCTTCTTCTGGTTGTGAATAATTGAAGAATATTTGCTTTCTGACATTAACAATTGAAAATTATGTCCATGTTGCATTCATAATAGGTGAACAGCTTTGAATCATGGTCACTTCAAAAGCAATTTATACCCATAATTATTATCCATTTATTTTAAACATTTTTGGAAAATTTATTTCACAAGAATGCGGCAGTTGATAAAAACCACAAATTCTAGTATTGTAAAGAAAAGGAAAAAATAATAGTCCCTTTCACAGATTTCACTAATTCGATATCATTGGACAAAGTAATTAGTTAAATATATCGCTTAAAAGTGAGGGAGTCCTTCTGATCCAAGTTAAGGTTTGGTCAGAGGAACCAACGGAAATTTCATTATCGTATCATCATTTTTTACTATTGCTCTTCAATTCCGTAGCCTGACTTAACACTTCATATGTGATGTCAAGCAGACTGAGAATCCCCAATTATATAGTGGTGATTTTTGTCATTACCTTAGTTTTTACTTACCCAATGAAATTCTGACTTGTGTGTGTCTGTGTTATTTAAATATAATGATAAAACAATATTTCTATTTCAATTACTTCAACTAAAATGTGAGTCGTATGATATTTCGGATCAATAGCATATAAAAAAAAAAACCTGTACAAATAAGATCTCTAGTTCTTCAAATAGGAATGTAACATTATCATTATATTTGAGTAACAAGGATACACACATGTCATAGTTAAAAGCAAAACTACTAATGTCATGTCTAATTTCTTATGATTCAACATACAAGAAATTATTCTAGGAATCATAGATAACATATTTCTTATATCTATTATGCTTTCTAATTTCTATAAAAGAGTTTAGGAACTTATCTGGATCCATAATGCTATATTAAAATGTTCTTCAATTACTTTGTATCTTTATGATGAATATACTCTTTACTGTAATATGGCTTTTCGTTGAGTAGAGATGTTTTTTTTTTTTTAACTTAGAGGTAGTTTTTTAGAAAATAAGAAAACCTCATCTTAACCTTCAATAACCCGCTTTTTAATATTCTTTTTATTTCAACTGCCCAAAACCACCACTCCTTTTTGAAATGAAAAGAGAGGGATTTATTTTAATAACTTAAAAATAACCTCTAATGACTCTAATAAATTTTAAGCCTAACAATCATCACACGAGGCATATTTTATTTAAAGCCATTCCATAATTACATGAACCATTCTTAGATTTAAGATAATCTAACATTCTCCCACTTGGCTTATGTGATGACTTGAAGATTCAACACTAAACCATAAGTACACACCATATGTTGAAATTACCAAGTTACTATCCTTAATTGAATTGATTTGATTGGATCATGATAGTTGCAAGTTATTCAACAACTTGATTCCTTTCATGTATCACAACATCTCCCAACTCAACAAACTTTAATCAACATTTTAAAATGTGTCTTTAAGATCCTTTCAAAGACACATCCTATCATTACACTAAAATAATAATATATACTATATAATGTGAATGACAAAATAAACAGAAACATATATAACTATAATTGAATTCACAAGTGTCATCAATATGAGCAATACAACTAATTAAAACTATATATATACACATCATACTACATCGTCAACAAGGACTTATCTATAATACCCATCCTTTCAACATGGCCAATTAATATCTTAGGTGGTAAACCTTTAGTCAATAGATCCTTTATCATACCAATATGCTTTATTGACACTTTACATTTTTGCACTTCTTCTTTAACTGACAAATACTTCAAATCCATATGGTTTGGTCCTTTTGAGTATTTGTCATTCTTAGAGAAAAATAGTTGCAAAATTATCACAGTAAATCCTCAATGGTTTGACTTTATTGTTAACAATACCAAACCCTAAAGTAAAGTTTCACAACCATAATGCTTGAATTGTGGCCTCAAAGCACATCACAAACTCAACCTCCATGGTAGAAGTAACAATCATAGACTATTTTCCACTCTTGCTTGATACTACTCCTCCAGCCAAAAGAAAGAGGTACCTAAATGTGGGTTTCCTTAAGTCCACACATTCGATATAGTCTGAATCTGAGTAACCAATCACTTTAAGGTGATCTGATATTTATATATGATCATGTAATCCTTTATGCCTTGTAAATATCTAAGAACTTCCTTTGTAACTTTTCAGTTATCTATTTCAAGATTGTTTTGATATCGGCCCAACATTCCAACAATAAAACTAATATCCGGCCAAGTACGTGTTTGGGCATACATCAAGCTCACAACCACTAATGCATAGGGGATAAACTCCATTTCTTTTCATTCCCTATCATTTTTGGGACATTACATTTGACTAAATTTGTCCTTTCTTTGAATTGGAACAATCCTTGCGAAGCATTTTTCCATTTTGAATCTCTTTAATACCTTATTGATATATCCTTTTTGAGACAATCCTAATAGTCCTTGTTATCTAGCACAAAATATTTATATTCCTATTACATAGCATGCCACACCAATATCTTTCATTTCAAAGTTATTAGAGGAAAACTTCTTTACATCTTGTAACATAACATCATTAGTAGCAAGTAGAATATCATCAATATACAAGACTAAAATCACAAATATGCTTCTGCTGACTTTCATGTAGATACATCGATCAATGGTATTCTCTACAAAACCATACAACGAAATAGTATTGTTGAACTTAAGATACCACTATCTAAAAGCCTGTCTTAGTCTGTATATTGACTTCTTCAATTTACACACTAATTTTTCCTTTCTTGTAGAAATATACCCTTCAAGTTTATCCATATAAACTTTTTCCTCTAAGTCATTGTTTAGAAGGACAATCTTTACATCCATTTGGTGAAGCTTTAAGTCATAATGAGCTATTAAGGCCAACACAATCCTCAAAGTGTACTTCTTAAAAACTAGAGAGAAGGTTTCTTTGTAATCAATGCCATACTCTTGAGTGAAACCTTTGGCAATGAGTCTAACTTTATATCTTTTGATATTGCCTTTCAAGTCACATTTGGTCATAAAGACCCATTTACAATTGACTGATTTTGAACCTTCAAGCAACTCGACTAGATCCTACACTTTATTGTCATCCATTGACTTCAACTCTTCTTTCATAGCATTGATTCACCTTTTAGAATTGTCACTTTCTATGGCTTGTTCAAATGAGATCTTTATCAATGCTCAATTCACATTCATGCTTAAGTGAATACACAACATAATTGCTTGAAATAATTGGCCTTTTTTACCTTTTAGATCTTCTTGATGCTATTTCTTGCTTTTCTATCATTTGTTCATTTATCACTTGCACATTGTCTATTGGTTCATCAACTATTTGTTCAACTTGTGAGTGTTGAATATTATTATATTGTCTTTGAGTGTTGTTTGACTGTAACACAACTAGAGGAACAACATCCAGAGAAGAGACTTTAGGTGAAGATAATTCACTACGAGTCTCTGCAATATCCACCTTTCATGATTACCCACACCTACTGAATTGTCCATTGTTAATGAATCAAGCATTACCATAGTCAACTATTCTCGTATTATGATCAAGACAATAGAGTTTGTAAGCTTTGGACTTTTCACGATAACTAAGGAAGAAACCATTAATGGTTCTTGCATCAAACTTCTTTTCATGTGGATTATATACCTTTACTTCTGGTAGACAACCCTAAACATTAAGATGCCTTAAACTGGTTTCCTTCCCATCTATAGTTCAAAGGGGTCTTAGGAACTGCCTTACTAGGAACCTTGTAAAGCAGATATGTAGCAGTCTTTAATGTGTGCATCCACAAAAATAAAGGTACAGTACTATAATTCAACATAGACCTAACCATATCCATTAGAGTACGGTTCAGCCTTTTAGCTACACCATTTTGTTGTAGTATTCCAAGAATAGTATATTGTTCACATATGCCTTGATTTTCAAGGAATTTTGCAAATGGACCTAAACATTGTCCATTCTCATTAAATTTTCCATAAAATTCACCACCCTTATTATACCTTACAACTTTCACTTTTTTGTCTAGCTACATTTCTACCTTATCAATGAACACATTTAGGATGTCCACTAATTAAGACTTTTCATGTAAGAAATACAAATAATAACAATGTGAAAAGTCATCAATAAAGGTGATAAAATACTTTTCACTTCCCCAAGATAGAACGTTAAAAGGTCCATAAATATCAATGTGTATCAATCCTAAAAGTTTACCCTTTGAAGCAAAATTCTTTGATATTTGTTTAATTTGCTTGCCTTTAATGCAATCTAAACATATATCTCAATCACCAAAATCTAATTAAGAAAAAATTTCACTTTTCATTAGCCTTATCATCTTTTCTTTGAATATGTGACTTAGTCTTTGATGCCACAAATAAGCAGAACTTTCATCATGCACGTTGCACTTATTACCAACAACACATTCAACATTAAACAAGGATTCCATAAACTTTACATCAAGATTGAAACAATACAAACCATTTATTAAAGCACCAGATCCATAATAGTCCATATCCTTAAACAAAGAAAATACATTATTTACAATATTGAAACTAAAACCTAATTCATCCAACATTGCAATAGATATTAAATTCCTAGCACACGTAGGTATATAGAGACATTCTTCCAAATCTACCTGACACCCAATGTCCAAGATTAATTTGTACATCCCAATGCTCTCTATCCTTGCCTTCATTTTATATCTCATATAAAGAAACTTTTCAATTCCTTTTATGGTTTGGATTGAAAGGAATTCCTGCATAATATGTGACACATAAGTAGTTGCCCTAGAATCAACTCCTTGGTATTATTAGGTACCTTAATAAGATTTAATTTAAAATTTACAAATATATAATATATACCTTTCTTTTCAAATCATTTTTTTCTTTTCGAGTAGTCCTTTTTAAAGTAGCCACTTTTCTTGCAAAAATATCACTTCTTCTTATGAACTCCCCCTTCGTTGACCTTCACTTGGGCCTTACCCTTCTCCTTCCTACCTGACTTGCTCTTATCGGTACTGGATCCATTATAAGTCAAGGGATGAATGGAGTTGTCTTTTATATTCTTTAATCTCCCTTCCTCTAGAATCAACATGGCCTTAATTTCCTGAAAGTTCCATTTTTCCTTAACAATGTTATAATTTACCTAGAACTAGCCAAATTCAACAAGTTAGTTCAAAATGAATTGTATAAGAAAAAGTCACTTACTTATATTCCCATGGACTTCAACTTTGCTTCCAAATTTGGCATTTTGGTTACATGATCATGAATTGGTTCAGACCAGTCAAACTTTTTATTTATTAGCTCACTTGTTAGGTTCCTTATAATCGACTTATCAGTAATGTCAGATTGTGAGTACTCCTTGACCAATTTTATGAATTATTTAGAATCTTTTGTTTTGGACATGAATAGCTTAAAATTTTCAGCTATAATAAATCTTATCAAGTTCAATGACAACTTATTAGATTGCTTCCAAGTCTTAAAGAAAGACTTGTCAACATCTGTACTGGTCTCTATAATGACTGACGATTTTTCATCCATTACCAATGACAGGTGCAAGTCCATTAATCCCAATTGAAACTTGATCATTTAAGGCCAATTAGCATAGTTCAACCCATTGAACTTGATCATACAATTACCAAAAGCAAACATGTTAGCTATAACTGCATACATTAAGCAAATTCACACATTAATGCTTTGAGTAAAAACTTTATAAACTTTAATCATGTATCTAAGTTGTCCTTTGGGTGATAAATAAACATATTTCCATAACAACAATGATGCTAAATAAACTCACTGTAATGGACAATAAACCATACCACTCTTGACATACATGTTATCTTCAGATATACATATACTTAACAAGTATGAAAACAAATCCTTAATATCATTAATTATAAGCAATGGTTCACCTTTGGGTGATCCACGTATTCCTTATAATAACAAATTTCATTTAACCTAAACATGTTAATCTCATACCATCAATATCACAATCAACCATGTAATTTGGAGTTACAAATTTCATAGATTTGATCATTTTGGTAATTAACAAACCTCACTTTTAATGTGTAACCTCAAATTAGTTCCTCTCTATAAAAAACCATTTTTCTATCATAATATGCTTTTTTACAAACCAAAACCGCATCACATATATACGAATATGAAAGCATCACAAGTTTTTCTTTTATATCCGGTGTAAGACATTTTCCTTTAATGCTCAGCATGAGGCATTTAAATGCCTTGATGCGTAATGATAGAAGGCATTGTGTTGTAGGCCTTTTATTCAAGAATTGCAAATTTGTAGTTACAATATTATAATAAAGCAAATCATAGATATTAATGGAGAAAAATAATATCTTTAACCTTTCTTTGATACTAATTAAAAGCAAAAATACTATTGTCAGTTGTAATTTTCTATGGTTCAACATACAAGAAACTACACTTTAGGGATATTAGATAATATATTTATTGCATCTATCATGCTCTGTAATTCTATAAAAGTGTTTAGGAACTTACCTAGATCCATAATGCTATCTTGAAATGTTTTTCAATGTTGTTTCTCCCTTCTCTAACTTCCTTTACTTTGTATGTTTGATGATGAAGATGCTCTTTTATGTAATATGAATTTTCTTTAAGTAGATTTTTTTTAATATAGAGGTAGTTTTATAGAAAATAAGAAAGCCTCATCTTAACCTCTAGTAGCATACTTTTTAATATTCTTTTTATTTCAACTTTCCAAAACCACCAATCCTTGCTAAAGTTAGAAGAGAGGGGTTTATTTTAATAACTTAAAAATAATCTCTAATGACCCTAATACATTTTAAGCCTAACGATCATCACAGTAGGTATCTTTTATTTAAAGCCATTCCATAATTATGCGAGCCATTCTTAGATTTAAAATAATCTAACAATAATTTCATTGGATAAGTAAAAAAGGACACCAAAAACCATTAAAACTAAAGCACACCAAAGCAATCACCATTTGGCATTAATTATCCTACATTTTATTTTGATGAATATAATCCTTGATTTGAATTGCATTATTGACTAAAGAGAAGGGAGAAATGCATACTTTTTAAAATTAGTTTTTAGTAGGTAGAAAAAGTATAGTATTTTAAAAAAAGATTGTTTGTAATTTAGTTTTAATTGGTTTTGAGTTAAAAAAATGTTATCTGATTCAATCATATGATTTGATTTAGATTGATTTGATTTCATATCAAACTAAAACTAATCCAATATATTCTTTTATGGTTTGTATTAGATCAATTAGTTTTTTTTATTTTAAAGGGAATAAATTTTATTTTTTGTTCAACAAACAAATAAACCTTTATTAACTATAGTAGAGACACTTTAAAAGTACAAAATGATATTAAAGATTGTTTAAGATACTCTATTGGCTTAGTATATAATGTATTTTAGGTTAGGGTTTATTTAAAGGTAAAATAGGAAAATTAATATAAGCTTGGCATATATTGCAGTTTCGTCTAGTTTTAAATATAAAAATTCAAAATTGAATTGAACTAAATAAAAGGTGTAGTTTTTACAATCAACAATTCGTTTAGTTTTTTTTTTTTTTCATTTTTTAAATTAGTTTAGTAATTTAAAATAGTTTAAATTAATTCTTAAATACCCTACTTAAAAACAATCTAAAAGGTTTGGAGAAGTTTTCTTTGACTTTGTCAAAGATCTTAAACCCTCTTAGTAAACATACATGATCTCCCCTACTCTTTTTTTAGGTTTTGAAAATGATTTGTATTTTAAGTTTTTCATTTCATTCTGAAGAAAATATCAATTTTAGGAATTATTAACTCAAGAAATTGAGAAATATTATCCTTAAATGGTATTTGGCAGAAGAGATGTTTTAACATTCTAGAAAAGTGGTTTGGAAATAACTTTTTTTTTATCTTTAATAAAAAATAAAAATATTTCTTGAGAATAAAAGATTTCTAGGAATGCTAGATAATTTATAAATAAATGAGAATAAAACTTTCTCATAATTTTTTTTTTTGGTAACCACTGTAATTTGGTCCTTTGGCTCCCTGGTGGGCCCTCGAGGTATCCCCACAAACTTTGATCTTTAGGATTGATGGGACTTAGTCACACTTAAAGCTCCTCGCCCCTTCCCCAAGTTACTAAACTTTCTTATGGTAATTGATGATAATTATATTATTCCTAACAAAGCTGAATAATAATCAAACATATTTAATAATTTTTCTCTAAAATTAGAAATCTCATTTCCAAGAAAATAGTTTAGTTAGAAATAAAAGATTTCCCATACCAAATGTCACCTTAATATAATTTGAGCTAATAAGTACCATTATTATTTCTAAACTTTTAGTGTATAAATTACAATAATAGATATTTATGTTACATATTATTCCTAAAGTTTAGCAACAATGTTACAATAACAAAATTATAACACAAAATTTCAATTATGTAATCTGATTTAATACTTATCTATATACATCACTCTCTTGAAAAAAATTCTTGTCACTATATTAATTTTAGACTTGATTTAGAAAGTGAGTTTCTAAAATGACTATGGTCACAATCGATATAAAAAGTCTATTTTTTTAAATAGTACCGAAACAAACAACTTCCCAAATACAAAACCAACATATACATACAAAGCCACTTTCATAAAACTAACATATACAAATCCAATTTGATAGAACCAGTTCACAATAGAGCTACTTTGATAGAACCATTTACATAACTAATTCACAAAATCATTTTCTATATATTGACAATAGATATATTGTCATAGATACATTTTTCTATATACAACCAAATCATAGCACACAATACACTTTCTATATATGTACAAAGTAATGAATGAACAAAATAATACCTTTACAAAGTAGTGGTGCTAAGAAAGAAACTTGCCAAACAACTCCTAACTTCATTATTTTTGTCTTCAAAGAAAGTATCCCCAATGTTGAATCTCTAAAATTTCAAAGTCACAAATTAAAAACTATAACATGTGAATTTAAAAGTATTTAACAAAACTAATTAATTAAGTTGTGAAAATTTCAATTACATTTGGAAAAGAATCAGCAATGCATGCGAAGATGATGTTGAGCATATGTCTCATCACAAAATAACCACATTCATGGTTGTCAACTTGTTTAAGACATTATAGATCAACACAAAATGAACCAAAAATAAAAGAAAAAAAAATGAATGACCAAAAACCATAGGAAAGCAAAGATGAATGATTTTATATTCAGTTTAAAATTGCTTACATGTGGCACTATTCATGTAGGCTTTTACAACTGCTATGAGTGCTTACCACCCATCACTTGGTACATACTTATAACTCTATGATCAAACACATGCATGAAAATTATACCATAAACAAAAACATTTCACAAAGTAAAAGTGTTACAAATAAACACTTATACATCTTTCAAATCATTCAAATCCTTTGACAGTTGATGCCAAAGAGAGAAAAAGAATATGATAACATTTTACTCAGGGAAAATAACAACCAACTGCAAATGTTGCCTATAAAGTCATGTATGAATTAGTCAAAGTCACATAATATCATATTCATTGGAAACTTAGTTTTTCTTACCTACGGTGATATGGTGCAATCTTGGCCTCATATAACCTATTATTAATGTGTTCTTTTCTCGTCTGTGGATTGTTGTCTTGAGTTTGCAAGTGAAGTGGGAAAATGAATCCATGCATCTCCATAAGACCCTTTATGGAGCAAAGACTATGGGCATACCTATAACATTGGAAAGAAAAATGTTTAGGCAAAAGTTTAATACTTAGTTATTTGTTTAAAACTAAAATTTATTTACATCACAAATGGTTGAATAACAAATATGCAAAGCATCTTAATCCTGCTCAATAACATTAGCCCCCATATAAATCATACATGTTTCTTCATTTTCATTGCCACTACACATACTTATGTAAACAGATCCATTGAGAGTTATGACATTTCATTAGAAACAATAATTTTCTAAATAATTAAGAAAGTGTTAATAAATGCATAATAATAGTATTAATTCTCATTATGAATTATGAATTATAGTCCCATTAAAATTTGGGAACTACTTATAACATGGTTACCCAAACAGTCCCATTAAAATTGAATATAGTTGGATTTCCAACCATGTTCTTAAGCAAAAATCCCATGAAATTAGGAATTTATGTTTCTAATAAATCAGGAAATCAAACTACATATAGTTGGATTTTTAGGCATGTTCTAAGGGAAAAAATCCCACAAAATCAAAGATTTTTGCTTGTAATAAATCAAGATAATTTGATCGTATTTATCTTAAATTAGCATAATTATTCTTAAGTAATTGTAATAAGATTGACCCTTTTTTCTATACTCCTTTTCAAGTTGGGTTGTATATGTTATACAGTCCCAACTTGAAGTTGAATTCTTTATATCTTGTCCTAAGAAGCACTTTGGTGAGAATACCAACAACCTATTGTCTTGTTAGAATGTAGGTTAATTGAATAACTTCGTTGTTGACTTTTTTGGAAATAAAATATCTATCGATCTATTTTGTTTAATCATGATGAACTAGATTCTTGGCAATACTAGTGGCAACTAGGCTATTTGAAAGCATTCTTATAGTTCTTTATTTAATAGATCCATGTTCACCTAGTAGTGTTTGTAGCCATATTCCTTTGCAAATCCCTAGAGTTAATGATTAGTATTCTAATTTGACATTGCTCCAGAAATTACAGATTATTTCTTGCTCCTTTAAGTTATAAGATTTCCCTATACATATAAGCAATAGCCATTAATTGACCTTTTATTAGTTAATTCTTAAGCCCATCTTATGTTAGTGTAAATCTATATTTTTTGATTTGCACATTTCTTGAATTGCAACCCTTGCCTAAGTGTCATCTTTGAATATCTTAAAATTATATTTGCAAATTCCAAATAATCTTTCGTTAGATTGTTCATATGTTTTGACTCACTACATTAATTGAGAAAAGCAATGCTTGATCTAATATGTGAAAGATATATTAGCTTGCAAACTAATCTCTGTTATCTTCCCTATCCATAGGAGTAACCTTTTCACCTTTCTTTATCTTCTTGTTTCGTTACATGGGAGTGTCAACCGATTTACATCAAGCATACCTATTTCACTAAGCAAGTAAAGAATATACTTTCACTAGGAGATGGCATTCCCTCTTTGGACCAAGCAACTTCTATTCCTAGGAAGCATTTTAGAGGTACAAGATCCTTTATCTTAAACTTGATAACCAACAATTTCTTTAACATCAAGATTTCTTCTTCATAATCTCCCATTAGAATAATATCATCAATGTACACAATTAAGATGACAATATTCATTTTAGCAAAAAGTATGTGGTCAACTTGACATTGGTTATACCTATGTGAGATTTTAATCTTTCCAAATATGTCAAATCAAGCACGAGGTAACTACTTTGGCCCATATAAAGCCTTCCCAAGTTTACAAACCGTTTATTTGTTAGAGTTCTCTTGGCATAGAAGTACTTCCATGTATACCTTTTCTTCTAGATAACTATTTAGACATGCATTTTTGACATCAAGTTGGTGAAGTGGAAAGGCCATTCTTGATTCACTTTAAGTGAGAGTAGGACTCAAATTGTATTTAGCTTAGCAACTGGTATGGATGTTTCTTGATAATCAATGTTGTATAACTAAGTAAATCCTTTTACTACCAATTTAACTTTATACCTTACAATGCTTTCATATGCCTTGTATTCGACAGAAAATATCTACTTACAACCCACGAGTCTTTTTCCCTAAGGTAGTTTTGAGAGTGTCCAAGTCCCATTGCCTTTTTAAGTGCTCTAATTTCTTCTTCTACAACACATTTCCCTGTAGGAATCTTTAGTTCCTCTTGAATAGAGTTAGGAACCTATGTGCTATCAAGAGTTTACACAAATACACTGTATAAAGGTAGTAGCTTTCCATAGTTAACATAGATTTTAATAAGGCAGGTGGTGCATGATTAAACACCCTTTCTCAAAATAATAGGTTTTTTTTTTTGTTGATAAGCTAAAATTTTATTCATAAACTAAGTGATAACACAAGAAATGCACACTTAGCAAAAGGATACGAAACCAATAGCCTGTAACGCCTGACCATTTTCAGGATCAAAGACTGTCCCCATAAACCAACATAAGACTTTTCAATATGCTTTGTCCTCATTCACACGCTTCTTAGAAAACTTTCCAGGAGGTCACCCATCCCAGAATTGCTCTAAGTTAAGTACGCTTAACTGTGGAGTTCTTAAGTGATAGGCTACCAAAAAGTAGATGCATCTTGTTAGTATAGGTAGCACTTATTAATTCTTTTAATCTATCCTCAATTGTACAGTCCCATACCTGCACAGTCTCTGGATCCCTCTCATTTCGGTGTGTATTTGATTCATTCATGTGTCCCTCCCACTAGAAGCTTGCTAGGAGTCACTCCTTGTCCGTGCCTTATCTCTTTTGCACCGACGATCACTCTCTGCCCTCATCAATGCCGTGGAGTTCTTAAGTTATAGGTTATCGAAAAGTAAATGCATCTTGTTGGTATAGGTAGCACTTATTAATTCCTTTAAGCTATCCTCAACTGTACAGTCCTATACCTATACAACCTCTACATCCCTCTCATTTCGGTGTGTATTCGATTCATTCATGTGTCCTTCCTGTTGGAAGCCTGCCAGGAGCTGCTTCTTGTCCATGCCTTATCTCTTTTGCACCGACGATCACTCCTCGCCTTTGTCAGCACTCAAGATGTTACATGTTCACCAACTTCCACTTGGTTCATCCTTAAACCACACCATATTGTGAGATGGGTCTTGTTCTGATCCCACTTTGTAATGCCTAACCACTTTCAGGATCGAAGACTTTTCCCACAAACCAACACAAGACTTTTCAACATGTTTTATCCTCACTCACCTGCTTCCTAGGAAACTTCCTAAGAGGTCACCTATCCTAGAATTGCTCCAAGTTAAGCACGCTTAATTGTGGAGTTCTTAAGTGATAGGCTACCAGAAAGTAGATGCATCTTGGTGGTATAGGTAGCACTTAATAATTCCTTTAAGTTATCCTCAACTGTACAATCCCACACCTACACAGCCTCTAGATCCTTCTCATTCCAATATGTATTCGATTCATTCACGTGTCCCTTTCACTAGAAGCCTGCCAAGAGTCGCTCCTTGTCTGTGCCCTATCTCTTTTGCATCGACGATCACTCCCCGCCCTTGTTAGTACTCGGGATGTTACATAGCCCACCTGAACATTAGAAAAAAGCATCCCTGCATCTGAATGTGAGCCGCACAGGATATACATATGTTGTATATTACTCCCCTTTTCCTTTACAAATAAAAGTCCCTTTCCCACCTAAATGAGCACCCAATTAAGTTATGTAGACTTGTAATGCTGCGCTTGATCATGTCTAAGACACCAAGGTTCCAATTAGAATGGCCCTCTTTTAAACCAGCCTCACATACTTTTTGGAAAACATAGCCATTATCAAAGCACCGAATGAAGCAAAATGTTTGTTGTGGTACTTGAAAATACTCCTAGTGAGGCTTAATTGTCCATAGCACCTGGCAAGCACGAGGATTAATAAGCTAGTAGGATAAAAAGAAAGGAAACTGAATGCATTTGGCCCTTATCCAATTCCACGATAATATCTTGACATGTTCCTTAAGGTTCTCCATATTCAATCTTAAAGATTGGAATATGTATTTTTTTCTTGCCTTCCAAATTGCTCAAATTGTTGCATACCATATAACTTGCCACCACACTTTCTTCCTTGGGTTACATTGTAATAGCCCCATAAACTATAAGAAATTACACTCGCAATCATAATGTAAAGTCGATGAAATAACCCCCACCCAAGGCACTGCATCTAAACCTTAGAGAAAAAAACATATTCAAAAAATAAGTGGGATGTTGTCTCTATCTTCGATTAGCATACTTTGCAAGTAAAGTCTATCATTGACAATTCCCCCTATGAGATAATCCTTCCGAGGAAGGAATCTGATTTAGAGCTAACCACCACACAAACACCTCCACCTTTGAAGGCACATGTTTATGCCATATTTTCTTAAAGAAGACATTCCCATTAAGAGGACTAGAATTCATGACACTTTGTATGCAATTTAACTGAGTACTCCCCACATTTATCCGTCTGCCAAACCCACCTATCTTTCTCCCCTTATTTTAGACCTATTCCCCTTAACAAATTTGTAGCTTATACAACAAATTTTCTTCCAACTAAAAAAAGTTCTCCTTTAATGCCACTTCCAATCCCACACCTCATCCGCCCACTCTCCCACCTCACTCACCAAGGCTTTTTTATTTTTTGCCATTATAAATAATCTATTAAACCTTTTTTTTAATACCTCCCCCTCTCCACCCACCTATCAAGCAAATAAAAAGTCTCATCCCCTTCCCCTTACCTTCTTTAGCATCAAATTAGAGAACCAATTCTCCTTAAACTCCCTATTTGATACCTCTAAAGAGCACATATCCTTCAACCACTTAGAGCTTTTACTTCCTCCTACACCAAGCCGCCCATCTTCATCTGCATATTTGTGATACAAGACTTTATACTACAGGGATGATGTGTCTATCTTTAGTCGCCATGACCATTTACCTAATAAGGCTAAATTGAAAGCTTTTAAGTTCTTAACCCCTAACCCTCCTTCCTCATTTTCCTGACACATATTTTGCCAAGAGACCCAATGCATTTTATGATTACCTTTGCCTTCCCCCATAAAAACTATTTAAAAAGAGATTTAAGTAAAAGAATAATACCTTTCGGAGCCTTAAAGAAGGAAAGAAAGTAAATTGGGAGAGAGGACAAGATTAACTTGAGTAAAACAACTCTGCCTCTCATAGAGATATGCTTACTATTCCAGCAAGATAGTCTTTTATGCACCTTCTCAACCATAGGATGCCAAGTAACTATCTTCCTAGAATATTCTCTAACTGGAATTCCAAGGAAATCAAAAGGAAGCCCACCCACCTTGCAATTTAGAAAACAAGCAGCCTCCGTTAGCCACCTATCATTCACATGGATGCCTAACAAATTACTTTTGTGAATTTCAATCTTGAAGCAACCTCAAAACAACTGTATAATGGCCTTTAGAGTGTATACATTCTTGTAGCTCTTTTAAGCAATGATAAGGGTATCATCTGCAAACTTTAAGTGGCTATATATGTGGCGTAGGTCACCTTCCTATCATTTGGGCAATCCATGGCTCAAAAAATCTTCTTTTTCTCCTTAATCAAAAGCTTAGCTGTGTTTGAGTTAGATTCCCCTTTGAACTATGGAGGGTTATTCTTCCTAAACTCAATCAATCCCTAAAACTCAAGAGGTACGACTGCTCGGGCAAGTTCTTATTATGCCACAATAGCCTGCTGTTGAGCCATTACAACTTGATGTTGCTGAGCCATTGTAGTCTATTGCTGGATCATCACAACCTACTATTGAGCTAGTTGAGACCTTTATGTTGAGGCATTGGTTATGTATTTTTCTTAAGGATTTGTGAGGTACCTTGGGTACCCCTTTTATGGATAATTATCTTAAACTCTTAAGATTGTTTAAATTTATGTTGAGTTTTATTTATTCCCCAAGTAAGAGCAGTTAGTAACCACAATGCACCTTATAGTATTACATTTTGGTATTAGAGCAGTTTGATTCATTTGGACTATGGATATAATAGAGAAATGTTTGTTTTTCCATGACTTCTGTTTTACCTTTTGAGGGATATTGAGACTGACCAACTCAATATTTTGTGTAATGTAGGTAGAAATTATGGCCAACAGACCACAAGGTGGAGGACCAAGGTAACCCAACATAAATTGGGAGGCCATAAAAATGATGGCAATTGCTATAGGGAACAAGCTACTGTAACCACTTACTTAGTGAACCAAGTCTTGCAAGGGATACCTAGAGGTTCCATCACCATGAACCAAATAGAGAATCAGACTTAAGCTTATGATTATTAGAAATCTAAAAAACCCTTCCACCATATTTTAAAAGAGAGTACAATACTTCTTCAATTGAGTCATGGTTGTAAGTGATGGAGAAGACTTTCAGGGCAGTGCCTTGCTCTGAAGAACGAAAAGTCACCTATGTCACGTTCATGCTAAAGGATGAGGTTGAGAGTTGGTGAAGAGGTACCAAGGATAGGATGATGGTCATGGGGACTCTTCTGAATTAGGAGAACTTTGAGACTACATTTCTAGAAAAGTACTTTCCTTATAGTGTCAAGCCTTAAAAGGAAGTTGAGTTCTTGCAGCTTCAGTAAGGAGGTTTATCAGTTGGTCAGTATATGGCCAAATTTGAATAGTTGGCCAAGTAGTCCCTCTACCTTCAAAATCACCCAAATGAAGAATGGAAGACAATTAAGTTTGAGCGTGGCTTGAGTCTAACATTTAGAATGTAGTTAGGGCCTCAGGAAATCAGGGAATTCCCAACCTTGGTGAACAAGTGCCTTATAATGAAGCAAAACTTAAGCAAGGTAGAGACAAATAGATAAAAGAACTATAAGTGGAAGAATGAGGAAGGGAAATCCTACCAAAATGAGAAGTATAGGAGAGAGGCAAACAAAGGAAAAAAGATGATGAATGTAGGGAATCCTTAGGTTGAAGGATGTCCTAAGTGTGGCCAGATGCACAGGAGAGCTTGTCTACAAGGTTAAGTTCAAATGTCATGCACCGAGTCACTTTGTCAGGGATTGTCTAAGTATGAAGAAAGGTATGACGCCCGATACCCCAAGCTAAAGAAGGGTCTTAACCTTGGGTGGTGAGAAAGTAAAAGAGGACGACAATCTCATCCAAGGTACACGTTTTATGTACTATGAGCCTATAATTATATTCTATTATTTGGGAGCAAGCTACTCCTTTGTTTCTTATGACTGTGTGAAACATTTAAAGTTGCTTATGAAATCCATATCTTATATGTTAAGTGTGTCTACCCTTACTAAAGACAAAATTCTGGCCTTTCATGTTTACATAAAATGCTTACTAGAGGTTTAAGATAGGGATTTCCTTATTGCCTTTAAGTGGTCTAGATATTATTCTTGGTATGAATTGAGTTTCCGCCAATCAAGTTGTGATAAACTATTCTGACCATACCATAGAGTTTCCTTTTAATGTTGTCCCCATACAAGTTTTCCAAGACATAATGGAAGGGGGACCAGTTTTTATTTTAATGCTTTCTTCAAAAGTAGAGGATAACTTAGAGCTAGCAACTATCCCTGCTGTTAATGAATTTAAGGATGTGTTTCCTGACGAAGTCACCACCCTACCCTTAGAGAGAGGTGGAATTCTCCATAGGGTTGGTTCCTAGGAATGTCCCTTTAGAGCTTAGTGAGCTTAAGAGTCAATTAGAGGGTTTGATAGCCCAATAGTTTATTAGGCCTAATGTTTCTTCTTGACATGCACTTGTTCTTTTAGTGAAAAAGAAGGACTGTAGCTTGAGATTGTGTAAACTACCGACAACTTAACTAGGTGAAGGTTAAGAATAAATATCCACTCCTTAGGATAGATGATTTGTTAGATCAACTTAGAGGAGTCTTAATTTTCTCTAAGATATATTGTAGGTCAGGTTACCATCAGATTAGGATTAAGTTAGAGGATATCTCAAAGACTACCTTTAGGACTCGTTATGGACATTATGAGTACTTGGTTAAGCCCTTTGGACTAACAATGCTCCTGTTGTATTCATGGATTACATGAATGGGATTTTTCAACCTTTTTTAGATAAGTTTGTGATAGTTTTCATCCATAACTTAATGCAATTTGTGCTACTCTATTTCCGTAAGGCCTCACCCTCTATCTACTTCCCTTATCCATTATTAGAGTTCATAGTTTAAAAATCACACCACCCTTATATGCCTCCACCAACATCTATCATTAGAGCTTGTCAATTGCTACCCTCACATAATGAAGTGGTCATCATAGCCCTAATTCTTTATGGCCCCATTTGCCTATTCCTTCGCCCTCAAGATATATATAATATTATTAATCTGTTTCATTATTTTAATTTGGATCTAACTATATATTCAACCAAAACCAACCCATTGTTGATTGAGTTGGTCTAGTTTGCGTCATAAACCAAAAAATTACAAAACTTGACCTAACTCAATTCATATTGTTTAAGTTGGTTCAAATATGTTTTTCCATAGAAATCAAATTAATTGCCTAAATTGGATGAAGAAAAATATTAGTAATTATTTAGTACTGTTTATTATTATATAAAATTTCATATTATTAACTCTATTGAAAAAATTTGGACTATTTTTTGTTACTCAATTTAAAATGAAACTTTATTCTATATATAATAATTAATTAACATTTTTCACTAATATTTGAAAAATTTGTCCACTTCCTTAATTGTGAAGAAGAATTTTCATTGCAACAGATTCGCATTATTAAACTTTTAAGATATAATTTAATTACATTCAAAATTAGAAGGAAAGCATAGTTTGATGGCTGCTTTCTTTTTTCCAAATATAAATAGTTTAATATTATAACAAGCATAAGTAATTAAAATTAAAAATCATTAGAAAAAAAGAAAACAAACTACTATTCTATGTATAAACTACAAAAAATACATTATTTAAATTACCTGTTGTAGTTTAAAAAGTTTACCTATACATAATATTGTTAATTGTGTTTGATGATTCATATTTGTTTTGTTTAATCCTAACTCTTAAAAATAGATCTTTTTACTTTGACGTACCTTTCAAAGTTTTTCATATAATTAACTATGATTATATATTGATTGAGGTATGATTCATAACAGAATATGGTTCTAACCTTTATTGATTGTTATAGTAAAAGAAACAACCAAAGAAAACTAAATTGCTTTCTTTTTAAAATATATTATGCGGGTTGGATTTGGATTGTGGCAATAGTCATTATGGAAAATGTAAAATGTGTATACAATTTTTACATAAAATGTCCATGCATTCAATGACATAAGTGGCTATTCTCTATTAATATGTAATCTAATTCAATTATATAATTCTCTTCATTGATTATAGCATCACTAGAAATTAACACTGATTTCAAGATTTATATATATATATAACTTAGAAGTTTTGATAATTAATGCAATTAAAAATTAAATATTCTTAAAGAATAAATTTCATCGTTTTTATCATGATTTAAATATTCCTTGCATATATTGTAAGAAATCAAAGGACTGTCTTTCATAATTGGGAATTAATATACAATATATAAAATCAAATAATTATTCACCCACTCAACACCTTTATTACTTTGAACTAGCTTTCTTGTTTCTTAAAAGCAAAATTTGACATGTTTTGTACATTATTTAGATTAGATTAGATTAGATAAGAAAATTCCATAATTTGTAAACAAATCAAGGATTTTGTATGAAAATATATTATTAGGAACCTGCAATTTCACTATTACTTAGTCCTTCACATGCCATGCCTAGAGAGGATTTTGTTTTTAGATTGGTCGATCATTAACTAGTTTTTCTAATGATTAGTTTATCTGTTTAGACTTTAAATTTAGTTGGAAAATATATATTAGGGTTAAATATGTTGTTGTTCCTTATAAAATCTCAAATTTATGATTTTAGTTCTTATAATTTTTTTACCTACTTTTAGTCACTCGTTTATCTTTTGTCACCAAAATTAGTCCTTGTGGTAACTTTTCTATGTTAAGTGATGAGGTGTAAGGTTATGTGACATGTCATGTTGAATGACATGAAAAATTAATGCCACATGACTGCTATTTAGGTGCCATGTGTTCAATTTCTATTGGCTAAAGCTTGAGCATTCAATTTTGTAACTTTAAAATGTGATTAATGTGAGTTTTGACTTTAATAACATTTTAATTAAGTTGAAGGATTTAGTGGTTAAGTGTTGTATTCAAGTTTGTGGTCCCTAAAAAAGGCAAAAAAGAATTTGAGTGGCCCCTTGAAGAACTAAGACATTGTCCTCACTTGGGGTAGCAAGTGGTATTACTTTTCGTTCAAATCTTGGGTGAGTCCCCTTATGCTTGTGTAGAATCTTTTGTCATTCTAAAAACGAAGCACGATATGAAGATATGTATTTGTATCTAGGTTTTTATGCAACGAAGGGTCATTTGTTCTAGAGGCATGTGAGTTTATTATTTATGTAGGGTTTATCACTTTGTTTTTATTATTGTGATATTAGGGATAATATATGGGGGTTATTGTGGGTTAAGGTTTACTATGGGCTGGTTGTTATTATCATTGTTATTGTGGAGGTTTTTTTAATGATTTATTTTGTTCACATGTGTTGCAAATTGAAATTAAGTGAGACTTGTTGATTATTTTATGTGTATTTGTTTGTCTTTTTTTTTTTTTTTTACATAGGAAAATTTCATTTATGTTTGTATTCCATCATGTGTGGTGTTTTGTAAAAGCACATAATCTGTAATATCAAGGCAAAAAAGTACATGCATTTAAGAATTTAGATGTTAATACATGGTCCTATTTTGAGGTTGTAAGCCTTGTTAAGGGCTTAGGGTACAAGGTCGTTTGAGGATGGGTTGAAGGAATTAGCTGTAGACAAGGGTGCTTTAGAGTTGACCAACTATGCTTTGGAAAATAAGTGTGAGGTTGAAATATATGTTGAACACACAGTGGTTGAATTAAAAGCTACAAAGTTTGGTGATGGTCTGATTGGTCATAGGACTATGGACCATATTCTAATCAATGAGAATGGGAAAGTAATCGAGATCAAGAGTTTAGATGACATGATAAGGCTTATTGGTAAAGGAGGGAACTTAGTTTAAGAAGACAACTGGGGGAAGTTAGGAACATGATGTGGAATGTGAAGAAAGAAGTGGCATGTATAGAAGGTGAGCTAGGAGACAATGGGAATGATGTAGAAAAAAGTGCTAATGATGATTCTTTGAGAAATATACATTTGGATGAAAGTGAGGAAGAAAGGGCTACAACAGTTAATGATGGTTTTGATTATGTGAATCAATATGATGTAAGAGTTAGATGTAGTAGGGGTGGTAAGAAGTGGAAGAGCAAAACTACACCATTTAGGTCACCATTAACAAAAAAAGGAAAGGTGGCAAGGGATTTGTAAGTGAAGAAAATCATAATATGGAAGTTGGTGATGTTCTTGTTGTTGGACAAAGTATGTGGACTGTGGAGGTTAGGCAAGGAATTAAAGGTGGTGTTTATGATTAAGGTGTGGAGGTTACGCAAGGAACTAAAGGTGGTGCTGGTGAGTGAGGTAGTGGTAAAGATAGGAAAGATGAGGATTCAAAGTCAGATTGAGAATGTGGTGTTCATATGGTAGACCATGTATGCTACCCAACATAGGAGACATACATGACTTGAAAGGATATTTACATCAGTAATGAGCTGGATAGTGACTTTAATTCAAAGTCAAATGGAGAAGATACGTCACCTTATGTGAAATTTAAAGCATAAGACATGTCAAGGACTTTTAGATTTAGACTTGGAATGGAGTTTTCTTTTCTTCAATAGTTTAAGGATGTTGTGCTAAAGCATTTTGTAACATCCTGCAAAATTAGATATAATAATTTAATATTAACTATAGGTTATTTTAATAATTATGAGTGTTTTAATTAATAATGTAATAGTGAGCCTTATTTAAAAATGTGAAGAGATTACTAAATGAATGGGCTTCTACGACCTAATAAGGGGATTAAGGTTTGTAAACCCTAAGCCACACACACACACCTGCCCCCACCCCCACCACATTACCCGCTTAAATTGGGAATGGAAGGAAGAAAGAGAAAAATAGGAAAATGAGAAAGGAGAAGAGGAAAAGAGAAGAAGGGAAAACTTAAACACCCCATAGTGGATCATTGATCATTTTTAGGTGAGTGCAGCCCCTTGTATGCTTTCCCTTCCCCATAAATTGCATTAGTTGTTCTTGTGTCAAGTGTATAGATTATCCTTGTTGATTCCTCTAGCATATGTCCTCACTCCCTATGTATGTTAATTTGGACTATATTTCTTAATATGTGGTGTATGATTATACCATGTTAGGATTTAAAAAAAGGGATCTTACATATGAATTAACGTTTATATTATGATTGAGGGATTGAGGTATGAAATTGTATGATTATTGGTGTTAACAGAGGATATTTGACATTTAACTGTTTTGTTCTTAATAGCTTATGCTTGCCTTGTAAATTGATGATTGGGGAGGCCATTGGAGGCCTTTATACTTGTAGATTGGTTATTTGACTTGTAGAATGATGAGCACAATTGTGCTAAACAAAGCATGGTCATGCATGATTTTTGACCCTATATTTTGATTTTGTGCTCAACAGAGAGTATGGTCATTCTCAGGTCGTGCTAAGGAAGCATGGTTGTGCATAGGCTGTGCTCATGCTAAAGTATGCCAAATGTGACTTTATGTGTGCCAAAGTGCTATATCTATTATATGTGTCTTTTGACCACATGTGAATGCATGTAGAATAATAATTATGTGATTGTATATGAACGTTAAAAGGGACCCTCCATAACTAAAAGATAAAAATATATGTTTATTCCATAGGTAAGAGATAAATATATATGTTTATCCCATAGATAAGAGATAAGACATAAGTCTATCCCATAAGTGACAAATAAAATACATGTTGATCCCATAGATACATATATATAATGTAAGTTTGTCCTATAGTTATGAGATAAAATGTGTGTGTTTATGTTGCTAACCTTAAGGTATGATTTTCTTTATTATCCATGAATGGATACAATATGATATGTATGATTGTATTTGTGTGTAAATGCTATATTTGCTATACATTTATTCTAATACTATGTGAATGTACAAAAAATGGCAATTATGAGATTATATATAAATGTATCAAGGGTCCCTTTTTGTAAGGGAAGGGTAGTAACCCCTTTTGGCAAAGGATGACCAAAGTTAAGACATGTAGTGACTATATGATATGATGATGTGCTTGTTAGGTATTCCATGCAGACATGCAGTAGTTGTAATTACATATAAGGGAGATAACCTAGAGCTATTTATGCATTAATATTACGATAGAGAATCATATGATGTATGTTACAACTATATCATTTCACCTATTAATGGCCAAAACAGGTGGCCTTAGATTAATAACCAAAATTAAATGTTTTGTCTCCTAACTATAAACATAAAGCTAGAAAACTCAAGAACCTAAAACAAAGAGAACCTGATAAAGGTTAGAATCCTACCAAGTTAAGGATGGCGCACACCACCAACAAATGTAAAAGATGCCATCAACATGGCTATAACATAAGGACTTACAAAAACACACTTGTAGTATCACAATTGAAAAAGATTGAACTTAATGGTAATGAAATACACACTAAACCTGCACAGGCTAGTTAAACACAACCACCCCTAACTCATATATGAAAAGTACATCTCATGCATATCACCTTACTTTTAAATCATGTAAAGTGTGTTGATTGTACTTTTTGTATATTTGACAAGGGAAAAAGTTTTGCTAATGCATAGAGAAAAACTCCTACTACTACATTATAAAAAATTTTGGTACTGTACAGGCAAAAAGAGCTGCTACTACATAAAGATAAACTATAACTAACAAATAAAGGATTCAACTACCAAAAAAATAAGATAAAGGTAAATGATAATGGTTGACCATTTTGGACTTGTTTTTTATAGTCTTATTCTACTACATGCTTTATAAGGGAAAAATGTATTAAACAAACCACAAATGAATGAAAAAAGTGGATAGTGTAACCACCCACTAAAACCTACACTAGTCAGGACAAAGGGATCACCACTAAACCAAATGTATCATTGATTACACCATCACAAAATAATGCACTTAGTTTAAGTAAAGAAAGCACAAATTGGGTTGATAGCTACTTATTGTTAAGACAAAGGACAAATTTGTAGCCCTCAAATATTTTGATAATAACAAACAGTTAAAATTATATGTCCTCGCGTTATTGTCTGATCTCTCGCTCACATCATCGTTTGATCTCTAATTCGCATTATATTGTCTGATGTTTTTCAAGTTAATATCGTCTTATCATTATTTGTATAAAACTTTGAAACTAACAATGCTTATAGAAGATGACAATGTTCTAAAACGATTTGCATATCAATCAGAGTGTAAGCTACCTCGAAATGTATTATGCCTATACACCTATTCTCAAGGAAAGTCAACGAAAAAGAAGGAATATGTGTGCGAATGTCAAAACGGAAAAGTAGACAAGACAACTGCTAAAAGATTGAGTACAAGAATAGAAAAGATAAGCAGACTGCTTTATCTTATCAGATGACTAGTTGGTGAAAAGCATTTAATGCTCCAACAATTCTCTTCATCAGACGAAGGTCATCTCCTATAAAATACTCAACAGATACTTTTGGAGAAATATATAAATAGAAGAAGAGACCTCCTTCAAGTTGTTGTTGAATTCACAAGTGTTGTTGATATACTTGCTTGTTGAATCCATATATTCATAACTACTTTTGAGAAAAGAAAAAGTCTTTGTAAAATCAGTTTGAAATTTTGTTTTGAACTTCAATTGTATATTTGTCTGATAAGACGTTAAACCCAGTGAGGAAACTCACACAAATCTCTTTCTTCACGAGATCGGTTGAAGCCTGAAGAGGTTTTGTTTCAAAGAATACTTGGGTGTTTGCTTGGAGAGGCAAGTGAAAGACTACTTGGGTTGAGCCTGAAAAGGCTTGTGGAAAGAATACTTGTAACTTGTAAAGCTAAGTGGAACTTGGTTGTTGCCAAGAACTAGACGTAGTCTCTACGGTGGACGAACCAGTATAAAATCTGTGTACTTTTCTGTTTGGTCTTTCTTCTTTCATCTGCCTTTTAAAAACATTTTGAAAATCCTTCTAATCTTTCTTCAATAATTAAGTTGTTCCTTTTTGAAAAGAAAACAAAAGGATTGTGCAAATTGATTGTAACACAATTCAACCCCCCTTCTTATGTCTAATTTGTGCTTAACAATTTGGTATCAGAGCTTAGCCTCTAAGGGTTGAGCACCTTAACAAGTGTTAGAGGAAAAGATCCGCATGGCACACCTTAGAGGACAGTTCATTCCTGAAGGAGCTTCTCTGTCAAGGCCTCCAGCCTTCAATGGAGAAGATTATGCATACTGGAAGAACAGAATGGAAATGTATATCAAGTCCACTCACTATAGTATCTGGAGAATCATCACATATGGAGATTATGCTGTAATTAAGCTAGAAAACGAATACAATCAAGATGATTACAACTTGTTACAACAAAACGCAAAAGCTAAGTATATTATAACCTGTGCCTTATCAAAAACTGAATATAATAAATTTTGCAGCTGCAGAACTACTAAAGAAATGTGGGATGCTACACGCATAACACATGAAGGCACAGAAGATGTTCGTCTCAAGAGAGCAACAACTCTTCAAAGATATTATGAGATGTTCACCATGAAGGAGACTGAAACCATTGATGAAATGTTTGGAAGATTCCAAACAATTCTAAATGGACTTCAAAGTCTTGGTGTTGAGTTCTCTAAGGCTCAAAATAATCTCAAGATCCTGGACAGTCTTCCCAAAGTGTGGGAACCTAAAGCTACAGCCATAGCTAAAGCAAGAGATATGAAGACCTTAACTCTAGATGAGTTATTGGGAGCCCTAAGAGTACATGAAGTACATCTATTCAAAAGAGACAAAGTCAAAAATAATGACTTTGTTGCTCTAAGAACCGGAGAAACAAGTAAAAGAGCAGACGAAAAATTTGAAACAAAAGGAAGAAACAAAGCTCTGAAGGTTCAATCTGAGGAATCCGAGAGCTCAGACGAAAGCTCTAGCTGCTCAACAAACGATGAGATCTCCCTCATCACTAGAAAGTTCAAGAAGATGCTTAAAAAGAAAGATAGATTTAAGAAATCTTCCAGAAAGAAAGATACTAGATACAGAAAGTATCCTCAAGAAGAAAACAATGAGATCATCTGCTAGGAGTGCAAAAAACTTGGACATATTAAGGCTGAATGTCCAAAAATAAAGAAAGGATGAAGTTCAAAGAAAAGATACAAGAAGAAAAATCTTTTAGCCACCTGGGAAGATCTAGACAGCAGCAGTAGCAGTTCGACAATGAAAAAGCCAATATCTATCTCATGGCAAACGCAGAAAAAGTAGCGTCTGAGGTAAACTCTAAATATAACAACTCCATGTATGAGTCTGAAGACAGTGAATCTGAATCTAAAGACGAAGATATGTCATATAACACTTTTCTTGCTAATTCTCACAAGATTGCTCTTGAGTACAAAAAATATAAAGAAAAATATCAAGGAGCTCTTTCAAAAAATGAGATACTCAAGAGAGATCTGATGAAAATGCAAAAGAGTCTAGCTTCTAATCTTGAAAAAGAAATGCTTCTTTCTAAAGTTGATAAACTAAAGAAAGAGGTCATTAGTCTGAAACATGATCTGACCAAATTTGTAGACAGATATTCAAAACTTCAAATGATTTTAAAACATAGAAGATCTCCGTCTGATAAATATAGAATTGGATTTGTAGAAGACAAAATTACTAAACCATCGTCTTCTAAATCCTATTCAACCTTCTGTAACTTTTGTGGAAAATCTGGACATTCATTCCAAAGATGTCAACACAAAAGGAAACAGAGGTCAAATAAGACCCTTGGGACTAACATGAAAGACCCAAAAGAATCTGGGTACCAAAATCTCAAATAATTCCTATTGCAGATATCCTTAATAGGAAAAAGAAGGGATTCATTCTAGTACCTGGACAGTGGATGCTCACGTCACATGACGGGAGAAAGGTCTATGTTCTTAGACCTCCAATCATATGAAGGGACAGTCTCCTTTGGTGGAAATGGAAAAGGAAAAATCATTGGTATAGGTAAAGTTGGGAAGCCTCCTCTTCTATCAATAGACAATGTTCTATGTGTTGAAGGATTAAAATACAATCTACTTAGCATCAGTCAATTTTGTGATAGTGGATTTATTGTATCCTTCACCAAAGAATCATGCATAGTCAAAAGAAATGATGAACCTATTCTTTTTATTGCCAAAAGACACAACAATCTATATAAGATTGAGTTTGAAGATCTGAACAGACAAAATGTAACTTGCTTAATGATCAAAGAAGATGAAAAATGGATTTGGCACAAAAAGCTCGGGCATATCAATTTAAAACATATTTCAAAGTTATATAAAAAGAGTTTAGTAAAAGGATTGCCTGAGATTTCTTGGAAAACTCATCTTCTTTGTAAAGCATGTCAGAAAGGGAAACAAATCAAAACCTCTTTTAAATCAAAAGATGTTGTTTCCACTTCCAGACCATTAGAATGACTACATATGGATCTGTTTGGACCTACTAAAACTCTTAGTCTTGGTGGGAAAAAGTATGGTTTTGTCATTATTGATGACTATTCTAGATATACATGGGTTTATTACTTAGCCCACAAACATGAGTCCTTTAATGTGTTTGAAATATTATGTAAGAGAGTTCAAAATGAAAAAGGTTTTTGTATTACTGCAATTAGAAGTGACCATGGAACTGAATTTGAAAATGCTGAGTTCAAATCCTTCTGTGAAAAGAATGGAATTTTCCACAACTTCTCCTCATCGAAAACACCTCAACAAAACAGGGTAGTTGAAAGGAAAAATAGAACCCTACAAGAGATGGCAAGAACCATGCTCTGTGAAAATTTAGTCCCTAAGTACTTCTGGGCAGAAGCTGTAAACATAGCGTGTTATGTTCAAAGTAGAATATTGATCAGACCATTAATTAAAAAGACTCTTTATGAATTGTGGAGAAGTAAAAAACCCAACATTTCATACTTTCACCCCTTTGGATGTGAATGCTATATTCTCAACACTAGAGATCAATTGGGAAAATTTGACTCTAAAGTTGATAAAGGTGTTTTTCTTGGATATTCGGATACATCAAAAGCTTTTAGAGTTTTCAACTCTAGAACTTCTGTTGTAGAAGAATCTATCCATGTTAAATTTAATGACACATTAACCTCTGATAGAAGACTATCAGATTTGGAAGAAGATTTTGCATATTTACAAATAGGATCGTCTGATCAGACAAGAACAGACGAAGAAAAAGAATCAGACGATACTCCTCAAGAACAACAAAGAGACAATCAGACGAATGGATCTCATAAGGACTAGAAGTTCGTTACCTACAATCCTTAAAATCAAATTATTGGAGAACGAACAGAAGGAGTCAAAACAAGGTCATCATTAAAGAATCAAGCGTCTTGTGCCTTAGTCTCAGAAGTTGAACCTATGACGATAGAAGAAGCACTAACAGACGATGATTGGATAATAGCAATGCAAGAGGAATTACATCAGTTCACGAGAAATGATGTTTGGATTTAGGTTCCCAAACCAAAACATAAGAGCATCATTGGAACAAGATGGATGTTCCGCAATAAGCTAGATGAAAATGGTAAAGTGATCAGAAATAAAGCAAGGTTAGTAGCTCAAGGTTATAATCAACAAGAAGGTATTGATTTCACTAAAACCTTTGCTCCTGTTGCTAGATTAGAAGCTATTACAATTATGCTTGCCTTTGCCGCTCATAAAAACATTAAGCTTTTTCAAATGGATGTGAAAAGTGCTTTTTAAAATGGTTTTATTGAGGAAGAAGTCTATGTTAGACAACCTCATGTCTTTGAGGATTCAAACTTCACAGACTATGTCTTCAAACTTAAAAAGGCTTTATATGGTCTTAAACAAGCACCTTGTGCCTGGTATGACAGACTGAGCAATTTTCTTATTGAAAATGGGTTTATGAGAGGTAAAGTAGATACAACTCTCTTTAGAAAGGAATCCAACAAAGATTTCATTATAGTTCAAATTTATGTAGACGATATTATTTTTGGAGCTACTGATAAAACTCTATGTAAGGAATTCTTAGATTTGATGCAAAGTGAATTTGAGATGAGCATGATGGGAGAATTAAAATTCTTCCTTGGCCTACAAGTTAAACAAGAAGAGAAGGGCATATACATTCATCAGCAAAAGTACACGAAGGAATTGATTATAAAATATAAGATGAATAATTCAAAGCCTATGAGCACTCCAATTCATTCATCTGTAGGGTTAACAAAGGACGAATCAGGTAAATCTGTAGACCAGACTATGTATAGAGGTATGATTGGCTCACTTCTCTACTTAACTGGCAGTAGACCAGATATCATGCATAGTGTTTGTTTAAGCGCCAGATTTCAATCAAACCCTAAAAAGTCTCATCTGAAAGCTGTCAAGAGGATTTTCGGATACCTTGTTGGTACATCTAACCTTAGTTTATTCTATGAGAAAAACAAAGATTTCAGATTAGTAGGATACTGTGACGCAAACTATGCTGGTGATAGACTTGAACGAAAAAGCACAAGTGGCGGATGTCACTTCATTGGACCATGTCTTATATCCTGGACCAGCAAGAAGCAAAACTCAATTGCATTATCCACTGCTGAAGCAGAATATGTATTTGCTGTAGGCTGTTGCTCAACACTCCTATAGGTAAAATACCAACTTGAAGATTACTTTAGCTTTGAGCATAAGATTCCTGTGTTATGTGATAATACTAGTACAATCAATTTATCTAAAAACCCTATTCAGCAGTCTAAAGCTAAGCATATAGAGATAAGACATCATTTTATTCGAGATTATGTTCAAAAAGGTGTTTTTGAAATCAAGTTCATCGATACAAACCATTAATGGGTTGATATCTTTACAAAAGCTCTACCTGTAGAACGTTTTAACCTCATCTTAGAAAACCTGCACATGAAAGTTTTGCAAGAATAGATCGTCTTAAATGCATCGTCTTATTTGATCATTTACAATCTGTCTTATTATATTTCGTCTTACTCTATATTGTCTTATCCCACTTCATCTTACTAACCCAATTGTCTGAGAATATGAAAAGATTTTAAGTTCATTAAGTTTGATATTCTCTTTATTGGTTACCCTTGATAACCACCCAAGAAGCGTGCACTGTATTCCTTGTCACATCAAGTCACCATTAATGCACGTCTCTTCAGTGTTTTTTTAGAACCTTCTTTTTATTCAAACTTACCACTCTTTCTTTCTCTTTACACTCTCTAAAAAACTTCTCAAACTTCTTAAACTAAAACCTTATTCCTTACCTTTACTCTCAAATCCCCTTCCCTCAAACTCATACTCATGGTAGCCCAAAAACAACTTGTGCCCATGGTGAGATTTCCAGAAAGTGACTTCGTAGTCGAAAAATGGGTTGACTTGCAGAAACTTGAGGAAGAAGGATTTCCTCTGCAAATGTTTATCAGGAACGTCGGATGGGAAGCTTTCGTGCAAAAGAAAACTTCCTGGTATCATGCACCATACGCATACTTCTGGGCCTCGACATTTGAAGTCAATGGAACTATCACTGGAACCGTCGACAATAAAGCCATCATCATCTCTACCGACGCCATTGTTGCAGCGTCTGGCTATAAAGAGGAGGGTGACCTTTTTACCGAAGATTGGGAAAATGTCATAACCCCAAAAACTGTCGACAGGGCATTATATGGAAAGCCCAGGCCTCAAACTAAGAACAAGGATGTTCTAAGGAAGGTTTTGTATGCTTCACACATGAAGCCTATATGCCAACTTCTCCACAACATCTTGCTGCACATTATCCTACCCAGAAAAGCGTCAAAGGATAACGTAACCGCCAAGGATGGGTTTTGCATCTACAAAATGATGACGGGTCAAAAGGTCAATCTGCCTGCCGTAATTTTGGACAATTGGAGATCCTGTCTCTCTAAATCAAAGGAAGGTGTCCAAAGCAAGCAGAAGCATCCTATTCCCTATGCCATGCTCTTCACAAAAATCATTCGTCTGGCAGGAATAAAAGAATCTGGGTTGGAAAAGATGAAACAGGGTTTTGAGATCGATGTATCCATCATCTGGAGGATGAGGATTGCACATCTCTTCTCTGGATATGTTGCAAGACATCCAGAATTGGCATTGATCAAGGAAGAACCACTGGAAGAAGTTGCTGGAACTACATTCAAAGTGGGATCGTCTGCTGACCCCTTTACTGGTACTGTGCCTAGTCAACCTCCAACACAAACGAAACCCCAATCCTCTCAAACACAACCCAAACTGACCAAGCCACAAAAACCTAAGTTACCAATCAAGAGGCCTTCACAACCCGACCCTCAACCTAAACAGACCAAACCTTAAACCTCTTCATCTCCACCTCATAAGAAACAAAAACCATTAACCATTTGTCTGAAATCTAAACCAACTCCCCAACTTGACTCAGACGATGACCTCCTTAGCAACACCATTCTTCCTTTTCAAAGCACAACTATTCTTGCCCCTCCGTTAGTGCTACCACCTCCACCACCTACATCTTCTGAACCCATTCCATTTGCACCACCATCTAAAAAGCCCTAAAAATCCACAATGATTCCAGTACCAAAAACAAAAGCTCAAGTAGAAAAGCAACTCAAGAGAGCCCAAGTTGAATCAAAAAGGGTTGAAAAGAAGAAGAAAGCAGAAGCAGAAAAACTAGCTGAGACAGAACAAGAATAGATTAAGGAAGTAGTGCTTCAATCTGTGATTGAGCACTCGCTACAAACAGCCCCTGCAAAGCATGAAGAGCAAGAGCTGTTGCCTCTAGAGGACAGAGCTACTACCTCAAGAAGTAGATTACTTAGATCTCTTTTCTGGGAAGTTCCACAATCTATTTCTTTATCTCAAGTCTTCAACTGTCTTTCTGTAGACTTAACAGCTGCACCCAGCCATGACCAGCCTGTAAGGGCTGTTCCACTCTCTGTTTCCTTCGTGGAATGTGAAGTAAAAGGAACTTTCTCTAGAGGAGCTGGACCGATGATAGACAAAATGGCACTAGAAGATTATTGCTTTGAAACGCCTTTGTCTGAACGTCTTCAAAGGCACACAATGATTTACTTTGAGCAGCTTGAGTCGCGTCAGAGTGGAACAACGAAAGAATATTGCTTACCAAAACTCTTTAACCCAGAGCTACTTCAATCTTTAATCAATTATGAACTAGGTGAAGTTAATAATCCAAGGATGTGGACGACTTTCGTCAAAGAAGAATGGCCTTTTCTGGTTCGCCATGGGCATGCTAAAAAATTCCCCATCATTGAAGAAGAAGCTATCCTAGCCATGTCGTATGAACCACACATCACTCTATATGTCTGGGAGGAAGGCTACAGCACTCTGTCAGACGCTTCGATCTTCGTTTATCCACTATCAACAAGAACCAAATTCCCAGCTGGATACGAAATATGGAGACAGCGTGGGATTCTTTGTCATACTTCTCCCTTCATCCTGAAATGCAACTACTCAAAGTATCTAATCATGTGTAGAACGTACCATTACAAGCCCAAAATCATTTATCCGTTCTATCATGGGATGATCAAGACTTATCCTCTTGCCATCCGTCCAAAAGATAGTCCAGACTTTGAAGATTGGCGGATAGGTGATGATGACTAGGAATTAGGGAGAGTGATGAACAACTTCCTGAGGGAGAAGATGCAGATCTCTTTGTAGCACGCAATCTGTGAGTGAAGGTGTCTGGACCTTGCTCTAAGCCTACCTAGATTTATGGTTACTCGCATGTGGCTCCTTATAAAGCCATGGACCACCTTTCGTATATGTTGTCAGAAGAATTATCCATGCCAAAATTTGTTTATGAAAAAAGGAAAAGAACTGAAGTTCAGACGCAACCCCCGACGACACTTGATGATTCGACAAAGAGCACTATCATCTGCACAACTGGCAGAATTAAAAGGAAAAGCAACTCTTCGAAACACAGACCGCAAACGGTTGCAAGACCATGTTGAAGCGCTCAAACACTTCTTTGGTCTCTCTGCTGATGAAAAGAGTTTGCTAAGTCATGAAGCTACACTACGTCCGACGGGTCATTGGACTCAAGTATCTCCGTCTCCCTCCACCTCTACACCCAACCCCCAAAACCAACTATCCCTCAATCAACCCCTCACCTATATCTTCTTCTCCTCTAAAACCTTTGAAATATCTTTACCCTGTGGTCACTTTTGGTTCTGTGATCCTCCTGTACCATATGTTTTCAGCTTGTGTTTTGTAGAGGAACCAACTAATGAAGCAGCTACTAGCTCTGCACCTGCACCTTCAGATGACAAACAAGCCTTCAATGAATTAAAGTAGACCGTGCTCCGTCTTAAAGCTGATCTTCAAAAAGAACGCAAAAAACGTAAACATGTAGAAGTTCTATTGGCCAAGCTGGCAAAGCCCTTCAAAAGTGACCTTGGTTCATCGTCTACACCCTCAGACTTTTGATCCTTTGATTGATGATGCCAAAAAGGGTAGAAAATAGAAGAAAAAAGGAAGTATAATCTTAGGGGGAGTACCTTTATTATTTTATATAAAATGATGATTTATGCTTTGAATAACATTGTCTGGTTTTCTTTTAGTAACTTCATTATATATATATTACATTTGCTTAACTGAAGTTCACCTATATAAAATACGTGTTTGTCTACAACTCTCTAATCAAAAAGAACTTTCATAGAAAATTGTTTTACAAAAACTTTAATTGTTTGTTATCATCAAAAAAAGGGAGATTGTTAAGACAGGACGAATTTGTAGTCCTCAAATATTTTGATAATAACAAACAGTTAAAATTATGTGTCCTCACGTTATCGTTTGATTTCTCGCTCACATCATTGTCGAATCTCTAGTTCGCATTATATCGTCTGACGTTTTTCAAGTCAATATCGTCTCATCATTATTTGTATAAAACTTTGTAACTAACAATGCTTACAGAAGATGACAACGTTCTAAAACGATCTGTATATCAATCAGAGTGTAAGCTACCTTGAAACGTATTATGCCTATACACCTACTCTCAAGGAAAGTTAGCGAAAAAGAAGGAATATATGTATGAATGTCAGAACGGAAAAGCGGGCAAGACAACTACTAAAAGATTGAGTATAAGAATAGAAAAGATAAGTAGACTGCTTTATCTTATCAGATGACTAGTTGGTGAAAAACATTTAATGCTCCAACGACTTTCTTCATCAAACGAAGGTCATCTCCTACAAAATACTCAACGGATATTTTTGGAGAAGTATATAAATAGAAGAAGAGACCTCTTTCAAGTTGTCGTTGAATTCACAAGTGTTGTTGATATACTTGCTACTAAATCCATATATTCATAACTACTTTTGAGAAAAGAAAAAGTCTTTGTAAAATCAGTCTAAAATTCTGTTTTGAACTTCAATTGTATATTCTTTTGATAAGACGTTAAACCTAGTGAGGAAACTCACACAAATCTCTTTCTTCACGAGATCGGTTGAAGCCTGAAGAGGTTTTGTTTCAAAAAATACTTGGGTGTTTGCTTGGAGAGGCAAGTGAAAGACTACTTGGGTTGAGCCTGAAGAGGCTTGTGGAAAGAATACTTGTAACTTGTAAAGTTAAGTGGAACTTGGTTGTTGCCAAGAACTGGACGTAGTCTCTGCGGTGAGACGAACCAGTATAAAATTTGTGTACTTTTCTGTTTTGGTCTTTCTTCTTTCGTCTACTTTTTAAAAATGTTTTGAAAATCCTTCTGATCTCTCTTCAATAATTAAGTTGCTCCTTTTTGAAAAGAAAACAAAAAGATTGTGCAAATTGATCGTAACACAATTCAACCCCCCTTCTTGTGTCTAATTTGTGCTTAACACTTATGATTTGCACAAGTTTTAGTAAATAATTGAACCATGAATTTGTAATATCTCTTTAAGCTATTGACTAGTCTTCTTTTGTGCGTGACAAAAACTCACCAGTCTTCTTCATGTTTTGATCATAACAAGAGAAAGATTAGATAGTCACATCCTCTACCTATCCAAGGTTCCACTGATAAAGGGAAGATAGAGATGCAACCTCTTGATGTTTTGCTTTTTTTTTGTGTTGGACAAATTGTATTTTGTCTTGTTTTGTGCGTTTTGTACACAACTGAATGTACTGTCCAGCTTTGGACAGTGGTTGTAATAGATGTATGACATATGCTCATTGTAATTATTATTTCATGGATGATGTTTTAGGCTTATGCAAATGAAAATGTTTATGGTCATTGTAATGACATGGGTTTAGTTAATGTACCTATTCTTTGTTGAACTAAATGAAGCAATATCTTAGGCATTATAATTATCATTACTATTTCTAGTAATCGTTCAATTTTGATCAAGCCAACATTAAGTAATTTCAACCACTACATGTAAAATTCAAGTTTTTAATTAAAAATAGCTTCCCACCCACCAAATGTATAGGTGAACTAAAAAAGCAAGTTCTATTTAATGGTCATAAAAAAGCACAATACTTTCATTAATCAAATAATTTCTTTAAAAAGTTGACAACATGAAGTGACCTATAATCATAATAGCCACTAGTACAACCTACCCATCAAACACAAACCAACTATTGACACTCAACTATTGCTTATAGTCACTAACATAGACCACCTACATAGCCACAAGGTGTAATGACACCATTCTTTCTTTCTTGATCCATATCCCACCATGTGCACAGCCTCCCTTATTAACTGCAATGGGAACATCTCAGAACACATGCTAGGCCTCCAAACATTATCTTCAACACCGAAACTATCAGAAGAACAATAAGAAAAGTCCCATTCCTTCTTTCTCGAGCCAACTTCTTCTGGAGCTTCACATTCTTCTTTTTATTCTCTTCCAAAGCGTTTGCAATAACTCCTCTTGCATCCCTCACATCTAGGGATGTCAACAGGGCAGGGCGGGCACGAGTAGTAGCTACTCGTGCGAGTATCCATTAAGCAGATACCTGTAGATGTTTTTAATATCTGTGGGTATTCGTGGATATTTGCAGATATTTAAAAAATAAATAAATAAATAAATAACAAATTTATTTTGTGTGTTGTGGACAATTATAAAGTGCTGCAAATATCATTTTAAATTTATAAATTTAAAGTTATAAATTAAAGGGTTATTGTTTAAAATAATCACTTTGAACATAAATTTTAATTATTCTAACAATTTTTCTAAAAAGAATATAGTTTAAATGCTCACAAATTTATGTTTTTTTTCTCTTGTAATATATTTGTATAAGATTTCTCTTGTAATGAACAATCTTTTTGAAAATTTTGAATAAATTTATGTAATTTTATCTATATTAATATGTAAGGGTATTTAAGTAAATATATAATTGCGGGTAACATGTATTCACGGGTACAGGTACCATGATACCCGTACCCACGTCATTAATAAACAGGTAGCGGATATATCCGTTTAGAATATCGCAGATACCCATTTAAAGTACCCATTTTCTATCCGTGGCAGATTTTATCTACAAATATCCGCTGGCATGGGTTATTTTGCCATCCCTACTCACATCTTCATCAATCACCTTTTCATCCACCCACTAAAAATAGTTGCAATTTCTAAGTCTCTTCTTATTGGGAAAGAAACACACTTGGATTACATTTTGGTCATCTCCAATTTAGGCCATCTGTCTTTCGAACAAATAATATAACATTACCTTCCAATTTGGATATCTTCAACACTTCCTTTTAGGATTTCTCAAGTTGGTGGACATCATCAATATAACCTTTTCTCCATACCCATAGAGAATGACTCCATAGATTGTTATCGTAGATGATGAGTTGGTGGTCATGGATTTGACTGGGTGAGATTGTGTGGAAGATCTTATGCTTTTCCTTCTTGTAAACCTCTGCCTAAGGTTCATCCAACAACAACTTGCTATCACATATCTTCCTTACATAATGCATTTTTTTTGTTAAATACCAATTAACATATGTTAAATATCAATTAACATTTACAAAATCTTTTAATTAATTAAAACTTAATTATTTGAACACGTGACATCCAATGTGACACCTAAATGGCAACCACGTGATATTAATTTGCCATGCCATTTAACATGACATGTCACTTAACCGTACACTTCTGGAGTTATTATCTCAGGAGGATTCGTAATTTTCACTTTGGATGGCCTTTAGCATGACTTATGCTATGGTTCACTTTATTATTAATGAAATTCATTTTGCATTCCAAAAAAAAAAAATGACCTTACACTTCATCACTTAACAGAGAAAAGTTAACTCTAAGATTTGATTTTGATGATAAACAATAAACAAGACTAAAAATAGACAATTTTTTTTTTTCACAAAACTAAATCTAAAGAATTAAAATTTTATAGATAAAAAACATATTTAACTATATATTATTATGTCATTCATATTTGAGTTGTTGAAATCTAATATACATTTAATGGGATGACATAGTATTGGTCTCTCTGTGTTATTAAAAAATAATCATTGTATTTATTATAAAACATGTTAAATTGAATTACATTTACTAAATGATTATTTAATATTAACTTTAAAGAATATAAAGGTAAATATATGTAAATAATGTTATTTATATACTATTATGAAAGTAACATTGAAACGATGCATTCAATCAAGGATGCGGACTAACAAGTGTCATTTTAAATTAGCTCCCCGTCATTAAGAGCAATGTAACGACTAGCAAGCAACAACTTAAATAAGGATGTGAGAACTGGGAACTAGAGGGAGAGTTCAGGCTCGGATAATTATAAAAATGTGGTTGATATTGGTATTCCATCACCATTACCTTTTGCGTATAAATTGCCTGTTAACAACGAAAGAATAGTTCAACCAATCAACAAAATTAGAAGGCATTTAAAATGAGTTAGTTGTAAACACTCGAGTAGTTTGGCCGGAGATCATAAACTTCTCTTTTCCATATAAGTTCATTAGTTAGAAGCACATATCAACCTTTATTGATTAATACAATTAATTAATGGATTTGATTTCTTAATTTTACGATCCTTATTTTATATTTCTTTTCTTATCATGTTATGAAGGAAAATAAAATTACAAAACCAGGTATAGAAGATCTATATAAATAATAACAAATTTTAATATATATATATATATACATATGTACATATACATATATATGTATATCTACATATACATATATATACATATATAAATATGTATATGTAGATATATACATATATACATATGTATATACATATACATATATATGTAGATATGTACATATATATAGATATGTACATATGTATATATGTATATGTATATATGTACATATACATATATACATATGTATATACATATGTACATATACATATATACATATGTATATATATATATACATATATTTCTATTTCATAGCATAAGGGTAAAGAAAATGAAAGATTTAAAACCAGCTACATTCATAGTTATCCAGTAAGAACAAAATGTTATTCCCTACCTTTACCTAGTACTATTGCATAGCATAAGGGTAAAGAAAATGAAAGATTTAAAACCAGCTACATTCATAGTTATCCAGTAAGAACAAAATGTTATTCCCTACCTTTACCTAGTACTATATAAGCATGTTTGAATTTTAGTTAAAAATCTTCAAATTATGGATGAAGTAAAAATCACAAGATTTTGGAAGTGCTTTTTCCTTATAAGGTGTCGTCTTTTTCTTGACATTTGATTTTAGACAGATTACTATTTAAGGATGTTATTTTTTGTCAAAAAGTTATTATAAACTTGTAAGTGATCCATTGTTGTGCATATTCTGAAAATATATATCACGTATTTTCTCTTGCTTAGTCCGTTCTCAGGTATGCTCTCTTTTGTATGTTTGGTTAGGGGTGTTATTATGTGGTTTTGCCTAATTTTGGTGTTATTGTGCAACATGGGGTTTGTTTCGAGGGAAGAAAACTAAGAGCTGAGTGTATTTTTGTCATGTTATAACATGGTCTTTGTGGTTGATAGTAGGATTATTTTTTAGAATGATTCTTTTGATATGGTTCAGCTTTATGATAACATTAAGGTTCATTGAGTGATTTAGGAGGAACTATAGAGGTGTAAACGAGTTAAATTGGGTTTAGTATTAGAAATTTATATTTGACTTATGAAAAAAGTGAGCTGTACAAGTTTGACTAATTTATTTGAATGAGTTTAGTTAAAAGGCTTGAACTTGACTTGTTTAGAAAAAATAAAGCTTAAACTTGGTTTGTTTAATTTATTTATAATTTAATTATTTGTTGAAATTTTTCTTAAATTGTTTTTTAACTCTATCAATATAGTATTTAATAAAATATTTTAATATTAAATAATAATGTATAAATATAAATATGTGCTCAACATATAATATGATATAGTGAAATCTTTGTAATTTTAATTTTTCTTATTTTCTATGATATATATATATATATATATTAATGTTGAACTTATAAAATTTGAGTTTGGTTCATTTAAATAATTGAACTTAATATTAAACTTGAGTTTGTTTATTTAATAAAACAATAAATTTGATCGAACATTTAAGGAGTCGAGTTCAAATAGTTCACAAATAATTTAGCTCATGTACACTCCTAATAGGGAGTGAAATAAGAGAGTTTGTGTGACTTTCACTTGTTTGGTTGGAAGAGAAATAGGAAGGAGAAGTTGTCAAATTCCATGGATGCCACCATTTATGAAATTGTTTCTATTTGCCATAAAATGGAGATGATTTCTAATGCATTTTTTTAAAACAATTTTTTTTATAATATTTTTTTTAAAAAAATAATAAATAATTTTGTGTTAAGAAAAAAAATATATTATATTTTTTAATTAATATAAAAATATTTTTTATATAATTTATTTATTTATTTTTACTATCTTTTTCACTCATCCAAATAAATAAAGAAAAATTCTTCTATTACTTTCCTTTTATTTTTATCCATCTAAATAATACATCTTTTTTACTCTATTTCTTTTCTATTTTTATTTTTATTTCTTTTATTTTTATTTCTCTCTTAATCCAAAAAAAACATTATTTTGCTTTAAGGCTACCACAGGGGAAGGGGTGGTCAAATTTGACGTTTTTGGATTAGTGGAGTAATCTGATTGGTTGTTTCTCTCGTTTATTTATTTACGTTCTAAATCATTTTGTATATGATTAAAGTATTTCTTATTTTTGTAATTTTAATTTCATTTTTCTAGAAAAAAAGTAAAAATTAATTATAAGAGAATTTTTTTTTTGTTAAATATATAATTTAAGACTTTTTTTTAGCAAAAGTTCAAGCACACACGTTCTTACTAATTTATTAAAATAAAAATAGGCAACATCAATAAATATTAAGTCAAATTTAATTTAATAACATTTTTTAATAAATTTTATAAACATTAAATTTATTAGTTTGACTGTCATATATTAATTAGTTTACTTATCTGTTATTGACTAAATTATTTACAATTTGATATATATAGTTATTAAGTCAATATTATATAATATACTAATTATATTGATGAGATTTAATTAATATGTAGTATAATAATTTTTATGTTATTATAATATGATATATGATAAAATTGTTAATTTTTATAATAATTATTCTAAAAATTATATACATAATTACTTCTAAGTAATTGATAGCATAAAATATTACAATAAAAATATATTAAAATTAAATTCATAAAAAATATTGAAAGGGTGAGTTTGTAAAACTTGACACCTAGATCATATCTAAAATGTGTATATAACCTTTGATAAAACTAACGTTTAAATAGAGTAAATTATACTGACATTTTCTGAAATTTTTTAAGATTGCACAAATCTCCTTTGCTTTTTTAAGGTTTATAACAATTACCCTTATAGGGATATAGTGTAATATTTTTTAAATAATCAAGAGGGTTAATCTAATATATAAATTGTATCATTGTAATGTTTTTTAAACAATTAAAAAAAATTAGTATAAGAATAAAAAAAAATATATCGGATGAAATTCGACAAAATCTCATGAGATACCAGTGTAATTTACTCTTTTAAATAAAATTCTGATTTGTGAACGTGATCCTTGCATGCCCATAGCATTGGGCAAATCCTCACCCCACCGAATCTCGTCACAATATAATTTTCAAAAGCCAAAGTTTGGTTGGCTATTCGGGAGTGGGGAGGATGAACGAAATATTGAAAATTTGAAACTCTTGGTTGGGTGGGTCCCAATCCAAAGACGGAAAAAACAAAAACAGTCAAAGCAAATAAGAGGAAAAGAAAAAATTGAAAAAAGAAAAGAAAAGGAGAAAAAGAATGCAGCGTATATATAAAGAGATCGAGAGAGAAGGAAAAAACAGAAGCACGTACAGACAGCTCAGTCTCAGTTGGTACGTGAGAGCCAGTTTCGGATTTGGGATACAGCTAAGTTCTTTGAAAGTGTTAAGTCACCAAAATCTGAAGCTGCAGGATCCTACGGTGGGTCGTACCGCACGCTAACAATTCTCTGACGGAACATATCTCACCGCTGAGTTTCAGAAACGCGCAAAGACTCCGGCATCGTTGTCAAACTCAAAGTGGGTTGGTTTTGTTTTTTGTGTTTTGTTTTGCTTAGTGTTTCTGGTTTCGTGTTTTATTTATTTATTATTTATTTGTTTTTTTGGGTTTGTTAAGGTGCAAGTCAAAGGTTTCGTCGTTTTGTGTTGTGTTGTGTTCGTTTTTGATTCGTCTCCTTTGAAGCTTGGTCGATGGATCCGAGGCACCAATGTGGTCGTGTTTTTTATTTTTCTTTTTGTGGGGGGGTGTGAATTTTCTCGGGAAAATTCTGGGTTGTGTTTGGTTTTGGTGGGAAAATGGGATAGAAAATAAAGAGATGATGATAATGGTGAGTGGGGAAAAAAGTTAGTGGAATCTGATAAAGATGGAGACTTTGTTGGAGAGGAACAATTGCGGGAAATGAAGGACACTCGGAAAAGTGAGAGAGATACAGAGAGAAGGACTAAAGTTGCATATTTTTGGTGTGAAGTTAGATTTTGATATTGAGGGAAAGCGTAGAGTTAGAGGTGAAAATTTAATGCTACAATATACGCTATTGAATTTGGGTATTGGAGGGTAGGGTCGGGGCCTTGTTTTACTGTTTTTAATGCATTAATTGCAGAAGGAGAGGGTGGAGGGTGTGATGTGTGAAGAGGGATTGAGAGAGAGAGAGAGAGAGAGAGAGTGTGTAACAGTTGACCATTATGAATGCTATAATTACAACTCATCCATTATCTCTTAGTACTCTGTGGTTGCTTTTATTATTAGTATTAATTAATTATTTTTATTATATATCTCTTCCTTCTTATCATCCTAAGCATTGAAGGACGTTTTACCGACATAAGGAAGCTCTTTCTCTTCGCCAGTTTCGGACTTCGGTAATTCTCTTTCTGCTTTGATTTCATCTCAGCCGTATGATTGGTTCTCTTCCATTCTCTGACGACTTGTATGGTTTATGCTCAGCCAATTTTGTTTTTTTTTTACAACAAAAAAAATGTTTTATTTTTCATTATTTTATTTTATTTTAACTCTTTCGGGGTGAAGCTAGAATTTTCTCTGAAGTTGTCTGTTCTCAAGGGAGATAGAGAGAATAAGAAAAATCAAGTTTTTTTTTTTTTTTTTGCAGAATGTTTGAGCAAATCCTATTTTCTCTTTCAATATGAGAATAACTTTTTAGACCTTTACTGTTTTATGGGGATAGGATGGTTTTGGGATCTGAGATAGATCTCTATCGTTTTGACCATGTTCCCTAATTTCCTTCATGCGAATCAAGTGCAAGTTTTACTCAGCTGGGTTTTTTTCACTGTACTTTTTCTGGTTTTCTAAACTTGTTTATTCTGATTAGTCAGATCTTAATCAGAGCTAAAGGACAAAGTATTGGTAGGGATTTTGTAGGGAGTCATCTTGTTATGTAGGCCTTGTGATTTAAAATTTCGGTTTGTTATTTTGTAGTTGAAAACTTTCGAAAAAGTTTGAGATTTTTAAACTTTTTTCTTGTCCTATTATACCTTCTGTACCGTCCTTGGATTCTGCTTGGGCGAAATCTTTTACTTATAAAAAGAAAAGATAACTGGTACTTGCTTTTTAGTACTTAAATATTACTGATATTCTTAGATAAGCAAAATTGATTTGATATATGTATATGTTGTGTGTATATTAAAAGCATAATATAGAATATGGTCCCCAGTTTTGCTGGTTTAATCAAAACCTTGTTCTTAGAAATTGTGGTAAATTCTTCATTTCCCTTATGCTCGCAGGTTTATTTTATAATTAGTGTCATGACTAGAGTTGGGTTCTGTTAAATTTCCTTACTTGTATGGGAATCAGGAATATACGGTAATAGGGACAGAATCGGTGTTTCCATTCTACTGCACAATCCAAATAAATATTTTATGATTTCTTATGACCAGAGATTGGTTCTTTTCTTTCTTTCTCTTTTTACTTTTTTCTTCTGTTTTTTTTTTATTTGTTCATTTAAATCAGGTTATCTTTCGGAACAGTAGAGTAGAATCTTGTTATTGTTGATTGGCTTTGAGTACTTCTGTAGAATATTGAGTCCATTATTGCTCTTGTTTTCATTATGTGCAGTTAATTTTAGTTACTTGCTGACCTATCATTGTTATTGTTTGCTGATTTTCAGATCCCTGCAGAATATTGTGTAATCAGATTAGTCTCTTTGGTTGAAAATAGTCAAAGTACCAGCGATTGTTGCACAGAAAATTTACCCATGTATTTATACCTCAGTACACCATGAAATTAGGTAACAAACTGTTTATTTATGGACCCTGCAATTTTTTTACTATCTCCTGCTGATTTGTGTACTTGTTCTTTAATATGGGGTCATATACATACATTTTTAAATTTGTTAGGCCATGATTCTCAGTTCTAGTTGAGGGTGGATTGTTTCTTGACCCGTTTGTTGAATGTGGGTTAAGGATATGTTCTTACTAGTTCTTTAAAAGCCATAATATAACTATTCTAAACACTGGTTGTCCCTATGATTTGATAAGTTTTAAATGGTATGTGTTTTATGATCAATCTGCTTGCTTAGTTTTAAATTCTAACCTAACTAATTTTTTGCTGGTATCAAAATGAATGTGCAGAAGGTAAACTGGCTTTTCGGCATTCAAATATTGGTCTTGAGCCTGAATCTCAATCGTTTGTGTTCAATGATGATGATCAAATTTCCGCTGGATACAAATTACAAAACCAGAAAGTGAAGGAATATGAGAACGGAGTCCATGCTTCTTTAGAGAATAATGAACAAGGTTTAGATTCATCACAATATGACATGGAGTCAGCTGATTGTATGACTGCACCAAAACTTGATTTTTCTAACAGAATGATTGGTATGAAAAATGAATATGAAGCACCGGTAAGGGACTTAGTTGAGCCAGTATCTCATTCTTCCAAGGAGATCGAGTCATTAATGAAGTTTCCAAATGATATAGAATCAGTTAAAAGGTCCCCTACTTCACCAATATCTGATCATGCCGAGGAAAGAGACTCTTCTGGGAATTCTGTGGATGTTTACATGGACAAAACTGTTACAGAATGTGAACCACAACTAGAAGTGTGTTGCAAAGAGAGCAATTATCATGTTGTCAAGGATATCTGTGTTGATGAAGGAGCCCTTACCAAGGATAAGGTCATGTTTGTGAATACTGTCAATGAAAAGGCCTACAACTTCTTCCCTTCTGAGAGTTATGAAAAGCAGAAAGACAACACCAGTATCAATGTACTAAACCTGCCACCAACAGAGGAGTCTGATAAAGATTCTGCTAATTGTGATCAGCCCAAGGATTTGATGCACAAAGATAACGACGCAACTGGAAAACATTCTGGTAATGTCAATGAAGAGATGCTTTTACCTGAGGACAAGGTTTTGTTGCAAGATTTACTCGCTGAGGATTCTGTATGTTCTGACGACAAGGGTGAACAGGTATTCAACGTATTATCAAGTGTTATCTAAGTATTTTGTTTGGAAATATATGTTCATTGTTCTCTTGGAAGGATTAAACTTTGGTATGTTAATTAAATTTTTCCCATTGTTATACAGCATTGGAAACACAATGCCTGTGTTCAAGATGGAGTCACTAGTTGAGTGATGGCCAAAGATTTTAAAACTTTTAAGAAACATGCCATCTAGTGTTTGCAATTCACCTACTATTAAGTGAAGTTTCTAGGTCGTTTATGTTGTGATGAGCATATCTTGTGGTGCTTTTATTTCTAAAATAATTATTAGCTTATGTGTGTCAGTATTAGAAAAGAGAAATTTCAGAAAATGATATTTGTGTTATATTTGCAGATCTCTGATGAGCCTGAATTGCACTCCCGAATGGAAGAGTCCAAAAATATGGTTGAGGAAGCAATATTGGCAGCTCCCTCTTTGGCATTAGCAGATGATGAATCGAATAACAATAGCATGCTTCCAGAGAATGGAACCTTCACTCATCAATTGGGTCCTTCAGCTCCGACAGATTGTGATAAAGAGGAATGCCACCAAGTTGGTAGCTGTAAATGTGATGAAACTCGACATACATCCAAGCCAGTAGAAGGGAAGTCCGATGATCAGGCTGTAACCAGCCACATTCGACACAGCTTAGGCGAGTCAAGTTTCTCTGCCATTGGCCCCGTGTCAGGACGAATAAGTTACTCAGGGCCAGTACCTTATTCTGGCAGCATTTCTCTTCGATCTGATAGCAGCACTACTAGCACACGATCCTTTGCATTTCCCGTGTAAATTGCCAGAAAACTTTTTGTGTTAGTACTTTTTCATTGGCGTTTTTGTCAGTAGTGGATGACTAACAAGGCTGATTTGTGCCTGTAGACTGCAATCTGAATGGAATAGCAGCCCGGTCAGAATGGCCAAAGCTGACAGGAGGCGTTACCGGAAGCAACGGTGTTGGACGGATTGCCTTCTTTGCTGTAAATTCTGAGAGATTAGTTTCCTTTTTAATAGGTTAAAGATTCATATATATCATTTAAATTCTACCTGAGTATCATGCTTATACATCTTCCTAGCTGTTGACTAGTGTGCAGTAGCTTTAGAATGGCCAGTCAATGCTCCTGTATGTTTGCAGGCAAAAGTATTTGTTTTAGCTTAGCTTGCATCTGCTTCTCTCCTTTTTTGTTTTCTTTGCCTATACATGGTTTCATTGATTTTTTTATTTTATTTCACTTACAAACAATTCGTAGTACATATTAAATTTGCATCATCCTATGTATAACCGAGAACTTTTAAATTAGAAGGTAGTTAGTTTAATCATTGAAGCCTCTTGATTTGGTGGTTATGAATCTAATTTAAAATGTTGCCCATGTTTTTTCATAAGCAAAATATTGCCCATGTTAATAGGGAAGAGAGGATTGAACCTTCAGATTTACCTCCAGTTAGATACATTTATTGGAGAAAATCAGGAAACATAGATAGAATAAGTAATTTGCTACAAACAACTAAAGAACACATAGAAGTTGTGCCAGGAGATTTAGAAGGCCACATTAGGAACGTAACTCTCTAGTATCATTATTTTATTTCATTCAATAATCTTCAATTTCAATAATCTTCAAATAATGAAGATTATTGAATGAAACCTTATTTAAGCTAGATACGAGCAATGAATTTTCTCCTGACGTGGGACTTGTTAGGTTTTTGAGAGGACGCTCTCATAAGAGGAACTATTCTGGATCATAAACTCATAAATAAATGATCAAGGTTTAAGATTACCCGATATGCTTCTTATATATTTATTAAAAAGTTTTTCATATTATATTTTTTTAACATGCTTCACATCTTATCCTTGTTTGCTTACAAGTCTTAACAAATTTTTCGTCATCCAAAATTTTGGTTCAAAATCTCTCCGTTATTCACTTTAAATCTTGTTGATGGAGATGATTTCTTTGTAAGCGTTGGTTGCCGTGTTTTCATCCCATTATTATATTCGCTTCACGTCCCTTCATTTGCTTTTAGTGGCTTAGATTGGCCTTTGGATTCTATCATTATTTTTTAGATTGCATTTATCACCGGATATATTTTAAAAAGTAGATTTAGACCGTACGTTGTACATTTCTACATTACTCAATTAATTGAGCCCAGCCTCGTAGTTGGACAACGTAATAGATAATGCATTGCTAAACAACCTAAATAATGTTTTGTTCCGGTGGTAGAATTGGAAAACTGCTTTTCATGTTTAGAATTTGGAGGAGGCAATTAAGTACGGTATAATTGATAATACAAGGAGTATTATACGAGGAATGACTGCATATTTGGATTAAAGTTTGTAAATATAAGTTTAAAATAAAAGTATGTTGTAAATTTAAGTTTGATAAAAAATGAATTTATTATAATGTGAATTATATTTGAATATTTTTTATTCAAAAGTACGTTGACAAAGTAAAATATGTTTGGATAATATTAATTAAAAGTACTTTTATTTGACGTTACCAATGAAAAAATAAGTTTTTAAAAGTAATTTTTATGTTATTTTTAACTTAAACTCGGTTTAGTGGCAAGTTGAGTTTTTAAAATTATTGTGAGAGACATTCAAATATAACAACAACCTGAATTTAGTAGGATAAAAGTAATTTTAAACCATCCAAACAGTAATTCAAACATAGTCTGAATATATTTTGATGTCTATATACTCAAAATTAATTGAGGCCAGCCTTGTAGTTGGACAACGTAATAGAAAATGCATTACTAAACAACCTAAATGATGTTTTGTTCCGGTGGCAGAATTAGGAAACTACTTTTCATCTTTACAATTTGGAGTATGCAATTAAATACGGTATAATTGATAATACGAAGAGTATTATACGAGGAATGAATATAGTTTGACGTCTATGGTGGATAAATAATGATGATGATATGGTGATGATGATGTTGTGATTTTGCCAAAATATGACACTATTGTACTAAAAGTCAGTTGTATAAATTAAGTTCATTAGCACGAGTTTTTATGTCAAAAGTACAATTGGTATGGAAACAACCGTCTTTTTTTAAGGAAACAAACACGTCCAAATGAAACCATTGTAATATTAAAATTTTAGTAATGTTATCATTACCATCTAAAGTGTGGCCTTTCTGAGTCAAATACGTGTTATAGAAAAGAAAAATACAGAATTGCATGAAGAATCAGCTATGCCCGATCTAAAGTGGGGTCGTTTAAACAAAAGTATCGTATGATAAATTTAATTGAAATCGTAGGTAATAATGTTTGTTATAATTAGCAGTGTTATTAAGCACGAGCAACGATTATTTTTGGTTGATCAGAATCTTGTTTCTTTTTAATTTGTCTGCATCTGGACCCACGGACATATAAAACACAACATAAAGAGAACTGACCTGAAAAATGATTTATTTTAGAGTTTATTTTTCATGAATTGATAGTATCAAAAATTTTGTACGATTAATTAATAAAAATCATTCTAAGTATGACTTTTAAAGTAATTATTACAAAACTTAACAATTTTACTACATATAATGGTCTATTATTAAATAATAATGTAATTTTTTTTACGTTGTTGGTACATTTTGATTAAATTCTTTATTTTATTGGTTTCATGAATATGTAGAGTCTTTACTTAATCCAAAATCTAAACAAAGCAAGGAGATGGCAACAGGTTAAGCTGAAGTTCTGAAGGACTTACCACAGAATTAACCTTTTTTGTTTTTTAAAATACATGGACTATCCTTTAAAATATGCTTTCTTAGAAGTAGTTTACATCAATACTTCAAATCTCATATGGTGAAAAGGTGTTTGAAGAAAGTCTTAATCCTTCTATGCTGCTTGAAGAAACTTGTAACGCATATGGTGAAAAGGTGTTTCTCCAATATTAGGGAAATTTTATCTAGGTTAAATAAGTTTAGTCATTCGAAATAGGACAATATTTGCTTTGAAGATTTTATTCAAACTTGTAATTTTTTCTTCTTATTTTTGGTAAGCAAAAATATTATAAATGAAAGGAAAAAACTGAGACACATACAAGAAGTGCAAGTGAATGGCCGCCACATAATACAAAAGGACAATGTAACATCAATAGACTTATGTAGCAAACATCGCAAAATAGTACCCATAAGGAAATACAACCCATGCATGGCTTGCTATCAGTTCCTAGCCATCCCGTTAACAAAAGAAAATCAATAAAGTGATCATGAGAAAGTCCAATACAAACTAGAAGTTGCCTTCCTAATAACTCTAACTCCAGCTTCATGCTAAACGGTCTTTCACAAATCACATAGAAATGAATCCTTTTCATCCCCCATTTTGAGAAATATACCTATTTTAATCCCCGAAGCTACCTCTGTTAGGTTAAATGCTAATGTTGCTAATGAATTGACACGTCATCACCTGCCACGTGTTATTTCAATTCCATATGACCTAATAATGTCACATCATATGTTTGAGAGAGACTAAAACTGAGCCTTTATATCTTTAGAGGGACTAAAATTAAACTTTTACATGTTTAGATGGTCTAAAATCAAACTTTTACATAGTTAGAGGACCAAAAAGATTTTATCATATCAAATGCTATAAACATTAATTTAGCTATTGAGTTGTGAAAGGATTTACCTTTGAAACTAATTGTTATCCAATGGAGGGTTTCGTCCCAACTTTTGTTGACCCATGGTATATTTATCTCAAAGAAGTTATCATATCTGGTTATAAAATTGGCAATAGAAAGACAAATGATCTAAGCTATCATCCGTTTCACCACACAACACATTACTTCCTAAATGATGTCTTGATTGTATAAGTAATCCTGAGTAGACAATCTTCCTAAAATGGTTAAGTAAAGAATAAACAAATGTTAGGGAGTAGACTTGTTGTGCCACACTAAATGATGTCAATTCACAAGAATATAGGAGACCAGATACCATCCCAAGGAAGTTTGACAGGAACTTAACAATAAGAGCATTCAACCACGTGACTCTGTCTTTAATCGCAATCTAAGCTTTCAATCTCTAGGCATGACACTAATGATTTCCTCCCAAGCTTGAAGGTCTTCCAAGGGTGTGTCAGGCATTGCACTTCATCACTAATCCTCCAAGGTAGATGATGGTTTACTTTTTCACATCTTATCTATAACTTGCTTAGTTTTGTCAAAGCTTTGGTTGTTCTTCCAAATAATTGTTGGAGATTCTTTTCAGATCAAAGTCATAATCCATTGTTCTCCAAGCATTAAATTCTTCACCATCTTCAATTCTATGACACAACTTTACTAGAGTTCTCCTAATAGAGTGTGGCCCCCAACACTTTGGTCCAACATGATGTTTGTAACACAATGTGAGGTACTCAAATTTATCATAGAGTTGATTGAATGGGTAGCTATGGTTGAACTTGGTTTGTGGGGGCTTGTACATCCAAACATCAGCATTATCAAGAAATCGTCTTGTTGTTGAGAGATACAAGAAAATAGGACCATTAGACTTTGTCCTATGCTTTGTTCATCATTCAAAGGTTTTGATGAATAGGTCATAAGATAGAGCATGAGTTTTTTCTTTTGGCCTCACTTCCCTTGGCTTGTATTTTTCAAGTGCCAAGTAAGGTACTTCAGCCCTAATTAGCCTTATAATATACTTCAAGCAATCTTTTTTTTTTTTTTAATCTCTTTCCTCTTTTTCCATGGTTTGTTCGAGCTCTAAACATTGAATTATGGCTTTAGTGAGTTCTGCTTCTTCTTGCCACTTAGTAGGCATCTGAGCAGGTTCTTCTAATGGCTCGAATAGAGTATCTTCAATCATTGCATCAATTTCTACATCAGTACAAATTGACACTTCCTTTGCACAAAGGTCCTTGACAGACTTTATAATGGCTTCTTTAAGAGAACTTTCTTCCTTTTTCTTTAAGAGCCTTTATTTTGGAAGCCTTTTTTTTGGATATGTCATAGCCTTTTATAATTGCCTCTGAGCCTATTTCTCTATCTTAGGCTCAACCATTGATGGGGTCTTGCTTTGTTTTGTTTTGTTTTTTTTTTTTTGCAATAGTCTAAGGGATGGACTATGATTCTTCATCATCTTCTCTCACAACTTCGTCTACAAGTATGATTTTCTCAACTGTAAGAATCTAAGTATTTTCGTTTTTCTACCTTCCAACTTTTGTCTTTCTTTCTTTAGGATGACTCTCCTTTGAGCATTTTCTAGAGGCATAAGTAGCAAGGGTCTACTTGTTTCCATCATCTTGTTCAAATGGTTGTTTATATGATTGAAGGGCAGGGTTTTTGGGAGCAACCACAGACTTAAGAGTTATTTTGAGTGGTCTTTTTGATAATAGGGTAGGTAGTTCATATGTTGGGTCTTTAGCGAGTTTAGGGTAGGTCTTTTCTTTTTAGTGTTTCAGATGGAGTAGGTTGTGTTTGGTGGGATTGCTTAGTTAGTGAGACTTGTGGGAGTTTTGGGGGTCTAGTTGGTTTATGTGTGCTAGGTTATTTGTTAAGGTGAGTAGACAAAGGCTTTGAGGGTGGCTGTTGATTAGGCTTAGGGTTTACCATATCTTTGGAAAAGGGGTCCAACAATAGGATTATAGACAATGGCATCACTAGTTATTCCTTCTTCTAATGGTTCTTTCTTTATATCTTTTGAATATAAGACGATGTATCTAGGAAATGCCTTTGCGAGTCCCATTCATCTTACTGTAGTTATATTGATCTTGGTGCCTCCCTTATAAAGTTCCCACCCTTGAAGTTCACTTCAACATCTCGTAGAAGTACAGTAAATAGCATTGCATATAGGATGGTTAGTCTATGTTTTTCTACTTCTTGATCTCTAGAGTTGCAGGCACTTAGCCAGTGACTTAATATAAGGTCTAGCAGATTGAACTTTTACCCTATCAGCATGTTGTAGATGTAGAACATGTCTTCCTGAGTGACATAATCCTTTGATAAGGGTCGAGACATGATCAAGTGAAGTAGAATGTTGTGAATGATCTTGTTCTTGGCCTTTATATTTGAGCTAACCATGTACTTCTTATAGACTTCCTTGTCAAATAGAAGGGGTGGCCTTTGTCCATATAAGGTAAAGTCTATAGTGGCATTTGTAATCACCTTTTCCCAATCAGGACTAAACTTGAATCCTTCCTCCTTGCATCATGTAGCCTTTGCAATGGTGTAAGTAGAAATCATGACCAACTTATCATCTACTACACTCACCAGTGTACCATTCTTCTTAATAGCATTCACACAAAAAATAGCATAAGGTACATGGAACCAATTATTCTTATGCTTGACGAAGTTTGTCCAAATTGCATTTGTGAAATTGTCCAACAAGTATATACCATCAATTTTCAACTTTGTTAGGTCTACCCACTTTCCAGGCAAAAAGTCTACCTCAAGGTATTTTTGTAGAGGGCTAACATCTCTCTTGGATTTCTCAGTTGTACCATGGCTAAGGCTTACTCAGTTGCCTTTTTCAATAAATAAAAGAAGTTCCTCTCCTTTTGAACTTGTTCCTTTTGATTTATGGGGCCTTTCACCTGGATGATCACACTTGATTTACATGGTTGATACTTTTAAAAGTGAAATTTGATTTTTTTTAGCAATATCTATTGTTTAAGAAATTTGTGCAACGTTGATGCGTAGCATTTTATACTATGATTTGCATTTTAATCCATGTAGGTTTGCATGCTAGCTTATTAAGAATAGTTTTAGCTTTAATTTCCTTAATTCCTTAGGCTATTTGCTTGGAACTATTGAGGTGTGTTTTTGTGTTTTGTTTGTGGATTTTAGGGGAATTTAGCATGAATTGATTTGGCTTTGGAGACTTGGAGTGATTTGAAGTCAAGAAAAAGCATGCTAATTCTCATTAACTTCATCAAATAGTCCATATAATGTTTCCCATCGTGGGAGACATCATTAACTCTCACATGCTAGCCACTATTATAAAGACAAACGTTGTTATTTTGCTAAGTCTTTTAACACGCGTATGTAACTTAGAATTTGACCATTAAAAATGAAATGTTATAAATAGGAACATTATATATGGTCGTAAGAGTTGGAAAACTTTGCACAAACATTCTGTACACACCATACACATCAATCATCATCATCATTGTCATCGTTATATGATAATTAATGGTCAAGCTTTTAGAAGATCATGGAGTGCGGGAGATGAGGTTAATCTTTCAAAGGTATGGCAGCGTGACTGAAGTTGTTATTCCAAGCAAAAGAGATAGAAGAGGAAAGGGCTTTGGCTTTGTTAGATTCCAAGGTATAAAAAACACTCAGGTGATGGGAAGCAATCTCGACAAAATCATCATTGGGAGCCATAAGTTGTTCGTAAATATCCCAAGGTTTTAATGTGGAGTATGGAAAGGACTCAACAATACTTTTTGCCAGTCAGAACACAGTTAATCATCAAAAAGAATTTTACCATAGACATGAAGGTACATCATACACTTAAGCTATGAAAAAAAGACCAATGTCAAGAGACTAGTGCAAGGGAAAGAATTTCTCAACAATGCCATGGAAAAAAAAAAAGAATTTTCTTATTTAAGCTTTCAAGCTGACAACAATATCGTTTAGAAATAAAAAACATTGTATGTAGGGCAAGTCTCTAACCTATGAACCACTTGTGATATTCAAGAAAAGTTCCATATGAAGGGATACTTCTATGTAAAAGCCACAACCATAGGAGCTAATCTAGTATTATTGGAGGTTGATGATGAGGGGGAAATCCCAACACTAATAAACAACACCTGGGTCTCAAATTGGTTTGACGAAATTAGAAGGTGGAGTCTAAGGGAAGTAGATAACGAAAAGCTTGTGCGGGTGAAATGCCATGGTGTAGTAGTCCACGCTTGGTCATTAGAATTTCTCTCCTTCATTATCTCTAGATTTGTAGATTTCATGAAAGTTGATAGTACAAGCAAGAGAAATAGTCTTAACGTTGCAAAAATTCCCATAAGAATAATAGTCCATGATTCTATTAATAGGATTATGAAGGTTAATATTAGCGGAGACGTATTCTCCATTAAGATGGTGGATGAAATGTATGGAGTTTTGCAGCATACCTATACCCATATTTAGAATGAACGAACTAGGCACGAACCATCGCCTAATGTTGATTTAGATTCAAATGTATCAGAAGTTCCAATAAGCTTAGCAAAAAATGTATTCTCGAAAGAGGAAGATAATTTGAATTTTTAACAAAATGATAACGGTTATCTAATGCCACCATATTCTAATGCAGATGTTTTAGAGGAAACTATAACATCTCGGGCATTGACGAGGGCGGAAAGTGATCACCAATGCAAAAGAGATAAGGCACGGATAAGAAACAGCTCCTGATAGGCTTCCAATAGGAGGGATATATGAATGAATCAAATACATGCTGGAACAAGAGGGATCTAGAGATTGTGCATGTGAGACTGTACAGTTGAGGATAGCTTAAAGGAATTAATTAGTACCACCTATACAAATAAGATGCATCTACTTTTTGGTAGTCTATCATTTAAGAACTCCACAGTTAAGCGTGCTTAACTTGGAGCAATTCTAGGATGGGTGACCTTTAACAAAGTTTCCTAGGAAGTGTGTGAGTAAGGACAAAGTATACTGAAAAGTCTTGTGTTAGTTTATGGGGATAGTTGTCGACCATGAAAGCGGCCAAGCGTTACAAAATGGTATCAGAGTCGGTTGTCAGTGTCTCGGAAAGGGCTACCTACGAAGGGTTTTGACTGGTGAATGGTTCTGACCAACAAGGAAGTTGAGTGAAATGTCACTGAGTGAAGTGTCATAGAGTGTGAGCTGTGATATGTCGACTCTTAAGGGTGGTGTTATGATACAAACTTTGGTATTATGTGGTGCCATAGAAAACACAATGAAAGACATTGCCGTTATTCTGCACATCATTCAAGTATTGAATATGGGGATAATAGATAAACAAATAAAGAGGCTCAGCAACTCAAGCCCAACACATTTCTACTTTATTTGATTCTCATTGCATAGCTGCTAGTTGTTAATAAGTCACAAAGCACCTAACAAGCATGTGACAACTTGGAAGTTCCCTCATATAGCCCACTCATCACAACAGAAGCAATTGGGACACCTTTTTTTGCCATTGCTCATGAATAAGTCATCCCCTAACAAAGTAAGGGAGATTATATACTATGGTGGCACTGCTCACCCACCACCTAATAATCATCAATTGGAATGCTTAAGACAAACTACTCCAAGTCCTTCGCTTCGTTCCCAAAGCCTCAATGGTGTAAGAGTTAAGAAGGGTGCTTGTGCCCCATTGAAGGTTAAAGCTTGCCCTACAAAGGGCCATTGGTCTAACCATGACCCTAAAACAAAAAAAAAAGGTGTTGAGTCCATTTGCTAGTAATGCTGTGCAACATCATCTTATTCATTCAAGTACAACTTTGGATGGTATTAGGAACAATAATAACAGTAATAATTCAAACTTCTCATTTAGTGAGTGTGAGTCCATATCTTATTCTAATATTTTACGTTGTAATTAAAAATTTCTCTTGAATCATGAAGGCTCTATTACAACAAATGTGTGGTCTTTAGTAAAAGAGTTAGGGGTTGAGGATGAAGTTTATATAGACTACATTCAAAATATGGAAGACATAAATATTGTGGATAAGTCTTCTAGAAGGAAGAAATATAGTAATACATGAAAATTCTAACACTGAATGTAAAATGGTTGAGAGATCAGTCTAAGAGAAGAAGAATTAGATCTATAATTTCTACATTACATGTAGATATTTTCCTTTTACAGGAAACCAAATGCACCATAGTTGACAATATGATGATTGAGACTTGAAAGTATTTGGGGTGGTTTTGACTTTGAATGGACTGCTAGACCATCAGACAGACTCTTTAGCGGCTTGATTAGCATTTAAAAAGTTAGGTCCTTTCGTTTACGGTTTACTTTTTCAAGAATTGGTTTTGTGGGAATGTGTTGAACAAAAACAATCTGAAGTCTTGTGTTACATTGTAAATCTTTACTCTTTGTGTTTATTGTTAGGGAAACACAAGTTGTGGCAAGATTTGATCATATCAAAGAGAGTCTTCGGGGACAGTTTATGGTGTGTTGCAAGTGATTTCTATGCTATCTCCTCAAGGAATGAAAGGAAATGGATGTTTCTATACAATGATGAAAGGGAATTGGAGGAATTTGGAAATTTCATAAAAGAATGGCTCTTGCATGAGTCAGTTAGATAGATTTCTATTGACTGAGGATCAGATCTCTCTTTGGAACATTTCAGCTCAGTGGGTTGGCTCCAGGGATATCTCTTATCATTGTTCGTGTGGCTGAAGTGTTCTTTCACGAATTGGGGGCCCAAGCCCTTTCATTTTAATAATTGTTGGATCGAGCATAAAAAGTTCAATTCCTTTATTGTTAGTGATAAATGCTAGACATACCTATCTTTTTGGTACATAATTTGATACATATACCATTTGTTGCTGACTTAATGTTTAGATTTACCACCTTTTATACACAAACTATATACTTTTAAATATAGGTTTAACACTTTAAATTTCTAGAGAATTTTATTATTTCTTTTTGGGAATTTTATGTAGGTTAAAGTGAAAAAGGAAAGATCTAGGAAAGAGGGAGAAAGATTCATAGCATACCTCATCTCGGAAGAGAAGAAAAAGAGAGCATCAACTGACTAGTAGTTGTCACTCAGCGCTAACCTATTAGAAAGGAGCTCTCTTGCTTCTTTGTGTTGGCGCCTAGCAAAAGATATATGACGCTCAACGACAAGTTCGGTTGATGTGATATTTAAGTGGAAAAGACAAAACTTATTAGAGAAATAGTTACAAAAGGGTTGAGGGACAAGAGCCTAGTCAATATTGGTCATTCTAGGGTTAGAGAACAGAGAAGACAAGCTCTGTTGGCTCTGGGATGGAAGCTCTTCACTTTTTCAACTTTCTAACACAAGTTTCCTTCTTTTCTTTAGCTATGTGTAGCTAGATTCACCCTTGTTAGGGTTTAACTTCATTAAGCCTTCCTTTCTTGAACTACTTGAGTTATAGATTCAGTGCTAGTTGCCAAGTTACCATCATCCAGCTAAAGTCATTTTAACCTTCATCCCTTACAAGTTAAAAATCTAAGTCATTTGAATGAACTATCAACTCCTTGCATAGCTTAACCAAATAACTTGCATTAAGAATAAAGGACAAAAGATGTCTAACACATAATAGACTATTCCTAGATCTAGAATGTATTAAATGCCTTTTTTAGATCTAAGCTTCAAACCAAGTTTTCCAACCAAATTCAATGCTTAATAAGAACAAGTTAAGGTTGATCAAGCCAAAACAAGCATTAAGAGTAGAAGAAAGACATTAACATGGAACTAAACTAAATAAATAACTCAAGATAAATAAATGAAAGTCAACATTAATTACATTAAACCCCAACAAGGGTGAATCTAGCTACACATTGCTAAAGAAAAGAAGGAAACTTGTGTGAAAAAGTTGAAGAAGTGAAGAGCTTCCATCTTAGAGCCAAGAGAGCTTGTCTTCTCTGTTCTCTAATTGTAGAATGATCAATATTGGCTAGGCTCTTGTCCCTCAACCCTTTTGTAACTATCTCTCTAATAAGTTTTGTCTTTTCCACTTAAATGTCACGTCAAACAAACTTGTCATTGAGCGCCATATATCTGTCGTTGGGCACCAACACAAAGAAGCAAGAGAGCTCCTCTCTGGCAAGTTAGCACTGAGCGACTATAACTTGTTGCTCAACGCCAACCGTAGTCAGTTGATAGTATCCTTTTCTTCTCTTTCAAGCTAAGGTATGCTATGAATCTCTCTTCCTCCTTCCTAGATCTTTCCTTATTCGCTTTAACCTGCATAAAATTCCCAAAAAAAAAAAATCTCAAGAAACTTGAAGTACTAAACCTATATTCAAAAGTATATAGTTTGTGTATAAAAGGTGGTAAATCTGAACATTAAGTCAACAAAAAAAGGTATATGTATCAAATTATATACCAAAAAGATAGGTATGTCTAGCACTTATCAGTTGACTGTTGGAACAAACTCAAGGTAGACAATTGGAAAATTTTCACCTTCAAGGAAAAGTTGAAATTATTGAGGGAGAAGTTAAAGTGGTGGAATTGTGAAGTTTTAGGATTCTTGGATCTAAAAAATTGATAAGGTTGTTGAGGTAATTAATTGCCTTGATCACATGGTTGCTAATGATACACTGGTTGATAATGAACGTAGGAAATTGTTATGCAATCAATTCTAACAGTAACTTCACTTTAAGGAAAGCTTAATCTTGCATAAATCAAGAGTTTTTCCTTCGATGCATGTTCTGTTGAACATGTTTAGGTGCCCTATCATCCAATTACCAATAGCTAACTGAGATGTGGGTGTTCTTGCCATATCATTTGTTGACCCCCATTTATCAATATTACAAAGAAGTCCCAGGGGTTTTTCCGCAATTTATTAATTTTTTATATTTTATTTTTTTGCTTTATCTTATATTGCTGAAAACGTCCTCCACTTTCCTTTCTAATCCCTAATTACCGAAACCAGTATTACTGTCCCTATTGCTCTGTCTGATAGTCAAAGTTAGGTGCAAATGATTCAAAGTGCTTTATTCTCGCTGGGATTGCCTCAATTGCAGGTTTGTTCTCACTATATTCGTTTCTAATTCATTAATCCTGAATTCCTGAAATGAAAATTGTGTACCCATTCCTTAATCCCTAAATTTTGATATGAAATTTGTTTCCCTATATTGTCACCAATGACAACCAAAGTCGGGAAATGGTTTATTGTCACTTAGCTTGCCTCTATTGTAATTTCATTTTCCCTATACTGTTTTATTTGCATTGTGTTGTTCATCTACATAATGATTTACCCCGCATTTGTGTTTTTCTGTGCATTAGGGGCACAATTTTTTTTTTCGTCTGGGAAAAGTAATGTAGGTGCCTTGTTTGTTTCCTCTTGATAGTACTGCAAACCCTAATTTTTTTTTAAAGAAAATTGATTTTTACAAGAATTCCACCCCTCAACATCAATCTTTGACACTAGAAACCTCTGTGGAAAAAACGAATTTGGATTGTCCCAAATGCCCAAATCCCTACCAATAGTCTATACATTAACTAGCACTTGTACATCCTTCTCTGATTTGTTTTACAAATTTAGCTTTGTATAATCTCCCTTATATTTGTTTTAAGTTGAGTTTTTGAATGTGCTTTTTTCAGTAAGTCATTCTTATTTCAAAGTTGTCATTTCCATCCATGTTGTTATTTTCTCCATGGCCTTTATATCCGTATTTAGTAGAAAACTGTATCTCATTTGTCAATTTTGATTTTGTTGAGGGGAAAGATTACATGTTTAGGGTTTAGGGAAAGGTTAAGACTAACGTTGTCTATTTTGTATAGAAGTAATGGTTGATAATTAGGGATTACGTCTTTTACTTATGTATAGAATGTTATGATTTGATTATCAAATGTAGATGTTTAGAATGCTTTTAAATAGGTTTTAGAAATGTAAGTGTGAATAGTTATGTGTTTTACTTTGTCTTATGATTATTTTTTATTTTTCTTCTTTTCGTTCAGTATCCTATTTTCATCATTTCTTGGTTGAGTGAAAGCATAAAATGGTGTGGTGTTCTTTTATATATATATATATATATATGGTTAATTTTTTTTATTTGATTAGTTTTGATTTTGTCTAAGTTTTTGGGTCTAATAAGCGTTTGATTGAATTTGTGCTGGTATTCTTTTTTTATGTTTATTTTATTTTTGTTTAAGTTTGAGTAATTTGTTTTCAATGTTGATGGAATCCAATTACTAACAAAACAACAATTGATAAGGAAAAACTAAGGAATTGAATCTGGTATGTATTATTGTGAAAAAGAGTAAAATCCAAACGCATTAGATCTTGTATTGAGGAATTGAATCCAATTACTACCTAGAGAACATTTTGTTATCAATATAAGGACTAATGCGTATGAATTTTACTCTTTTTCACCAATAATACACACTAGATTCAATTCCTTATTTTTTCCTTATCAAATTTTTTTTGTTAGTAACTGAATTCCATCAACATTGAAAATAGATTACTCAAACTTAAACAAAAATAAAATAAAAAAATAATACTAGCACAAATTCAATCAAAAGCTCATCAGACCCAAAAACTTAGATAAAATCAAAACTAATCCAATATAAAAAATTAACCATATATATATAAAAAAAGCACCACACCATTTTATACTTTCATTCAACTGACAAGTCACTACAAGAAATTTGCGGATTAGCGAGGGAAATTAGTGAGGAAACTTTTCCCTTGCAATTTGTTAGCTAAGTAACGTAGGAATTGCAAGAAACTGGTAATCCTTGGCTAACCCCTCGCAACAATGCAAAATTATTTAGCGTGGGAATAATCCCTCGCTAACACAATTTTTTTACTTTGGCAAAGACAATATTTCACCATTGTTCCTTCGCTACATTGCGAGATAAGTATCGCTCGCAAAATAGATACACAAGCTAGAATTTAGTTTAGCGAGGGAAGTTTCCTTCGCAAAGCTGTCACAAATTAGCAAAGGAATAATTCCCTCGCCAATCCTTCGCAAATAAAGAAGAATAGGATTTTGGATTGGCGAGGGGAACTGGCCTTCACAATTCCCTCGCTAACTAATTGCAGGAAAATCTAATTAATTTAAAAATAGATGATAATCTAATTTAGGAAATCAATAGAAATTATAAAATAAATTAAAATCTAACATAAAAAATGGGTTAGATCAAAATATTTTTATAAAATTATTTTATATTATTATTATTTGATATTATACATAATACATATTATTTTTAATAATATTATGAAAGTTATTTTTGGTAATAAAAAATTAATTTAAAATTAAAAAAATATTGTATAAAAAATTTAATTTTAAATTGATAAGGGAGGTCCTTATATATATGTATTTATCAGTGAGATGGGTGAGGTAATTTCTTAAAAATAATTGTGAATTATTTAATTAGTTATAATTTTTTAAAATAATTTATATTAATATATGTGTATACACATAGACACAAACACAAAGAGCAAGAGATTTTAAAAAAATATATACTGTTCCTTAATTAATGCATGCATATTTGAGAAATGAAGGTCTCATTTGTATTTAGTTTCTACTCAAATTTAGAGGTCAAGTCTTACATTTCATTGGGTGGGTTTGAGTTGGCTACGAGTTTGATGTGGGTCATAGGTTGTAGTAGGTGAGATAAAAAAATCAAATTCAATTTGGGCATTTAAAATGAGCCCCAAACTCGATGAAAGTCTAGCTTTTATAATTTTGCGGGAAAAACTTAGATTAGACTTAAGAGACCTAGATTTAATTTGTGTTTAAAATTTTGAAGTTAGTACACAACATTTCATCAAGCAGGTTTAGACCAGGCTAGGCGCAAACTTAATGTGATTCATGGATTACCATAGGTCAAGCCAAAAAGTCATATTCAATTTAGTTCTTGTTTCTAAAAAAAATAAAATTTAAGCTCAATAAAAGCCCAATTTGCATGAGCTTTTGCAAGATAAGCCCAGATATTGACCTTGATCAAAATGGTCCAAAAAAACCCAAATTTAATTTTTAAATTATATATTTTTTAAAATATTGGCACACACTTCTTATTTTCATTTTTATATTATTTCTATATTAAATTCAGTTTATATTAACTTAATTTAAAATATAAAGTAGTATTTAATGTTTATCATTTAAATTTAAATAACTAGTGTAATAACTCGTACCTTGCTCAGGTGTTCAGTTTATAATCTTTAATACGCTTTATATTATTTTGTTTACAATCTTTAATTTATATAAATATATGTTAGTATATATATTTGAAATTATATAAAAATATGAATCTATCTATATCTATATCTATATCTACATGTATCCTCCCCATATATTAAATAAGAATATATATATTGAACGAGAGTGTTTTTAGCTACTATTCTTCAATGAGAGCGTTTTTAACTATCATTATTTAGTGAAAGCGTTTTTAGAAATTTTTAACCTCTTGTCTCTTTCAATCCATCATTTTCAATATCTTTAGTTCTATATTGAATTTCAATATTTTTTTTAAATTATCAATAATTAAAAATTAACATTGTATATTGTATCACAATAAGTATTTCTTATAAATTTAAAATATAACCTATATGTTCAAAAATATTTATTAATTAAAAATTTTAATTATAATATAATTTATATATTCAAAAATATTAGTTATTATAAATTTAAGTTATATAAAATAAATATTTATTCTATGCAATTCACAGGTTAAAATACTAGGGTGTATGTGTGTGTGTGTGTGTGTGTGTGTGTGTAATTCATACTTGTCTTATATCATTTTAATTTATATAAACATGTGTTTTCAAAAACATTATTTTTATAAATATATTTGCATTTGCATGTACTTTAGATATATACATAATTTTAATGCTTTTTTTGTCATGTAATTAAATATAAATTTATTAGGCAAAAAAATATTTTTTTCTTAAATAAGAAAGAGAGATTAATATGTCTAGATTTTTTTAAGATTATAAATTTAAAATTTCATGGAGAAAATTAGAACATATATACAAATTGAATTTGATTTTTTTTCCATATTATTTAAGCTAAAATAATTAGGTAAAAGAAAATTTAAATTTATTTAGATAAAAGAAAATAATAATTGTTAGATAAGAGGGTAAAAAATTAGATAGAAATATATGTATATATTTTTCAAAAAATAAATTAAAAATAATGCATTAAAATTATAATGCAATGTTGTTTTTCTTACTAATTTAATCAACAAGAGAAAAACATTGAAAATTACAAAAAAGATATAGATAATTAATTCAAAGGAATTTGATAAATTTAAATTTTAAAAGAATAGAAGTTAAAAATAGAATATTTCAATTTTTTAAAGTGTACATTTGAATTTAAAGCATGATAATTAAAAATTATAAATCATACAAATTTATTTATTAAATTATATAAAATTATTTATTAGTTAAATATAATTATACAATATCTTATCAATTTATTTATCAAGTATTTTTATTTCTGAATAACTATCCTACAAATAAAAGGGTAGAATATGTACAAATAATTTATAAATAATAAATAATATTATAAAACTGAGCAAATAAATTTGTATAACTTATAAATTTGTATAGTTAGAAATAAAATAAAATATTTAATAAATAAATTATCATACAAATACAGTAATGATATATATAATATAGGTATATATAAACTAAATAAGTTAAATAACTTAGTGACTTTGGTGGTAGTGGAGAAAGAAGGGATTAAGGGTTCAAATCCTATTTCCAATATTTTTATCATTTTCTAAAGACTTAATTCTACTTTATGGGAGAAATTACATAAGTTTAGGATTAAAATGCATGAGCAAAAAATTTAGGGGTCATTAAATCTTTTTAATTCAAAGTTGGAGACAAAAAGTTTAATTAAATCTTTTTAATTTTAAGGACTAATTTGACTGGTCATTATAATTTTATTAACTATTTTGCCATTTTATTTATTTCAAGGAGCAATTTGACCGTCCCATTAAAATTTCAATGACTAAATTGGTGATTCACTCCATGGTGACCCAAAAAAATATTTTTTTTAATTTTAATTTAACAAATTTAAATATTTTAAATAAAAAATAGATTATATATATGATCTTCTTAACTACATATTTCGTTCAATTTACCATCTCTTATCTCCATATGTAAAAAAATATTTTTTTTAAAGTGATAATAATTAAAAATAATCTTTATAGCAATTTACATTGTTTAATATAAATTTAAAATATAATTTATGTATTTAAAATATTTATTTGTTATGAATTTGAATTATAATTTAATTTCTATATTAAAATATTTATTTAATATAAACTTTAATTAGATAAAAACAAACTTTTATTCTAAAATATTAATTTAAATATAATTTTAAATTTTTATTAAGTAAAACAATAATCGTTATTAATAAAAATAGAATCAAATGCCTTCTCAATTTTTAATCATTCCCTCCCAATTTTTTCCACATTCCTTCCTAAATGTGTGGACATTCTAAACCATTAGATTTAGGGCATTAAAATCCCAATTCCTTAAGGAACTTTCACGACATCCCTTTTTTAACTTTCTCGTTCTCCTCTAGTCTCTAGATATACCGGCGTTCCCATGCCGCGTCTAAAGTAACGATCTAGCATTCCCATCGCCATTCTCCTCTGGTCATTCTCCAAAATTTTAGAGCCCAAAATGAAGTGCGTTGTGTGATGATTATGAAGCGCTGATACTGGCCTCCAATCACTCAGGTAAATAAATCTCATTTCATTTCTCAATGATCTATCTATTAAACGATTAGCTTTGAACTTAAACCCATTATTAGTTTTGTCTTCCAAATGATTATTTTCTTTATGGGCATGTGAAATTTGATAATTTAGTGGGTTTCCTATTGCTTGGCATAATAACATATATGGAATTTTCGTGGGTTGGATTTTTGTTTTTTATTGCACAATTTTGAATTTTTTTGAGTATTTTAGTTTGTGCATCAGTATCTGAGGCATGTGTGTAGAGTTATTGTGATGATGGTGTTCTGTAAAATGTTTGATTGATGGGTTTTGGAGCAAACAAGTCATGTTTTTACTGGTTTGGACATGGAACAATAAATGCATATGAACAGCTATGCACAATTAAATAATCAAGAGAAATAAATTGATATTGGGCTGAGTGCTATAGGGACGTGAGCTGTGCTAAACAACTTTTAGGTAGCTGGGTTATGATGTATGTGTTGGAGAAGAATCCAAAACGGTATATTAAAGTAGAATATGAAAGTATACTTGGGTCATGGTCCTGTGGATACGTTATATATATATATAAACCAAGACCAATTAAAGAAGACTAATGGTGTGGGCTGTGAGTGTTTGGAATGGGTTAAGGAGAAAATACAAATCCATGTTACTAGTTTAAAGAAAAGATTAATCCAGCAAATAGATCACTAAACATAAAATCAAAACTTAAAACAAAAATCGATCATACTAATTAAAGGCACCATTAATTAAAAAAAATCAAATGAAGGTTTTAATGAACAAAAGAAAATATAATTATAACCATAAGTTAAAACAATGTCTAGTATTCAAGTATCAGTTTCAATTTGAAGATTCTAAATATTAATCTAATGTGATTGAATGGAAAGCCAACAAACATTACACGTTCCATGCACTGGTCACAAACTCGTACTAGTTGAGCATTCTCATTAGCTGTTAGAGAAATTATACCATGTGTACATTTGTCACAAAATATCACCACAGTTCCTACAGTGGTGCTATTAGAAGCACAGAGGATCATGACATTAGCAATAGGGCACACAAAACAGAAAACATTTGTTGAGAAAGGAAATAAGGAGATCAACCTTGAGAGCAACAACCCCAAAATTAGTGCCACATGCCATACGTTTTGAGACAACTTCATCTGGTACCTATACAGAATAGAACCTTGTAAAAACTCCCCGTTTTACTTTGTATAGTACTTGTTGGTGCTAAAGTTGTTAGTTGTCACAACTTGATCTTTCACGTAAATAGTTGTCCCTATATTATTATCATTCATACACAGCTCTAGGAATAATAAGTTGTACTTATGCAATAAAATTGGGGGGAAAGTTTTGCATGTCATTTTACTTGTAATATGCCTGTTTAGATCAAACACAACCATCTTTTTTAGCAATTCAACCGCACCAAGAGACATGTTGGGAAATCTAACAGAAAAGTTTTGTTTTGGATATTGGGGAAGCTGCTTTACATATCTTCAAGTATTATCACTTTAGAGAAATCAAAGGCTGGCATCATCAGGTGATCCTATCAGCTTTTTGAAAGAAAGGAAAGTTGTCAATTTATTGTTAATTTTAAATCAAAAATAGATTTGGAAAGGTAAAACAATGAGAATTTTCATTCTACTAGGAAACTGCATAATCTGAATCTATTGCTTACAAATGTGAGTTGGCAACAAACTAGAACATAATTAGTCAATGACTATATAAGCATTCTTAATTTAATCAATTTTCATTTCTCACGTATATGGTTTCCTTATGTTCCCAAAAAGCAAAAAGAAGCCAAGGGGACACTCTTTGAATGGTTTTTATATTATATATTTGAGATTTTTAAATACCAACATAACACTAAATGAGCTGACCTTTCTTTTAAAGAAAAAAGGTATTACACACTAAGCAATGAAAATTGTTGGGTATGTGCGCGTGTCCATCTATCAAAAGGTGTGACAATTACTTCCTTCCTACTTATCTACCCCCACATTCTTTGAATGCTAGCCTCCCTTCATTTATAAATCCAACTCAATCCTTCTCACTCTTGTCTTCTTTCCTTTACTAAATCACAACTCACACGCATCAGTCTTTTACTTTAGATTTTTATAAATCCGAGTCAATCCTCCATCAAGTGACTTCTTTGACAAATCCCAATTAAAAGAATAAAATAAATATCAAAGTCAATGGAAGACAACTGATAAAGCTTCTTCATTTTTACTTCTGCTAGAAGTTTGATTTGTTCATTAATCTTTATTGCTCAGTGGTGTTAAAAAATATACAAAAGGATAATTAATGTTAACACTTTTCTATTTGCCAATTTTTGCAGAACCTTTAAGAACAATAGCATCTTCGGTTCAAATCCCCCAACACTAGGTGGAAAATCAAAGGAAGGGAAGGTATCCTGTCATTAAGGTATGGATTGTATTGAAAATTCTCAAACTTAGGCCCATGTCTAATGCTTTGTTGTCTTGTTTAAATTTGATGTTTCTATGTGAAATTTCTGCAATTCTTTTTTGTCTTGTACTAGTGTTAGAACTAGTACTAGATTTCACATTAAACAAATAGAGTATTATTGGTAAAAAATACTTGAGCAATAATAATTGACAAAGCATAGTATTTATACTCAAGAACACCAACTCCATACCAATGTGGCAATGAGTTAGAGGATAGAATAAATGACAAAGTACAATCTCTATCTTTCTGATTGTTAAAGAGGCCAATTAGCCCATACATTGAATGATTTCACCAGATGCCTCTTCTACTTTCCCTTTCCTCTATTTATACTCTTTTTTCTCAGAAGCAGAAGAGGTGGAAGAGGATCCGAACCCATCAGCTTCAAAGTTTTATAACTTATTAAGCGATGCTGATGAACCTTTGTGGGATAGTTGCAAGAAGTATACGAAATTGTTAGCTGTAACACAACTCCTAAAGTTGAAGTCAGAGTTCAACATGAGTGTGAGTTGTTATGATTGAATGATTGCCAAAATCAAAAGCATGCTTCCAGATTCAGAAAGGTTGCCTAAAAATTTTTACAAATTGAAGAGAATGGTCAATAAGCTGGGATTGGGATATGAGAACATAGATGCATGTCCTAATTATTGTATGTTGTATTACAAAGAAAATAGTGACAAAAATGTTTGCTCAGTGTGTAAAGAACCGTGGTTTAAACCAAAGGCAAGACATTCTACAAATAAGAAAGATGTGCCTTGTTCAATGTTTAGATATTTTCCCATTATTCCAAGACTCCAACGCCTCTTTATGTTGAAAAATACTTCAAAATATATGTGTTGGCATGTGGATGGAGTGCGTAAAGATGAATCGGTGATGACACATCTAGTTGATGCCGAGGCTTGGAAGCAATTTGACCATACACATCCAACATTTGCACAAGATCCACAGAATGTTAGGCTTGGATTTTACACAGATGGTTTTAATCCATTTGGTAATTCAGGTACCCTATACTCATGTTAGCCTGTTTTTGTCACACCATACAATCTTCCCCCAAGTATGTGCATGAAAAAGGAATTCATATTTCTCACTCTTGTGATTCCTAAACCCAAGTCGCATGGTAAAAGTTTAGATGTCTATCTCAGGCCTCTAATTGATGAGCTAAAGATCTTATAGGACATTGGGATTAACACTTTTGATGCATGGAAGAAGCAAAATTTCATTATGAAAGCAGCATTGTTGTCGACAATAAGTGATTTTCCAGCTTATAGAATGTTGTCTGGCTGGAGCATTCATGGGAAATTTGCTTGTCCCTATTATATAAAGAATAGTAAATCATTTGTATTGAAGCATGGTAATAAATGTTGTTGGTTTAATTTCGATCGTCAATATTTGTTTATTGATCATCCATTTTGTCGTGATCGGTACTCTTTTAAAAAGTTAGTAGTGGAAAATTCTTTGCCTCCACAACAATTGAGTGGCACAAATGTCTTAAATAAAGTGATTCAACTTCAGCCAATTACTTTTGGCTTGAAATCAGTCAAACAAAAGCAACCTAACTTTGGTAGAACCCACAACTAGGTGAAGAAGAGCATATTTTGGGAATTGTCTTATTGGTCCTCTAATTTAATCCAACATAATTTGGATGTTATGCATGTTGAAAAGAATGTGTTTGATAACATCTTCAACACTGTCATGGACATAAAGGGCAAGACGAAAGACAATGCCAATGTAAGGGAAGATTTGAAGGAGATATGTAAACATCCTAGGTTAGAGCTGATAGTTGAGAATAGGAAGTATAAAAAACCAAAGGCAACATATGTCTTGAATTTTGATCAAAGAAAGACGATGTGCGAGAGTGGATAAAACAATTAAAGTTTCCAGATGGTTATGCATCTAACACATCACGTTGCATTAATTTAGATGAAGGGAAGATATATAGGTATGAAAAGTCATAACTATCATGTTTTTATGCAAAGACTAATTCCTTTGGCATTCCATGGTATGTTGCCAAAGCCTATATGGGAAGTATTAACAGGAGTCAGCTTGTTCTTCAAAGAAATTTGTGCAATTGCAACACGTGTTTCTGTCATAGAGAATGCCAGACTTTCCATTATTGAAACAATTTGCAAGCTTGAAAAGATTTTTTTGCCAACATTCTTTAATTTGATGGAACATTTAGTTGTACATCTCCCTTATGAAGCTAAGGTTGGAGGACTTGTGCAGTACATATGGATGATAAATCTACATTTTATGTAGATTTATAGAGCAAGTTCACATGATTTTTGCATTAACTCATAGGAAATTTGTGAGAAAATAAACCATTAATAAAGGATTTCATGTAATGTGCATTTTAAGCTTTTTATTTAAAATTGCATGAATTTCCTTGATTTTGTTGGACTTTGTGAAGGGCAGTTAGATGAACAAAGAACGAAAATTTAGTCCACAGGCATAGAGGAATATTATACTTATCAAAGTGGACTTAAAAGAAGCTAGAACTAGAGTGAGGACCACAAAAGAAGCATATAAGCGAATGGGCCAAAAAGGAGACTTAAAACGTAAAATGGAGTGCAAAAGGCCGCACCCGCCTGGCGGGCTTTACAGGTACACTACCCGACAGGTTATGTATCCCGCCCGGCAGGTCAGCACGCCCGGCGCCAAAACAAAGTGAATTCCTTCCGAAAAATCGCTTAGCGGGTTTCCAACCTCGCTGGGCGGGTCCGAG